>CM064916.1:23576690-24133479 GCA_032727855.1 Quercus ilex subsp. ballota | reverse complement strand
ATAAAATAAAAACTTCTTACCAGGTTTGAATCTGTCCATCCATGTTGAATCTCTTTGCATGCCAATTGTTGATGGTCATTTTGGAAGTCAAATGAGAAAGGAGCCCAAAGACACGGGCAGGAAAGGAGTTTTTAAACAGATAGAAAAAACCATTAAGCCCAAGCGGCAGGAATAATGGATCATAAGTCTATAAAATAAACAAATGGGTCTTGAGGAAGCAAACGAGCTTAAAGAATCCTGGAAAGAGAGAAATAGCAAACACATGGGCAGAGAAAAGTGAAAATGTGCTACAGCAGGCCCGAAGTAATGCAAGCAAAGAAAGTAAGGGTTGATGGCAAGCCCATGAACCCCAAGGATGAGAACAAGGTAATTGGGCCGGGGAAGCCCAATGAAGTTAGTAAAAGTCCATGGGAACACAGAGTTAGGAAAATGGCCAAGTAAGCCCAAGAAAAGCGAATGGGCCAAGGATGCCTAAGAGAAAACAAATGGGACACAAGAGCCCACAAGTAATGTGATGAAAAACCAATGGCCATATTGAGTCACTGGGGAAAGAATAAACGGCAGGCCCAAAGAGGTCCAGCAGGATTGGATCAAATAAATGTCATAGCAAGAATGACAGAGTGACATGGCAGAAAATGATAGCAGTTAAAGGGGCAGACTGAAAGAAGGCAAAGCCCAACATCAAACAAAGCCTAGCACCTAAGAGGAGCGGGAAATCATAAAGCAACCCATATAAATTTATTTTCTGTGGGACAATTAGCTGAGTTGGGTTATCGCATTATCTTTGATTGTTCTGGGTGTATTGTGCAGGATTCGAGGACGGGACAGAAGCTTAGGATCGGTCCCAGAGTTGGGCATATGTTTCTCGTGGACAACCTTCGTCTTCCACTTGTTGCTCATGTTTCTGTTGCTGCAACTGCTACAGTTTCTTCTATTCCTTCCCTTGCACTTTGGCATGCTCAACTTGGTCACGCATCTTCCTCTCAGGTACAACACTTGGTATCTAGAGGTTTGCTGGCTTTTGTAAGGTTGAATTTATTCAATCATGTGTTGGCTTTATTCCATGCCAAATTTGCTTGTAATTTAGCAATTAGATACCTTGTATTTAGGTGAAATTATGTAAGGGTAGTGTATGAGAGAGTGTGAAGAAAACTCAAATGTGCGCACTTAAGAAGGGCCTCACGACTGGATCTCACGACTGGTTCGTGACTGGCGAATCGCCAAAGGTGGCACACATGTGAAGCATGTAGGGGAGCTGAAGGGTCACGCCAACTGTAGCACTATAGGACAAAACTTCCAGTCTAGCCAGAAGTTACCTCGCAACTCAAACTCGAGACTCGTTCCAGTCGTGAGGTCGAGTTGCCAGAATGCCCTATTTGGTTGAAACATGACTTTTCGCATTCCTCATACACCCTACTATAAATACCCTTATAGCCATGAAATGTAGAGAGCTTCTAGAGAGAATTTTGAGAGAGAAACCCTAGAGAAAAACAAGATTGACTCATCCAAAATCTTTATCCTTTGATTCTTCAAATTCCTCTACTCTCACTGTCTTCATTAACATATCCTTAAGAGGTACATTTAGCCAAATCATTATCTCACCATACCCATATCAGTGAGGAGATATTTTGCTTGGGAAGCAGTTCAGAAGGGATCGATTCATTTTGGTTGATGTAATAGGCGATTGAGGGATCCGATAAGTTAGAGAAGACAAGGTTTGGCGTAACCCTGTTGGAGCAAGAAGCTTGGAGGGCTTAGGTGCACTTGGTAGATTAGGCTTGGGGGGTCTTCTGCTATTCATGTATCCCAACTTTATTCTCTAGTAGATTATTGATCACTTGGAGGGCGGCGAAGAGGTTTTATGTCGAGTACTTTGGTTTCCTCTTCGAGAACACATCGCCGTATTATCTTTGTGTTTGCATCTCTCTTCCCTTACTCTTTACCTTTTAATTACTACTGTGGTTGTGATTAATTTCGGTTTTGAGTGTTTTACCAATTTGGTTTTATCTTATATTCATCTTTCCGCACATATATTATTTGTGTATAAGCTTGTGTTGGTAATTTTAATTTTGGGGGTCTAAACATTCATTGGTGTTTTACACCCTATTTGAACTTTCAGGTTCAGTGTACACAGAAAATTTTGATTGTGTTTCATGTCAATTAGGAAAACAACCAGCTTTGCCTTTCAATACTAGTGAATCAATGTCCACTGATATCTTTGACCTAATTCATTCTGATGTCTGGGAGCTTTCCACTGTCTCTAGTATTGGTAGATCTCAATATTTTGTTGTCTTTGTTGATGATTACTCTCGCTATAGCTAGATTTTTAATATGAAACATCGTTCTGAATTATTGCAAGTATATTCTAATTTTGCAAAAAGTTCCTAGTCCTTTTGGGGGCGAAGCTGCTCTTTCACCATTCTCTCTACCAAAGTTCCTACTCCTTTTTGGGGCGAAGCTGCTCTTTATGTTGTTCGTGCTATTAATCGCATTCCTAGTCTTGTTATCCAAAATCAAACTCCATATGAGTGCCTTTTTGGGTCACCTTCAGACTATCACCACCTTCGCTCATTTGGTTCTGCTTGTTTTGTTCTTCTTCAGCCACATGAGCATAACAAACTTGAGCTTCGGTCAAGGCTTTGTTGTTTTCTTGGTTATGGCGAAACTCAAAAGGGGTATCGGTGTTATGATCCTATCTCTCATCGTCTTCGTATCTCTTGCAATGTTGTCTTTTGAGAACATCACTCCTTTTGTCGAGCTCTCTCACTTCTGTGCCTCCATATCTTCCTCATCTGTCTTAGATCTTTTTCGATATGAGGCACATATTCCTTCTGTAGCTGCTCCTGATCCTCCTATGGTTGCTCCTGATTCTCCTATAGACTTCTCTGTCCAACCACCATATGCCTTTGATCCCTTTCCTAGGTGGAAGATGAACAGGTCGAAGACAAGCTACCTAACCCTGAGCTTCGGTTCCCTGCTTCTGCTTCGCCTAAAAATCTTGCACAAGACATTCCACCTCGTCACTCAACTCAGGTAAGATCCATTCCTGCACATTTATTTGACTATCATTGTTATACTGCCCTTGCTACATTGCACGAGCCTCACACCTATCGTGAGGCTTCCACTGACCCTTTATGGCAGATTGCAATGAAAGAGGAACTTGATGCATTATCTAAAAACCATACTTGGGATTTGGTGACTCTCCCCCCTAGGAAATCTGTGGTTGGTTTTAAGTGGATCTACAAGATTAAGACTTGTTTTGATGAGTCCATTGAGCACTACAAAATTCGTCTTGTTGCAAAAGTTTTTACACAGGAGTATGGGATTGATTACGAAGAGACCTTTGCTCCGGTTGCTCGTATCTCATATGTTCGTGCCCTCTTAGATGTTGCTGCTGCCAATAAATGGGACCTTTTGCAGATGGATGTAAAAAATGCATTCCTTAATGGGGATTTAAGTGAAGAAGTTTATATGCAACCTCCTCTTGGTCTCTCTGTTGAATCAAACAAGGTTGGTCACCTTCGACATGCACTTTATGGCCTTAAACAAGCTTCACGAGCTTGGTTTGCCAAATTCAGCTATACCATCTCTCGCTTGGGTTACTGTCACTCGTCCAGACATTTCCTATGCTATTCACCAGGTGAGCCAGTATCTGTCTGCTCCATGATCGACTCACTATGCTGCTGTTCTGCGCATTCTTCGATACTTAAATGTCACTCTCTTCCATGGTCTTTTCTACTCTGCTCAGTCTCCTCTTGTTGTTCTCCGTACATTTTCTGATGCTGATTGGGCAGGAAATCCCACTGATTGCAGGTCCACCATTGGTTATTGCTTTCTACTTGGTCCTTCTTTGATTTCTTGGCGAAGCAAGAAACAAACTCATGTGGCCCACTCCAGTACTAAAACAGAATATCGTGCCCTTGCTGATACCACATCTGAGCTCCTTTGGCTATGATGGCTTCTCAAAGACTTAGGTATGTTCACATCCTCTGCTACTCCTCTTTATTATGACAACCAGAGTGCCATTCATATTGCTCACAATGATGTCTTCAATGAACAGACTAAACACATCGAGATCGATTGTCATTTTATCCGTTATCATCTTGTCCATGGTGTTCTTAAGCTGATCTCAATCTCCTCTAAAGATCAACTTACAGATATCTTCACCAAGTCACATCCTAAGGGACGCCTTCGTACTTTGGTTGACAACCTCAAGTTGGTCTCACATCCACCTTGAGTTTTAGGGGGGCTGTTAACGTGTACTAGTTTTGTGGGCTTTAGGCCCACCTATATTACTTGTATAGCACACGTACTACACTCTTACCTGTACTGCGCACATCTGTCTTCTATATAAAGGCACTTATATATATTATTTTATGAGAAAATACAATATTATTGCATTCAGTATTTCTAACAGATATCATAGTTGAAGCGTAAATTTTAACAAAAAATAAGAATTGAAAAAAAAAATTATTTTATTCTCAAACTATTAAGTTAAATTGTAATCTAAATTTTAATTTTACGTCTTCTTTTTTAGAGAGAGATAGATAGAGATTATTTGATGTATGATTTTGTAGGAATTAGTTTACAAAAATTAAATTCTCAAACTATTAGGAGAGATTAGTTATTATTGATGATCTAACACATTTGCAACAATTTTTTGAAACACTTTGGGGTTTCAATTGGGTTAAATTTCTATTGCTTTTCTATTTTGAATGCCTTGTTAAAAAAGAAAAAGAGAAACACAAAATGAACTACATAATGTTCACAATATGATGTGATAATAATTGTAATTGATGAACTTCAACAACCTAATTAATGAGTGTTTGATTTTTATTTTTTATTTTATAATTGATGACTTGTCAGTTTGTAAGTCTATAGTTAAATTTTAGGTATCCCTAGCATCACTCATTAGAAAGAATAAAAAAAGTGCTCAATCATTTATAAAATTTTGAGCCTTTTACAATGAGAATGACCCTTTTTTTCCTAGGGGAAATTTGTTTTTGTGGTGGGGTCTTAGGCCTAGTCCTTGAGCCGATCTTGTTGCCAAGAAAACAAACAAAAATGAGAGAAAGGAAGCAATTTTTTTTTTTTTTTTGTCACAATTAGCCACATAAAAATTTTCCATCTACCGCTTAAACACAGAGATCATTTCGACACAATAATAAAATGCTAAGGACTAAACTAACACATTTGAAAGGTCAGAACCAAATTAACATAATTTAAAGGTCAGGAACCAAGTAAGTAATTTTCCCTTTAAACTTTGAATGGTTAATACTTAATTGCTGAGATTTTATAAAGTTAGTTAAATGTAGTGTTGTGTTGTGTACATATTGTTATTTTTAACAACAATTATTATCTTTTGTAGAGATAAAGGGCCCAGAAATATTGGGCCGTGGGCCGTGTTCGAGGACATCAAATTGTCTGCGGACAGGGAGATACTAATGGGGGCATACAAGTTAGTGGTCCGTGGAAAAGGTTTGGTCATAAGGGATGGGGAGTGTAGTCTAAGGAGAAACATCTCCTCAGATAAGCAGAGTAGAGGTCAAAGGTTCGACCTTTCGTCAAGAGCAAGGCACTAGACGATCATATTGGCAAGGATAAGCGTCAGATGGGGATAAGACAAAGGAAAGCTAAGAAATATCTAAGGAGAAAACTGCTACCACTGCATTGAATGCTCTGCAGCTAACTCCCTGATCGCATTAATGTGGAAGTGATACCTAAACAGTAACACTCAGCCTTACAGCTATCCACAAAGACTTCAGGAAAGTGTTGATAAGACAAATATCAAAACCAGCAATTTGATCTACACGTGGAGGGCTGAGATGGAGTGAAGAAGGGAAATATAAATAAGAAAGACCCCATTACGAGGGGATCATCTGTAAATCTATAGAAAAATCACTGTACACTAAAAAACTGCAATTGTGGTTAAGTCTAAGAGAAATATACAAAAACTCGGACTTTGCCGAGGAGGATTTTCCTTGCACTAAACTATCTATTTTTATATTCAAGTAACAATTAGCCTACTGTGATTGTTGTTCAACTCATTGAAATTCAGTTTCTAGCCCACTCTCTACAAATTCATTATTTTGGGCTCTTTGGTCCTTTGTCCTTTTCATTTTTGGGCTTGGGTAGCAAATTGTGTCCTTACATCTTTCTTTATAGATGATTATTAAATGTAAATAAGATGATGAATACAACTTTTATTTTAGGGGAAATTATATTTTACCTACCTGTGGTTTGCTCAAAAAACACTTTGCCTACCTGTAGTTTAAAAATTGACACTTTATCCATCTGAGATTAGCTCCGTTTGTCTCCAGTTATCCACCTCTGTTAAAAACAAGGATAAATTTGTAATCTTGTTACTTTTTTATGTCTCTCTTCTCTCAAAACATTAAAAAAAAAATAAAAAAAATAAAAACCCTAAAAAATCAAGGGAAAAAAGATCTAAAAGTTAGGTTTTGTAAAAATTAAAACCTAACTTTTACATCTTCTTTTCATGTATCAACTTTTAGATCTTCTAACCTTAAAATTAAAACTCAAAAATTAAAAGAGCTTCAGCTGCCTGACGTAATGTCAAAGAAAAAGTGATGTAGTATATGGAAATTGCTCTGGGATTGGGTGTTCCCAGATGGATATTCTAGGAGGTTTGAAAAATATTACTGTAGAAGCAAAGAGCTTTAATGGCCACAAACACGTCTAGCTTTCAACAATCCATGTAGCTTTGCCTTTGCTATCCGAAAAGACCAGTTTAATTTCTCCTCAGATTATCTTACAAGTCTACAAAAAAATATTTCCCATCCGATGGTTCTTGATTGGGCTATTGGTTGCGAGAACTGTGAAGTTGCTCAGAACAAAGTATGCAGAAAGAATAGCCATTGTGAGGATTCAAAAAACAGGCCTAGGTACTGTTGCAAGTGCGACGAAAGTTATGAAGGGAACCCAATAGTAACATTTTATGGTACAAAGTGTTAAAATAGATCTAGAAGTTGATACATGAAAAGAAGATTTAAAAGTTAGGTTTTAATTTTTACAAAACCTAGCTTTTAGTTTTACAAAAACCTGACTACAGCTTTTCCTTTAAGCCGCGTTTATGAAGAACGCGGCTCCACCCCTGGTCCTATAGCCGCGTTTACTAAACGCAGCTATAGACCAGCTTTGGAGTTGTGTTTTTCCCAGATGAGGCTGCGTTTAGCTCCCTAGAACTGAAGCCGCATTTTTAAAAACGAGGCTTCAGTCCCATCCGAGGTTTTTTTTTTTTTTTTTCAATATGTCTGGAGCTGCGCTTATTTTTTATTTATTTATTTTTTCAATATGTCTGGAGCTGCGTTTAATAAACGCAGCTCCAAAGATGCTTAGAGCTGTGTTTAATTAAACGCAGCTCAAACATGTCTAGAGCTGTGTTTCGTTAAAATTAGCTTTAACTTTTAGTATAAATATAAAAATTAAAAAAAAAATCCCTCAACTTCGCACAATTGAAAAAAACCCTAACTCCACAAAACACTCTCAGACCACTCTCAACGATCTTAAGCTACCTCTCGATCGTCCCCTCCTTCCCTCACTTCCACCCTCTTCGACTCCCCTTCCTCCCTCCGCTCTTCCCTCCTCTCCATTCCCTTCTCATCGATCGATTCTCTTCCAAAATTGAGAATTGAGGAGAAGTTCTTACAAAAAGTCTGACCCTTTCAAGACTAACAGTAAGTTTTTAAAATTGTTTGTTTTGATTTGTGTTTTAGGGTTCCCGTTTTTGGTTTAGGGTTTCGATTTTCGATTTTGGGTTTAAATGGAGTTTTTGAGGGTTGAGATCAGTCGTTTGGCTTGCTGGCAGTGGGTCTGCGGTGGAGATTTCAGTGGGTTTGATCTATTGTTTGGGTGGACTTTGAGCTGAGGATTTTACCAAAAAGGTCATCTATATTCTCTAAATCATGGAAATAGGATGGAAAATTTTAACAAAGCATAATTATGAATTTTAAAAAAAAAAAATGTATAAATTTCCTGATTCTTTTATTTGATAGTTAGGAATGTGTATCTAAACATGAACTTCTCTATTTGAACACACCAAGTACTAATTGATTTACATAACTTTTAGTTGAATTTGTTAATTTTAATATGGTAAAATTTTGCTAAAATGAAATGAATTTTTTTTTTTTTCTGGTTTTCTCTTACTCATAATTTTTAAATTATCCATGCACGTTCCCATTGGGTGAATCAATTTGTATTTTTTAAGATAAAACCCTCAGTAATAAATAATATAATATAAATCATAGTGGAGCCATTTAGTGGGTTTGGACCCCATTGGATCAGTTGATTATGTAGATGGATCACCTAGTTTATTTTTTAGTGGAGCTTTCCACTTTATAGCATTTTTCAAAGACCACAACTTCATTTGGTCTTTTGTCATTTATGTATTTGTGCTTAAATGAGGCACTATTCTCTGTTTTCTTTCTTGTTTGTATAAGGCATGAAAGTATTGCTTTTGATGTAGAAAATTAAATTCTAATACTAAGTGGGAAAGGTTTCCTTTGAGGGGTCAATGGCTATCGTTTATAAACTGGATTTTTGTGTTAGAAATGGTGTGCACATTCTAGAAGATGGCATGTCATGGGAAAACATACATGTTTAACCAATTATTTAGCATGTTCAATTTAAGATAACTGTCAATTACTATCTTAACTCCCAAAAACAAAAATGCCTATAAAAAAGGAGCCCACTCCCCGGACATAAACACAAATTCAATGAATAGTGCAGTCTCCTAATTCTTCAGTTTTCCTCTAAAAGAAAAGAAAAGAAAAAGAAAAAAGAAAAAAGATCTTCACTTTTGACAAAAATTTCCCCATTCTCTCCCATGTTGGCTGTCCTTAGTTCCTTTTCATTAGATTAATGGCCACTACAACGGTGGTGAGTGTTTTGATCCAATTTTTTTTCTACATATCTTTTAGACATTGTCTATTGGTATTGATGTTTTTGGGATTTTTGCATAACAAGAGATCAACTTGACGAGGGTATGTTATATTTTGTCAAATTTCTCAATAGTGGTGGGTCTCTTTTCCTATTAACACATGTATCTCCTTTGCACGTCCAGTCCACTGGTGAGGTGTTGGCTGTGTAACCGTGATTCTATTGTTTGGAACGTTTGATAGAAATTGTTACTGCGTTTTCTGATGCAGCCACACAAAACACGCTTGATGATGCATCAAGTAGGGAATGACAAGGGTTGCTAAGGTAATTTACTACTTATTGTATGAATTGGCCTTATTTACAGTGTTGTTTGATGTTGAATGTTGTGCTTGCCTGATGGTAAAATATTACTATTTTGTGAATTATATGTTAAGGTATAGTGTGCTCAGTTACTCTTTTATCAATACTTAACCACTAATCATGACACACATATGAGGCATTTATGAAATTTGCTTTTATAATAATATGAAATTACAAAGCAAATTTATGAGGCTCTTCTAATGCTTGTGTAAAGGTTAGTATTGCCTCATAAACTGAATTTACATATGCTCTACGTGTGCATGAGGCTTTTTTTTGTTTTTTGATTTAGTGTTATAATATCTTTTGGCAATTTTGTGTTGGGAACTTGTGATTTATTGTTGGGAACTTGTGATGTGGGGATGTCACAAAATCCTAAGTTGTGATAGCAAGAAGTGTGATAGTAGGGGGGGAAAAAAAAAGACCTATAGTCGCGTTTTAAAAACGTGGCTATAATGTCTCCCAGTGTAGCTGAAAAAGAGACCTAGAGCCGCGTTTCTAAACGCAGCTCTAGGTCCCTGTAACGACCCAAAGAAAAGTGCTAGCCACATCTGCACTATACCTCAAAAGGACTAATCACAATTGAGGCTCATTGTAGTTGTTAATAAAGTCCAGATCTATCCAGTAAATACCCGATGTGGGACTCATCACACATCCACACACGTCACACAATCAATCAAATTGGGGCATTACAATCTCCCCCACTTAAATCCCTAACGTCCTCGTTAGGGCCCACTTTGTGGGGTAGTGTCTCCGATCCCACACGGGGTTACCGAGTCGGCTCTAATACCATATGTAACGACCCAAGGAAAAGCGGTAGCCACATTTGCACTATACCTCAAAAGGACTAGTCACAATTGAGACTCCTTGTAGTTGTTAATAAAGCCCAGATCTACCAGTAAATACCCGATATAGGACTCATCACACACCCACACACTTCACACAATCAATCAAATTGGGATATTACAGTCCCTTTTTCAGCTACACTGGGAGACACTATAGCCACATTTTGAAAATGCGGCTATAGGTCTGAAGCCTTAGCGGTGGTTATAAACGCAGCTCCAAGCTGGCCTATAGCCGCGTTTTTTAAAAACACGGCTATAGGCCTATTGCTACGCTGTTTAGGCCGTGTTTGTAAACGCGGTTATAGAAAATGCGGCTCTATCCTATATTCGCATTTTTGGGGTCTATAGCCATGTTTTTGAAACACGGCTATAGACCCCTTTTTTTGTAGTAAATAAGTTTTCAATTTTCAACAAATAAGCGGCATCCAAACATAACCATAATATTTTTTTTGAGGGCACATAATTTTAACATTTATGGTAGCTACCCATTTTTCTCTCTCTTCATTTGCACGATCTTCTAACTTCCGCCGGTTGACTTCTTCACCTAACTTCGCTTCATGGGCTCTCCCTTCTGCTTCTGCCATAGCCCTCATTATGAACGTTTCTCGTAATATCTCAGCCTTCTCCCTCTCTGTCTGTCGCTGTTGTGCTTGAATCTATTCTTCAGTTGCTCATCGAGCTTGCTCCTGCCTAACGGATGATTCTTCTTGCAATTTTACAAGCTCTTGATTCCTGGCTCTATATAACTCATTTATTGCCTGCCATAGCAATATAGCAAATTAAATTCTCCACCAAAAATAACTTTGTAAGAAATCAGATTAAGGTACTTGCCTGCATCCTCTTCCTTGCCAGTTCATCCTCATACTGAGAAATTTGGGATTTTGTTTGCGCTTGCTGTTGAGCTAGCTTCTTCTGTTCATCATGTATTACCCTTTATCTCCCCTATCAAGCACAAAATAGAGAAGTTACAAACCAATCAGTATACCAGCATACGCTTTAATATGATATCTTCATAACAAGCATCTATCAGAAAAACTCATTGCTAAATAATGCTTATTAAAAAAGCGGGCACACACACAGACCCAAAAAAAACTATAACATATTAATCAATAATATACACAACTTACTTTCTCACCCCCACCAAAATAAAATAAAATAAAATAAAAAACACTTTTAAGACCCATAGAAACATAAGAGATTAATCAAATACCACATACACAATTATTTTCTTTGATAAATACCGTAATACCCAAGGAAACAACAACAGATTAGTCAAAAAACACACTCTTAAGACCCAAAGAATCAACAGATTAGTCGAATCCCATACACAATCATTTTCTCAACAAAAAAAAAAAAGAAAAAAAAAAAGAAGATACACATATATAAACAGAGAGAGGGGCACTGACAATGGCATCGGTTGAACAGTCGACAAACCACTAGGTGATGTCCCCCTTTGAATAAGGGGATGGCTCAATGTAGACAACAGGAAGCAAACCACACCGTCACCTCCAGAAACTTTAGCAACACTAACAAATTCCATAATGGTGGTGAAGGTAAAGAAGCAAGTTTTAGAAAGGTTCGAACGTGGATGGGTACATTGTGCCCACCGACCTGGACACAGCATTTTCTCTCATCATTTTCTTCTATAATGTTGGGAACAGGTATAAAGGAGCGTAACTGTAATTGAGGTTTCTGTCACCATTTTTCTCTTCAAATTTGATGGATGAAATCTTGCAAGCCCAAGTGGAAAACACCTAGCCATGCCACTTTCTTTCCTCTCTCTTGTCATCTCAGCCAAACCGTTGAATATTTTTTCTTTTTATATGTAAAAATTAAGATAATGAACTTGGAACATTGTCCCCACAGCTGAAATTTTAATTCTCTCCTAAATAACTTGTTTATATTCATTTGTTTAGAAAACAAGTCAAGTTCAAGTCTTAAGATTAGGCTTGATTATTAAACGTGTCAACCTCAAGCATAATGATGTATTCGTAAAAAAAATCGTGAACATAAAGACTCGATTTAACTATATATAATATTATATTTTTATATGTATACATGTCTAAAAATATATTTATATAGACTTGAAATTGGATTGTATAAATTTGTTAATAGGTTCATGTGATATTAATTATTATTTTTAGTTTATTGATGGTATAAACAAACTATTCGTAGTAAAAAATCATAATATTGTAAAGAAAGAAAATATTTTAGTTATGGTTTCACAATGTATAGGAAAATAATAAGTTAATCAAGTAACTCTTAAACAAGTTCAAGCTTTCTCGACAAGATAATGAGCTAAGCTTGAACATAAAATCTTTTTTGGTGTCAAGCTCGAGCTTGGCTCATGTTTGAAAAAAAATAATAATAATAAGAACAAGCCAAAACTTTTAATTCTCAACTTGGCTCATCTCATTTACAGCCCTACTTTCTCTCTCTATCCTGTCCCAAATCCATCCAAAATAACTCATTGAAACTAAACTAATAATGGAAAGACAGAAAGATGACGGTTAGGCTCTTAGCAAGAAATGTATGCCACTTAGAGTTAGAATAAACAACAAGGGATAGCTTGTGATCTGTTTAAGTACACGTGTAAACATTCAAGACATTCAGCCTGTGCTCAATTCCATTCATTGGGCTCAGCTCAATTTCTATCATTAGCAAGCGGTTTTTGTATTCTTGAAATCGTAAAAAGAAAAGGATCTCCAGCCCTGGATAATATAAAAAGAGAGGTTAACTCAAAAGACCTTTTACAATTTCCTCTAGAAATACAAAATTTTGTGTTTGTTTTTTTTTTTATATTAAAAATAATTTTATTTTGAAATATAAAAGTTTTTTTTTTGATAATGCAGTGAACCTCACTAAAGAAAGCCCTTTGAACTTGCCTCTAGCCAGTACAACTAATACCATCTAACAGAGCCAACCAGTTGAGTAATCTTGACCATTCACCCCTAACGCTCTAAGCAAAAGAAGAAATATAGAAGATATATATACAAACTTCTTTTTCCTATTTTATAGGACATAAGAAGAAATGAAATCTTTGAACCTTGGATCACACATGCCCCACAATAAATTTCAACATTTCTTTTTCAAATTCATTTAATAGGAAAATATAACTCATGGACCATAGAGGACCAAACTGGTGATCTCAACCTCCACCCTCTTTTTATCTGGAGAGGAGGTACAATTTGGTCTACTTTCAGAAACATATTACATAGATTAATACATGAGTAGCTATATATCTTTCATTGATCGTATAGGTTACATGAAAGTGCCAAACTCTACAGTTTGGTGCAATCAGTCGGCTTGAAGGAGACCATCCTTGTTTCCAAGTCAAACCCAATCAAAAAATTAGCTTGAACATAGTTGCCATATAATCCTTGGTCACCCAAATCTGCCAATTCAGTTTTTGCATGATTTATAATTGCAAAGCAGTAAATATCATATCCTCTAACCGGTTGATTGAAAGTTTGTATAGGCTTTAACTCCACATCTGCACCTTCAAAATGGACAGTCAATATTGGTCCATTATCATTAGTAATTTTAGTTCTATAGCAAAGCCGGTTCCCCAAAAGAGTGTCATTTTTCATGGGTTCAATTGAAATCCGCTTCTTCACTTCCGCCTCTAAGCGATTATAAAAATCTGGTGGCAAAGCGAATAGTGTTGATCCTGAATCGATTAAAATGTTGCCCTTAGAACCCTTACCTGAAGAGTTAAAGGGCACATATGTGTCTCCAACACTAATTCCTTCTAGTGTCACATAATATTGATTTTCCACAGCTACAAATGGTGTTGAAACCACACCATCACCCACAACTTCACTACCATTGCCAAAACTTATCTTGCCCGTAATACTAGGATCAGTATATTCAGTACCATATAGCAACAAGCAATAAGAAAACCTCTTGCTACCAATTTGTGAAGGAAAGGACAAAGGCCCTAATCCTAACGCAATGAGTCCTGTTGTGTGGTCATTGTAATTGATGGTATTGTTGTGTGCACATCCAAAAGCAATATCAAAGGAAACTGCTTGCCCAGAGGTAGAAGTGATGGTGACTTTTTCTTTGGCCAAAACACCTTTGGATAAACCACTTGCATATCCACTGACGTAATTGCAACTATTTTGAGGAGAACAATGGACTTTGTCCCATTCTTGACATTCTTTTGAATGACAAGAAATTTCACTGTATGTGCTGGACTTTTTAGGATCGAACTTGGGATGAATCTGATTAAAGCAGACATCACAAGGTACACATTGTGTCCACACAAGGTCGCTAGCTGTATCGATAACGCCGTAGATGTCTACTGGTGGAGTGCCAATTGAGGCCTTCATGAGATGCTGACCGTAGTATGGTATTAATTGTGCTTGGGGGACATTATGAGCTGTAACCAAAACACCTATAAGATAATATGAGAGAAGGAAGCATGGATGAAATTTGACACCGCTTGCCATTGAATTTTAGAGAAATGAAACAGTACTGGCTATACTAAAGACTTTTAAATACACGATTAAACCGAACTTTTTATGTTGGGCCTAACGATTACTTGATTGCACCATTAATTTGACCTAACAGAAGGGGGAAAAAAACAGAAAGAAGAGAATTCTCCATCCGTGAATGGTATCGAATATACTACTAAAAACTAAAAATTTTCGTAAGCACCAAAATTTGCTTCTTTTAACAATATTTAAAACAGAGATTGTAATGAATGCAATAATACCAATATATCATAACAAATCTCTTGTTTCACTGAAGAATAGGTCATCAATCTTTATTTAACATATATTTCCAAACAAAAAACCTTATTTAAGAACAAATTTGGTTAGCTGGGCTCCTCGGTTATGCATGGCAAATACGCCTCTTTTTTTTTTTCTTTTTTTTTCAAACAAAAAAATAGGAATTATTTTTTTATTTGGCTTTGCAATAAAATTACACTTGGCCCCCTAACAACATCATTGACCATCTTAAAACAAAAAAACAAAAAACAAAAAAACAAAAAAAAAAAAAAAAAAAAAGAAAAAAGAAGAAGAAGAAGAAGAAGATAATGAGCAAAGGCACTTGCTACTTGTAAGGAGGGCTGACCAACTAAGGTTGTAAGGCATGACTTGTTAGGCAAAGCAATGAGACCCAATAGAGGTAGGCAACACGACACCACTTCAGGCTCTAGCCACCAAATTTGAGCAAAGCAACATGGTCTCTCTCTCTCTCTTAGGTACAGAGCCAAAACTTTGAGTTAGGTGAGCAGTTTTACTATTGCTTGTGTGCGGCAATTCGAACCTTTGATTTTGTTACTTAGTTGCTGAATTTTTTTTTTTTTTTTTAGTGGGTAAGAACAAGTTTTTTTTTTTTTCCTCGAATTTTTTAAAGGGTAGGGTTATTTATTTTGGATAAAATTATTTAATTGAGATTAATTTTGTTTTTACTTTTACTAGTAATTTTTGTTTTTGAGCTATTTTTTTCGGTCTTGTATATTTTGTTTTAGATTTTAGATCTATAATTTTTTTTATAGCCAATAAAATGAGGAAAATGTTAGAGTTACAAGTTTTTTTTACTATAAATTACTGATATGATAAGTGGTTAGTGGCAAGTAAAAAAACGATGTGAGTGGTGTGCCCATATACAAACCAATAAAAATTTGCTACCAAAACAGTTTGTAAAAATGTTATAAAAAAGTTTGTGAGTATAACATTACTCATAAAAGAATAAATGATATTGTTAAAGGGAAACAAAATGCAATTTTATAGAACAAAATTGCTAAAATTAGTACACATATATATAATAATATTTAAAAGAAAAAAATTTGGGAGGGCCATTGCCCCCCCTAGTATCTGTTGTTATGGAAAAACTAACTCAGCATCTCAACTTACAAATAGAAATCTTGTGCCCCACTCTTTATGCGTTATTTTTTTCGCGATATTTTCATTCAGATTTTTCCTTGATTTTGTGATCCCAATTATATACTAATGTTTTGTATATTAAAATAAAATAAATGTGAAAGGATAAAGAGAGAATTGAATGTTCAAATAATGTGTAAAACACCTTGAACGTTTAGACCCCCAAATTACAAATTACCAATTTAAGCTTATTATCAAATAATGTATGTGCGGAACATGAAAATAAGCTAGAACAGAATTGATAAAACAATCTAAACCAAATAAAATCACAACCACGGCAGAAATTAAATGGCGAAGATTAAGGGAAGAGAGATGCAAATACAAAGACAACACAGCGATGTGTTATTGAAGAGGAAACCAAAGTCCTCGGTGTAAACCTCTCCGCCGCCCTCCAAGCGGTAATCGATCCACTAGACAATCAATTGGGATACATGGGTTAGCAAGAGACCCTCCAAGCCTAATCTACCCGATGTACCTAAACCCTCCAAGCTCCTACTCCAACAAGGCTTTTCGGAACCGTGTCTTGTCTAGCTCTCTGAATTCCGCAACCAACTCCATGTTGCATCTGCCATCCTTGGCTTCTTCCAATGCTTCCCAGCAGCACCAAAACCTCACTGAATACTTTGAAAGGGTGTGGTAAGTGTTTGAGCTATGAACCTCTCAAGGATATAAAAATGGAGAGGTAGGAGTTGAGGAAAATCCACAAGCAATTGTGTAGAGATATGTGGGTATAACAATCTCTAACTCTCAAGGTTTGTGGCTAGGGTTTTCTCTCAGAAGCACACTTCTACATCTGTGGGTAATGTGGATATATATAGTGTAGGTATAGAAAGTGTGTATTAGATAGGACAATCTGGCAAAACAGAATGTTTCGCGAGTGTCTCACGAGAAGGCCTTACCCGCAAGCTACTCGCGAAACACAGCTGTCTCCATCTTGTCCTGACTCTTCGCATTCCAGTCATGTGCAAGGCACATGCATCATTTTGCGGGATGCTTAATTGCGAGCTACTCGCGAAAACTCTTCAGTCTTCAATTTGCTTGAGGCTTCACACACTTTCTCTCTCTCTCACACAACCCTTACAATTAAATCCCACAATAAATATTGGGTACAAAAGATTGAACATAATTACAATCAAATTTGGCACGGAATTAAAGTCAACATAAAATAGTTGTAAATTACAACTTTACAAGAATGATCCTTGCATGCAAGATACATGTTATTACAAGGATATTGTCATTTAATTTGATATAACTTTTTAATTTCAACTTTATTTATTCCTCTTGTTTTAAGTAAAATAAAATCTTAAAATTGAAACCACGAAACTTTTCTTTTGGTTTAACTTTTTTTCGTATAAGATATTCGTCTACCTTCATTAGAAGCATGCAAAAAGGTATCAATAATTGAATCCGTGAAACTCAACAAGTGACATTTTCTTGAAATATTTCTCTAAATTATTAGTATTTGATAGGAAAGATTTTTCCTCTATCTTCTATTCTTACATGTTAATAATTTTTAGTTTTTTCTAGCAATGTTAAGGGACCCATTGTTTTGTGGGGGATAGAACCCAAAGCCCCAATACCTAATAATTCTCTTATAGAAAAACAAACAAACACTCGAACAACTTTAAAGAAACTGTTTCCTTGATGAACAAGAAATACCCTATTGCTTCCTATAAGAAACTTTTTTTCTTTTTCGTATTAAAGAAAATATTTTTTTTTCCACACCAAGAAAAATCATTTCCTTCCACAAAGAAGAAGAAGAAGGGAAAACACCAATTGGATTTGTATAACTAACAAAAATTTTAATATTATGAAATTAATACCAAAGAAATCATCACATAAAACCATTTCTTAGCATATATGCCCATTGCAATTTTGAGATTTGAATTGGGTGTAACCAAAATTGCTTCAATAATATGTGGCAGGTATATTGAGAGAATCATACATCCTTTGCTCAAAAAAAAAAAGAAAGAAGAAGAAGAGAGAATCGTACATCCTGTAATCGACTTATCGTCTGTTAGGACAAATGTGGGAATTGTTAGAGACATATGTGACGTAAATTGGCTAATCATTTGACAAAACTTACTTTACTTGTAATTGGGTAGATCTAGGATGGGTTTAGTACTTCAAGAAACAAGTGTTCAAGTTTAGTATTGAAGTCATGCAAGTCTGACCAAGAAACAAGTGAAGAAGTGTTGTTCATTAAAGCTCGACAGAAGTCTTGACAGAATCATTTCTATCGAGAATTACGAAATTAGAATTTCTAGATCTGATTTCACGTATATCCATGAGTATTTGTATAGGGTTTCTTTTTTCACAAGCCTAGACATATATAAGGATTATTTTAAGGGCTGTCACAAGTGATGCAAAGGTTGTTGCAATTGTTGTTACATGCATGTTGTGATCGAAGACATTCTTGCCCTAATTCATCATATTCTTTGTAGAAGCTGTTGCGTCTTTGCACCAAGGGTTTTGTAATCAAGGAGCTTCCTGATCTTCATTGTTAGATGAATTGAAGAACTTTGCAGCCAACATCTTCCTCAAGTTGGTGTGTTAGTCACGTACTGAAATTTGTGCATCATTGGTTAGTCACGTACTGGAAGCCGTGCATTGAAATGAGAGATTGCCGCTACAATACAAGTCCAATTAGGTATTGGGGTAATGGTTCAACTGTAGGTTGGTATTAGGTACTAGGATTCTTTTTACTTGTAACCGCTTGTTTTGATAATAGTGGATTCTCGGGAGTGGTGACCTTAAATTCACCCGGTGGGGTTTTAACTTGGTGGTTTTCCCTATTCGTAAACAAATCACCTATGTCAAATTTATTTTCCGCTGCATTTAACTTAGTTGGTGATTTTTTTGTGCTACCACGCTATTACATGTTAAATTGACTTAATTAATTCACTTGGGTAATTAATTAATTAATTCGCCAAGAGGGATCAATACATTTTTGGCCTATCATGGTCCAAACTGAAATTTATATATTCAACGTGTACACACACACACAAAAGAGAAAAATATATATATATATATATATATTGGCCAAAGGAAAAGTAAAATATGGAAGTCAAGTTTAATAAATTGTTACTAAATGTTGTTGCCTTTTTTTTATTCGCTAAAAAAGGGTTAGACCAAGAGAGTTAATTTCGTACCGTACCGGCCGGTACGGCGGAATTTTTTGTGCCAGTGGTTGGACCAGTACAGACACTGGGCTGATTCGCATCATCCTAAATACCAGGGTGTTTCGGCTTGTATAGGATATTTTGGCGGATTCCGGTGCTTTTTGGTAGTAACTTCATTTTGAACCGGTACAAATTGAAAAGGGTTTTTGGAAATTTTTTGCTAGTTATAGCACCTCTTCGCAACTATTAAACCTTCATTCACTGGTGAGATAGCCAGACGTTGAGGCTTGAGCTCGTCGTCATTGCGTCATAGCTTCTTCATTTTTCTTCTCTCCCTCACTGTCTCTCTTTTTCTTTTAGCATTTCTTCTAGTTTGGGTTTCTAAAGAGAATGATAACATAGAAACTCAAAATGACTTCTTCATTATTTCAATCCTACCTACTTTTGATATAACCAAAGTTATTAATGGGTGGGGAAACCGAAGTGGTTTGCCTGCCACTTCTTTACTTTTTATTTTTTTCATTTCATAGAAAACCATCTAGAGTTATTTTCATTTAGATTTTTAATTTTTTTACCACCCCTATTTAGTCTTAATTTTTTATTGGATAGTGAAATGGGCTAGACATTAGCTTAAAATAATTTGATCATGCATAAAAAAGAGTAAAAATTTTAAATAATTAAATATATTACTTTATACAATATAAGTTTTTTTGAGTAAAAAAAAAAAAATATATATATATATATATATAATTGTGAAATTGCAGTAACTCCGAAACGGTATACTGGTACTGATATTTCATTCCTTTAACCAAACCGAAACAACTTCTGGTACGTATTGACTCCATTGGGTTAGACTACTTTGGTTCAATTGGGTGCCTTGACATTGTAAATTTACACATTAGGTTTTATTTTGTATTACAAAATGTTCTTTCTCTTAAGGAGAAGGCTCTATCACATTCATGCTATTGACATACTAGCATCTTAGTATCAATGAACAAACTTTAGGATAAATACATATGCTGACATATTTATAGATACAAAGATGAATATGCATGCCAATTTGGAGACGCTCAATGTTCAAGTTTACTGTAGTCCTGCACCTGATGTTGTTCACTTTTTGGACGGAAGAACCTTTGACTCAATTAAGCTAAAACTTGCTGATTTTCCGGTTCTTATGTGCCAAATTTTTGCCTTAAGCACCTGAATATATATGTTAAGTTTAGCAAGTGTTGTGTACTTGCTTAGTAATAACAACTAAGAAGACCAAAGTGAGCATGCTCGACTCTCTGCAAATTATCAAAGGCAAATTGAATTATAAACCCTCTAAATTGCACATTTTTGAAGATATCCATTTTTTTAGAGATATCGATAACGGTATTGTTCCGCATGCTAAATATGCACTTAAATAGCAAGCATGTTATTAGCCACAAGAGGGGTATGCTGAGATAGATATGTTGTTGTGTACAGAGACCTGCTGCTGCATGGGGTGTTTATTAGGTGGATTTTGGGTATATAAGAGATTACAAAGAACCCTAACTAGCAAGCACATTATTAATCCTTTTGAGGTATATCCCAAATGTGGCTAAAACAGCCTTCCTTGCAACTATAAACCTAGGATCTTGAAGCAATCACCAATCTGTATGCATTAAAGCAATATTAGTGAACAATACAATTATGTTACTGAATAATTGGCTGCTTGGTGGTCCTCCAAGACAGCGATTTATTGGCCCATTAATGGAACAAGATGTACGTTTTTAGATCCCTTAACACAAGATGTTTAATCTAGTTATTTAGTCAAGTGATTACTTAGATAAATTATTCAGTTATAGGTTAACACAATAAAATCATATCATGTAAATAATGCGGAAATATAAAGAACACAACGATATGATAACCTAGGAAAATCTAACCAATAAAAAACCTGTGGATGATTTAACCTAACTATCCTTAAGATAAAACAGATCTACTATGAAAGAATTGAAGTTTTTACAATAGTACTTAGAGCACTAACATCCTATTGCTACCTCGAGTAGAAAACTTACTACTACGACCACGTGACAGCTCCGAATCCAAAGAATACTTCTTTCCTTGATCTGCAGCAAGCACAAGTTCTCCTACTTGTGACTTTGAGACTTCACTCAAAAGTTTCAGATCTTCTTTAAAGTTCTTTATGCAGCAACTGAAGAGATCATCAAGTTCTTGACGCGAATCTTGATCTTGACAACTCTTTGTGTGTGTATAAAGGTAAACACCTCTAGATCTTACAGAAGATTCAACACACAACTATCCAAAAGACTTCTAAAACGTAGCTAGGGTTTTTCCTTTTATTCTTGAAGTAAAACACTTAACTCTACATGTTATATTGGCTTGGGCTGAATTGGAAATTCTACAGAAAATTAAATCTGCACAAGTTTCGATCGATCAAGTCTAATTTTCGATCGATCGAGCCTTGCAGATTTTGTCCAATAACTTCTGCAATCACTCGATTCCAATTTTACAATTAAACACACTTTGAGCAAGCCAAAACCTAGACTCTATGTTTTGATCATGGTTGGCCAACATATTACAAATTGAAGTTCTAATACATTAGTTCCTAAAGTCTTAGAACCTAACATAAGACTCTCAATTAAAAAGCTTTGTTACGCTATCATATTAACTGATTAATTGCTGGAATCCAGCAAATCCAAATATGGCCATCAGTTGATGGAATTTGTTCCGTCAAGGCAACAAGTACCTTTTTTGATACCAACAACTTCCTTCAAAAACTTCTACCAAATGTTAGAGTTGGATTTGGCATTTGTTGCCCAAATAATTTAAAATATATTGTATGCAAATGCACACATGACCGCCTCTTGACCAGGAACCTCATCTTTGCCCATTCTTCTAGTTACAAAAATGTGACGAGCATGAAACTTCATTACACTATCTTTGCAATGGGCTAAGCACATAAGTTACTTAAATGTCATTCTACTTACTGATATAGTTATTTCAATTATTTCTACTCAGTCAGTTAAATGTTGATTTCCTAATCACATTATATAAGAGGGAGAAATTAATATCGTGCCACTCTACTCAGATCTGGTGGCTAGAGCTTAGAGTTAAGGACAAAGTCATTCTTTGGCCTTAAAGGGCTTTCCCTGCCTCTCCCCATCCCCCCAAAAAAGTGAAATAAATAAATACTAGTGTGTGTAGGTAATTAACCTTAGCAAGTTTTTCCAACAAATTTACACTTGGCCCCCTAACAACATCATTGACCGTCTTTAAAAAAAAGAAGAAAAAAAAAAGGAAGCCTTTAAAAAACAAATGACGAGTGTTAGGACATATGTAAATCATATTAAGAACATATGTTATTTAGAACTGGCTAATCTTTTGACAAAACGCACTTTACTTATAATTGGGTAGATCTAGGATGTGTTTAATATACGTTTTTAGACCCCTTAAAACACAAGTTGTTTAACCTAGTTATTTAGCTAAGTGATTACTTAGATAAATTATTCAGATCTAGGTTAACACAATCAAATCATATCATATAAATAATGCAGAAAAGTAAAGAACACAATGATATAATAACCCAGGAAAACCAAACCGGTAAAAAACCAAGAGATGATTTAACCTAACAATCCTCAAGGTAAAACAGATCCACTATGAAATAATTGAAGTTTTAACAATAGAACTTAGACCACCAATATCTTATTGCTACCTTGTGTAGAAAACTTACTACCACGATCATGTGACAGCTTCGAGTTCACGGACTACTTCTTTCCTTGATCAACTGCAACCACAAGTACTCCCACTTGTGACTTTGAGACACCACTCAAAGGTTTCAGATCTTCTTTAACTTCTTTATGCAGCAACTAATGCGATCACCAAGTTCTTGACATAATCTTGTTCTTGATAACCCTAAATATGTATGAAGGAAAACACCTTTAGATCTCACAAGAGATTCAACACACAATGCATCAACAACCACAAAAATGTAGCTAAGGTTTTTCCTTTTATACTTGAAGTAAAATATAAAACCCTACACGTCAAACTAGGCTTAGGCTGAGTTGAAAATTTTGCAGAAAAAATAATCTGCATGAGGTTCGATCGATCGAGCCTTGCAGATTTAGTCCAATAAATCCTGCAATTCACTTGATTCCAACTTTACAAATAAACACACTTTGAGCAACCTAAACCTAGACTCTAAATTTTGATCATGATTTGCCAACACATTACGAATTAAAGTTCTAATACATTTAGTTCCTAAAGTCTTAGAACCTAACATTTAATACTTCAAGGAACAAGAGTTCAAGTCCAAGTGTTAAAGCCATGAAAATATGTCCAAGAAACAAGTGAAGAAGTGCTGTATTTTAAAGCTCGACAGCTAGCTCGACAAATAGCATCTATCAAGGTTTAAAAAGAATATTTAGCCCGATGCTCAATAGCTACTCGATAGATAACATATCTATCGAGATTTATGAAAATCAGTTTTGTAGATCTGTTTTCAAACATATCCGTGTATACTTGTTTAGGCTTTCTTTTCTCACAACCCTAAACATATATAAGGATTATTTTAAGGGCCATCAAAAGGTTGTAGCACTTGTTGTTGCAAGCATATTGTGACCAGAGACAATTTGCCCTAATTCATCTTTCTCTTGAAGAAGCTACTACGTTTGTACACCATAGGGTTTTGTAACCAAGGAGTTTCGTGATCTTCATCGTGTTGATGAAATGAAGAACTTTGCAGCCAACATCCTTTTCAAGTTAGTGGTTAGTCACGTACTTGGATCCCTGCATCGATTGGTTAGTCACGTATTGGGAGCCGTGCATTGAAAATGAGAGATTGTCACTACAAAACAAGTCCAATTGTGTATTAGGGTAAGGGTTCAACTGTAAGTTGGTCTAAGGTACTGGGCTTCTTTTACTTGTAATCGCTTGTTGTGATAATAGTGGATTCTCAGGAATGATGACCTTAAATTCACCCGGTGGGGTTTTTACTTTGGAGGTTTTCCCCATTCGTAAACAAATCACTGTGTCAACTTTATTTTCTGCTGCATTTAACTTAGTTGGTGATTTGTTTGTGCTACAACGCGTATTGCATGTTAATTAACTTAATTAATTCTTTTGGCCTATCAACGAGCCCAAAAAAGATTGACCCAGCCATAAAATCACCCAGAGAAAAGCTCAAGAAAATTGAGCCCAATCATTCAACCAATTAGACTAGACCCTTTAAAAATTTAACCAAAACCAGATTGATCTCACACAGTAAATTCCCAAAACCATTCCAACAAAAAAGAAAGAAAAGAGAGAGATTGAGCAAAAACATTGCTACTTGTGAGGAAGGCTGAAAAACTAAGGTAGTAAGGCAAGACTCGTGAGGCAAAGCAATGAGACCCAGTAGAGGCTGGCAACACGACACCAGTTCAAGCTCTAGTCACGAAATCTGAGTAAAGCAACAAGCTCTCTCTCTAGACCAAGTATCTGTTGTTATGGAAAAACTAACTCAGCATCTCAACTTACAAATAGAAATCTTACGCCACACTTTTTGTGCGTTGTTCTTGTTCAAGATATTTTCATTCGGATTATTCCTTGATTTTGTGATCCCAATTCTATTCTAATGTTTTTTATGTTAAAATAAAATAAACGAGAGAGAATAAAGAGAGAATGATCCTTGCATGCAACATGTTATTACAACCCAAGGGGTGCCTTGGTAGTCTACACTATTTGGCAGTCATGATTATCTATGAACGCATTAATATTCTATCAAAAAATCGCCTTTCCTTCAAGGTGCATACATAAAATTATAAACCTAGCTAATGAATTCCATTTTTTCAATTCTAAAATTAGAATGAACACCAGTGTATGTGAACCGCTATATATTTTGGACAGCCCCACAATCCCCATGCATTAAACTCAACACAGATGTAAAGTGTAATCGGTAATCCAGGACTTGGTTTCATCAGGGATTCGGAAGAGAATTGGTTAAGAGGTTACTCTTTACACCTAGGAAACACCAATAATAAGACATCAGAACCTTGGTTAATTCATTATGGTCTGGACAGTGTGTGTGGAAATTAGCTACTGTAATGTCATACTAGAATCGGATTTAGACAGCATGGTCTCTTAACTTTTTACTTACGGATTCAGATTCTACATGTGTGGGCCTAGTCTTACGTACCATCTTCAACATGTAACCTCAATTGTCTAAAATAAAAGGGAAATAAATATCCCAACGCTCTAAGCAACAGAAGAAATATAGAAAAAAATGAAATCTTTGAACCTTGGATCACACATGCCCCACAATAAATTTCAACATTTCTTTTTCAAATTCATTTTATAGGAAAATATAACTCATGGACCATAGAGGACCAAACTGGTGATCTCAACCTCCACCCCCCGCTTATCTGGAGAGGAGATACAATTTGGTCCACTTTCAGAAACATATTACATAGATTAATACATGAGTAGGTATATATCTTTCATTGATCGTATAGGTTACATGAAAGTGCCAAACACTACAGTTTGGTGCAATCAGTCGGCTTGAAGGAGACCATCCTTGTTTCCAAGTCAAACCCAATCAAAAAATTAGCTTGAACATAGTTGCCATATAATCCTTGGTCACCCAAATATGCCAATTCGGTTTTTGCATGATTTATAATTGCAAAGCAGTAAATATCATATCCTCTAACCGGTTGATTGAAAGTTTGTAAAGGCTTTAACTTCACATCTGCACCTTCAAAATGGACAGTCAATATTGGTCCATTATCATTAGTAATTTCAGTTCTATAGCAAAGCCGGTTCCCCAAAAGAGTGTCATTTTTCATGGGTTCAATTGAAATCTGCTTCTTCACTTCCACCTCTAAGCGATTATAAAAATCTGGTGGCAAAGCGAATAGTGTCGATCCTGAATCGATACAAATGTTGCCCTTAGAAACCTTACCTGAAGAGTTAAAGGGCACATATGTGTCTCCAACACTAATTCCTTCTAGTGTCACATTATATTGTTCTCCAGCTACAAACATTGGTGTTGAAACCACACCATCACCCACAACTTCACTGCCTTTGCCAAAACTTATCTTGCTTGTAATATTAGGATAAGTATATTCAATAGCATATGGCAACAAGCAATAAGAAAACCTCTTGCTACCAATTTGTGAAGGAAAGGACAAAGGCCCTGCTCCTAATGCAATGAGTCCCGTTGTGTGATTACTGTGACTGAAAGTAATGTTGTGTGCACATCCAAAAGCAATATCAAAGGAAACTGCTTGCCCGGAGGTAGAAGTGATGGTGACTTTTTCTTTGGCCAGAACACCATTGGATAAACCACTTGCATATCCACTGACGTAATTGCAACTATTTTGAGGAGAACAATGGACATCGTACCATTCGTGACATTTTTCTGAATGACAAGAAATTTCACTGTATGTGCAGGACTTTTTAGGATCGAACCCGGGGTGAATCGGATTGAAGCAGACATCACAAGGTACACATTGTGCCCACACAATGTTACTAGCTGTATCAATCATGCCGTAGATGTCTACTGGTGGAGTGCCAATTGAGGCCTTCATGAGATGCTGACCGAAGTATGGTATTAATTGTGCTTGGGGGACATTATGAGCTGTAACCAAAACGCCTATAAGATAATATGAGAGAAGGAAGCATGGATGAAATTTGACACTGCTTGCCATTGAATTTGGAGAGATGAAACAGTACGGGCTATACTAAAGACTTTTATATACACAATTAAACCGAACTTTCCATGTCCAGCCTAATGATCACTTGATTGCACCATTAATTTGACCTAACAGAAGGAAGAAAAAACTGAAAAGAAGAGAATTCTCCATCCGTGGATGGCATCGAATGTACTACTATAAATGGGAAATTTTAGTAACCATCAAAATTTGCTTCTTTTAACAATATTTAAAACAGAGATCATAATGAATGCAATAATACCAATAAATCATAACAAATCTCTTGTTTCACTGAAGAATAGGTCATCAAACCTTATTTAATTTTTCCAAACAAAAAACCTTATTGAGAATAAATTTGGTTAGCTAGGCCCCATGGTTATGCATGGCAAATTTACCTCTCTTTTTTTTTTTTTTTTTTTTTTTTTTTTTTTGCCCAAACAAAAAAAAAAATTTATTTTTTTATTTGGCTTTGCGATTTATAAGGAACTAGCCAATATCCCGCACAATGTGCAATGCGTAATATTTTGAAAATTAACATACCTCTCAAGAAGAAAAACAAAGATTTTGTGAGAAAATTATGGAAGTTTAATTTTTAAGTCCAATGGAAATGGGGATTTATATTGGACAAATGTGGAGACAAATAATATTTACTCAATTCATTGAATCCGACTCTTGGAATTTTGCATTGAAGTTAGTCTTATGCAGAAAATTGAAAAGTTTTTTTAATTCCTATATTTCCATGACTTTTTAAATCCATCCGTATCAATTCAAAGCATGTAAAGTTATAAATGTATACAAATTCTTTGAATTTTATTAATACATTGAAATAAATGCATTTGCCATTACTTAATAGTTTGACATAAATGCTAAATTTAGATGAGGTGAAAGCCTAAATGAAAAGAATGTCATACAATGTACCACTTGGTATAACCTCATGCTTTCTCATATAAAGTCTCTGCTTTTATATATATATATATATATATATATATATATTGATTGATTGATTGATTACATTTCTTTTTAAGACGAAAACAAGATTTTTTAAATAGTAGGATACAACTTAGCCTAAAATCATTCCCAAACATGATATGTATTTAAACTTTCACTAAAGCTTCTGTGACTGCGTTCTTTAATGCTCATCCAATTACTCTACCATAGAGAGGAAAAATAAATAAGAGTTCTCTGGTGCTAAACAAGAATAAATGAATAGTAAAATTACATAAAAGGCTTAATGAGTTGTATTTGTTGCTCAACTTCACTTAAATCTAAAAAGTTGATTTCTTAATCACATTATATAGGAGAGAGAAATTAATACCGTGTCTCTCTACTCAGATCTAGTGGCTGGAGCTTAGAGTTAGGGACAAAGCTATTCTTTGGCCTTAGAGGGCTTTCCTTGCCTCTCCCCACCCCCCAAAAAAATGAAAAAAATAAATAAATACTAGTGTGTGTGTATATATATATATATATAAAGGTAATTAATTTTAGCAAGTATGTCTAATAAAATTACACTTGGCCCCTTAACAACATCATCAACCATCTTAAAAAAAGAAAAGAAAAAGAAAAGAAAAAAAAGAAGCAAAATGCCTTTAAAAAACAAATGACAATCCCAAAAAAGATTGACCCAACCATAAAATCAGCAAGAGAAAAGCTCAAAAAAATTTAGCCCAATCATTCAACCAATTAGACCAGGCCCTTTAAAATTTAACCAAAACCAAATTGATCTTACACAGTAAATTCCCAAAATCATTCCATCAAAATTAATTAATTAATTAATTAATTAAAAAAAAAAACTGAGCAAAGGCACTTGCTAGTGAAAAGAGCTGACCAACTAAGGTAGTAAGGCATGACTCGTGAGGCATAGCAATGAGACCCAGTAGAGGCAGGCAACACGCTAACACCTCAAGCTCTAGCCACCAAATCTAAGCAAAGCAACATGGTGTCTCTCTCTCTAGACAAAGTGTCTCTTGTTTGGAAAAACTATCTTAGCATCTCAACTTACGAATAGAAATCTTGTGCCCCACTCTCTGTGCATTGTTCTTGTTCACAATATTTTCATTCGAATTATTCCTTGATTTTGTGATCCCAATTCTATTCTAATGTTTTGTATCTTAAATTAAAATAAATGAGAGAGGATAAAGAGAGAATGATCCTTGCATGCAAGATACATGTTATTACAAAGATGTTGTCATTTAATTTGGTATAACTTTTTAATTAGAACTTTATTTATTCTTCTTGTTTTAAGTAAAATAAAATAATAAAATTGAAACAATGAAACTTTTCTTTTGGTTTAACTTTTTTTCGTATAAGATAATCGTCTACCTTCATTAGAAACATGCGAAAGGGTATCAATAATTGAATCCGTGAAACTCAACAAGTGACATTTTCTTGAAATATTTCTCTAAATTATTAGTATTTTATAGGAAAGTTTTTTCCTCTGTCTTATATTCTTACAAGTTAATAATATTTAGTTTATTCTAGCAACATTAAGGGGACCTATTGTTTTGTGGGGAATAGAACCCAAAGCCCAAATATACCTAATAATTCTTTATATAAAAACAAACAAAAACTTGAACAACTTTAAAGAAATCAAGTTTATGTTTTTCAAAGAGTCTTCTCTTCTTGTATCAAAAAAATAAAATAAAAAGAGTCTTCTCTTCTCTATGTGGGAGGGCCATTCAACAAAAAAATCAAACCATTTACAACAATATATATTTAAATGACTCCAATTGTATTACTTGACAAAAAATAAATACCCTATTGCTTCCAATAATAAACCTTTTTTTTTTTTTTTTTCGTATTAAAAAAATATATTTTTCTTCCTGTGATGGGCCTTTTTGTGTTTCTGGCTTTGGTCTCCCCTACTGCACTGCGGCCCGTGAGTCTGAGGTAAGAGAGTTGGGGCTGGCCTAAATGCAACACACTTTAGGCTACTTTGTGCACAAGTCGAGCCATCCCAACACAGACGCGTTCTAACAGAAGTATTAAGTGTACAACGTACCCACAGTAAGAACAATTGTTACAGATCTTATAACAGGAATACAATATGGCAGAATAACTATAATACTAAACAAATGATGTTAACACCGAAATAAAGGAAAGTAGCTTAATAAGGTTATTGCAGAATAATACAACAAATAAAAACGCTACAGCAATCAATTCAATAACTGAACGGTAAACCAATCACCCAACGAGCACAAAAGAAAAATTTGTCTGCCAGAAAAGTAGGCTTAGCTTCTCAGCAGATGCAAGTCCAAGAAGGGAACCAATTCCCAATGTGAGTAACCTCAAGGAAGGCTTCTGCCATAGAAGTTATGCACTTTAGAAAAATGGCCTAAATGGTTTAAGCTTCAATCCTCAATTTCTTAGAGAGTTGGTCTATCAAAAGGGAGAGAAAAAGGTAATCTATTGATTATGCCTCTATTCCTACCACTTATGTCTCTTTGATTTTTGTGTATTCTTTTCTTTTCTCTCTTATATTTCTTATTCTACCTCTTCTTCTTTTGTTTCTTCTATCCCCTATTTTACTGTTCATAGCTACCACTTTTATACTATCTGCCATAATAGGATTTACCATTTTTACCCCTCAACTGTTTTTGTCTCCTTATGGGTGTCCTTCCAAAACTGCCCACTAGCCTGTCAGCTGCTCAACCACTACCATTGCTCTGAATGTGTTGGTTGCACCACTCCCCATTCCCAAACAAAATTGTTTGTCTTTTTTCTTACCTCTCTCTGTTTTTCATTACACTCATCTAGATAAGGATTAAGCCTCTCCATCACCTACCTCTATGGCATGAATCAAGTGGTCCTAGCCTACACTTACTTCTTTTAAGTGAGACACCATCCCAGCAGGACATTTCTCCCCTCCTTCTTCCCACTACCAAACCACACCCTTTGAATACCTTGACCCGTGGCCCACCTCCCATGTATTGGCTAGGAACAAGTAAGTGGTGCCCTGGCCATTTGTGCATGCTCCACTTCGTCTAAATTTTCTTCTTTTTGGCCTTCACACCTTTTTTGCTGCCTCCGTATTTGTTTGATTCTATTGTACGATCTAGTTGGTGTTTATCTTTTGTGGCTTGAAGGACGTGTGGGCTTTTGGGGTCATGTTCCTTGCCTTTTATCCCTTCTTAGGTTGGGCATTACTTGGACAAAGGCCCTCATCTTCCTATTAAGCCCATGTTTTTCTTCCTTGCGTCTATGGGCCTCTTGGCTATTGATCCTGCCATATCACTTCATCTTGCCTGCTATAGCTTTACCCTCCCTTTTACTTCGTGTTACCTTATGAACTTGTGGGTTGACATTCATGCTGTGTCAACCCACTTCTTCATCAAACTTTTGCTCAGGGCTTCCTTGGCCCACTTTCCACATCTTTACCTCTTTTGGGTTTTATTGGCCAACATTTCTGTTGTGCCAACCCATTTTACTACTTCATTCCTTAGGCTTCCTTCCTTAGGCTTCCTTGACTCATTTACTTCTTATTTACCTTTTTTACTCCCATAGGCCTTTTGCTAGATTCTTTGGGCTTCCTCGGCCTAATTGCCACATCTTTACCTCTTATTACTTTTCGAGCATATTGGCCTTTAAACCAACCCAATGAGTTTACAAATTCATTTCTCGGCCTTCCTTGGCCCATTTACTTCTTCTTTACCTCTTTTTATTCCCATGGGCTTACTAATTCATTCTTTGGGCTTCCTCGGCCCGCTCACTTCTTCTTTACCTCTTTTTTATTGTTGTGGGCTTGCCAACCATCAATCTTGCCATTTTAGCCTGCTAGGCTTGTTTCCTTATTCCTTTACTATTTTCCCTTTCTCACCTTCACTATATTGCTGGGCTTCTTCTGCTATTGGACCATTTGTCAAAAGTGGGCATCAACACTTCTGCACCAAGAAAAATCATTTCCTTCACAAAGAAGAAGAAGGGGAAAAAACCAATTGGATTTGGAATTTTGAGGTAATTTATAACATCTGTATAACTTTTGTAATTCTAAAATATGTAATGAAATTTTTAATATTATGAAATTAATACCAAAGAAATCATCACATAAAACCACTTCTTTGCATATATGCCCATTGTGATTTTGAGATTTGAATTGGGTGTAATCAAAATTGCTTCAATAATATGTGGCAGGTATATTGAGAGAATCATACATCCTTTGCTCAAAAAAGAAAAAAAAAAAAGAAAAAAGAAATATGGAACTCTTGTTTAATAAATTGCTATTAACAATGTTGTTGCCTTTTTTTTATTTGCTAAAAAGGGAAGACTACTTTGGTTCAACTTGGTGCCTTGACATTGTATATTTACTCATTAGGTTTTATTTCAATACAAAATGTTCTTTCTCCTAAGAAGAAGGTTCTATCACATTCATGTTGTCGACATACAAGCACCTTGGTACCAATGAACAAACTTTAGGATAAATACATATGCTGACATATTTATAGATACAAAGAATCAAAGATGAATATGCATGTCAATTTGGAGAGGCTCTCAATGTTCAAGTTTACTATAGTCTTACACCTGATGTTCTTCACTTTTTGGACAGAAGCACTGAAGACTCAATTAAGCTGAAAGTTGCTGATTTTGCGGTTCTTATGTGCCTAATTTTTACCTTAAGCACCTGAATATATATGTTAAGTTTAGCAAGGGTATTTCTCTGCAAATTATCAAAAGCAAATTGAATTATAAACCCACCAAATTGCACATTTTTGAAGATATCCATAACAGTGTTGTTCTGCATGCTAGATATACACCTAAATAGTAAGCCTGTTATTAGCCACAAGATGGGTATGCTGAGATAGATACGTTGTTGTGTAGTGAGTCTTGTTGCTCCTACATGGAGTGTTTATTAGGCAGATTTCGGGTTTATAAGAGATTACAAAGAACCCTAATTAGCAATCATGCCAATAATTCGTTTGAGGTATAGCGCAAAAGTGGCAAATACAACCTTCCACGCAATTGTAAACCTAGGATCTTGAAGCAATCAGTATACATTATAATAATTGTACGGTCAGTTTTTGTAGCCCAAGCCCAAAAGGTTTGGATTATGAGCCCAATGAACCCAAAATAATGAATTTGTAGAGAGTGTGTGAAAGAGCTGGGCTAATTGTGAATTAAACAATAATTAACTATGGCATTAAGGGATGAACTAACATAGAAACACACTTGAAAACTCAACAAATGGATGTCCGAAGAGGTGTAGTATTGAATGAAAGGTGATTACAACTCTTAGAGCTACAGTAAAGTTATTCTCTTCTGCTTTTTCCTCTCTTTTTTTCGATCCCTTATTATCAGAGGCCTCTTCTCTTTATCTAGCACCCTCTTCCATCATCTTCATCGTCCACTTGTTCTTCATCTAGGCATCCACTTGAGTACATGTCCCATCAGGTATTTTCTTTAGCTCTCTGTGAGTGGTGGTAGTTGAGATTATACTGTTCAGGGATCTTCTCCACATTAATGCTGCCAGAAAAGCAGCTGCAATGCATTTAATGTGGTGGTTGCAGCTTGTCTTCTAGATATTTTTCCGTTCCTATCATCTCCATACATGCCTGAAGTCTATCCTTATCATTGAAATCATTAAAAAGATTACTTGAACCTCCCAAGTATCTGCTTGACCAAGATTCTTTGTATCCGAGGAGAATGACCTCTTCGAACCACTGGTGATCTCTTCGGACTATACTCCTTATTCATTTCCAGATATATTTCTTCCACACGGACTCCTTCTCAAACATCTTCCTCTCTTCAGACACACAGTAGTCTTCAAATAGAGCCCTAGGCCCAACACATAAGGTTGGGCTTTCACCCCCCACAATAATATTAGTAAATAGTAAGTTACTGAATAATTGGGTACCTGTTGGTGATAATGTCTTAAAACGTATACTTGTTATATATTTATGTGGGTATTATCTCTTTATTACTATGCTTAATTTGTATAATTAAGTCATGATTTGCATTAGTCCCTATTATTTATCTTTACATAATTTCTTGAATAAGATGTCATTCATTGTGTGTAATTTTCTATTTTCAAGAAAACATGTGAGAAAGATGAGTTTACAGAAATTTGTGAGAGAATGGAGACCAAACTATAATTAAAGTGGAGCTAAAAGACCATGCTTAAATATCTAAGGAGGTGCAACTGGAGTGCTTGGATCATCTACCATATTTGGAAGTTTCAAATAAGGAAAGAAATCAAAGAGGTAGAATCTGAAAAGGAAAAATCAGATTTGGGCACTGATCAGTATTTTGGGCGTATCTCTCTCCTCAAAAATCCAATTGACACAAGGCAAATGGGTTGGAACTGTGACTTAAATATATACAACTTTCCAGTTTTGAGTTTTTCGAAATTCTCAATTTTTGAATGCCAAAATTAACTCACAAGTTACTACTGCAAACCTGGACGAAAATCAAAATAGTAAAAGATTTATTTTCTTTGGACACTTTGACGTTAGAGTTTTGAACGGAGGCGGTGTAGAACGAATTTGGCAGAGAAAAACTTGTATTTTCCTTTCTCTAATGGCAGCTTAAATTCTTTGCTAGGGCTAGGGGTTATGTTTCTTCTGTACTGTATGAATATTCAATTTGATTCTTTCTAGGATTTTATCAACAACATATTTGATTGTTTAATTAGATTTCTTTTGATGTATTAGTTCTTCTATGCTTTCAATAAGTTCAATCATGTTATTCTTATTGTTTAGATGAATTTCTAATAGTTTCAAATAGAAATCAGGTTTTAAAGTAAATGAGTTTTTCTAAAAACTTTTCTAACCACATTATTAATCTAGGTTATCATGCGTTCTTGAATTGTCTCAGTACAATTAATTATGAAATATATAATTCTTAGATCACAAAGAATTTCATATCGATATATGAAAACACCTCGATACCCTAGTATTTACATTATTGACTTAAATCAGTTATCACTGTTATTCTTGTTTACAATTACTAAGCAAAAGTACTTTTCTTCTTCATCCAAATTGTTTTTTTAATTATATTGTCTTTGAATTTATCCTGCTCCTTGTGGTTCGACCTCGGTACTCCTAGAATTATATTGTTACGATCTCCTGCACTTGGGAGTGAGCAAGCAAGTGGTCCTTTGCCCAATGTTCTAGTTACAAAAATGTGCCCAAAATGTGACCAGCATGGAACTTCACTACACTTTCTTTGCGATGGGCTAAGCATATAAGTCTTTCAGTTACCCCTATCAGAATGGTTTCAAGAGAATCTCAAATCCAGAGTCCAACCAAAAAACACAACGTGCCCCATGCCCATGGGGTGCATTGGTAGCCTATACTATTTTGGCAGTCATGGTTATCTAGGAACGCATTTATGTTCTGTAAGAAAATCTCATCTCCTCCAAGATGCATGCATATCCATAAAATTATAAACTTAGCTAGGAATGCTTTTTTTTTTTTTTTTTTACTATGATTTATCAAAGAAGCCAAATTTTATCACCGAAAGGATAGCATCCACAGTCAAATGCTACAACTTTTTTTTTTTTTTTTTTGGATAGGGACATTCAAATGCTACAGCTATTCCAAGGCATATTTATTTATTCAGTCAAGGAGAGGAGCCAAGGGCCTGATTCATCACATTATGCCAAAAAGCACTTCATTTTCCATTTGATGTTTAATAACAGACATCTAAGCAAGCAATTGGCAAGTAGACCCTATGCCTTGTTTCATGTACAGGTGGTTTGGGACAGGTCTTAGGTATGCTAAATATTGCCTGATTAGAGGAAATTTGTGGCTACTTACTCGAACAAAAATGCATCGACCTAATCAATAAAAGCAATAAACCTTTCCGTGACTTCTTGGCCCAATCAAACAACTGGTGTATCTTGGGGACAGCCTGTGGTCCCAGCGGAGCAACATCTCCTCCAGTCATCAATGCATAATCTAACCCCTAAAAGCATGAGAATTAATCATCAGAGAAAGATGCTAATAACGAGGAAGAAGAAGGGGAATGCTGAGGATGAGGATGAAGCAGCAAGGCACATTTTTTTCCTAAACATATCGCTCTGAAAACATATCGAACAACCAATAAGCAAGGACATTGTTCCATATATTCACTGACAAATGACAATCCATTTATTTCAAAATTGCCCAAAATTTTGTAACATATGTTGTCTATTGAACTTCCGGACAGAAAAACTATGAATCAATTTCAGTTCCCATGGTCAGTATATTTCTAGGGCCTAATTTGTTGGGAAAAAATCCTAATCCCCTCTACGTCTATGTGTGAATTAAAATTAATGACTACCAAGCAATAGCAATATTATGGAAACAAAAAAAATAGCAGCAAGCACCACATAAACACAACCACACAAGAACACCAAATCTTACGTGGAAACCCCTCTAGTGTAGAGGGAAAAACCACGGGGCAACTCCAAAGAAATATCCACTATGAAATAGAGATTACAACTATCAAGTTTATGCTAAACTTGAGTCCACAATAAATTGGATACACAATAAATAAATCTCAGGGAGTAAATACAATCTCACCACAAAGCTAGTAGCAAAATCTTCCTCTGAATACTCCAACTCTCCATGGTTGTAGCACTCAAAAACTCCATGAAAACTCCACCAATTTATCTTCCTTGTGTGTGACTTGAGCAAAGAAAAATGTCTCCTTTTTCTTTTTCACTCTCTCACACTCTCACTGTGTTTCTCTCTATTTCTTCACACAGGCTGCACCTCAAAATGGTTGAAGCTCTCTCCTTTTGTGTGTTTTGCTCTCTCTGGAACTCACACATAGTGGCCGAATGAGGCTCTCTGTTTCTGCTTCAGCACTCTACAAGGCCGAATGGCCTTTCTTTCTTTTTTTTTTCTTTTCTCTTCAGCGTGTCCAACACGCTTTGCCACACTTCTCAATAAGAGAAGTTAGACCATGCTTTTTTCTTCACTTCTCAATAGTCAGAACTTGCTTTCTTTGCTTCACCCAATTTCTTTCTTCCTTTAGCATGTTAAACATGCTTAAGTCAAGTCTCATGCAAAAGCAATGCTGACATGAAGACTTTTGGAACCAAGCTCATAAATGAGCTTTGACAAGGCAAGCAAGTGGGCTGGAAGAAAGGGTGTCACGTGCACCCAACAATCTCCCCCTCCAACACACTACAGAGGAGATCTTCAACCCAAGTTTTCAGTTAGAATTCATGCCGGCCAACCCGACACAAAGCTTTAGCTTTTCTCTAGACACAACCTTGGTCAACATGTCAGCTGGATTTTCATCTGTGTGAATCTTCTCTAATTCAAATAACTGTTGTTTAACAACTAGTCTCAACCAATTGTTTCTCACCTCAATGTGCTTCGAACGTGAATGGTACATAGACTTTTTGCTCAAGTCTATAGCACTCTGACTATCACAATTAACTACATACCCATCTTATTTCAAACCCAATTCTTGGAGAAACTATTTCAACCAAAGCATCTCTTTACCTGCTTCATTAGCTGCAATATACTCAGCTTCAGTTGTAGATAAGGCAACACACTTCTGCAATCTTGACTGCCATGTTACAGCTCCCCCTGCAAAAGTAAATAAATACCCCGATGTAGATTTCCTACCATCAAGGTCACCTACCCAATCTGCATCTACATAACCCTCCAAAACTGGTTTAGAATCACCAAAAGTCAAGCACAATTTAGAGCTATCTCTCAAATACCTAAAAATCCACTTCACTGCTTCCCAATGATCTTTACCAGGATTAACCATGAACCTGCTGACAACACCAACTACATGAGCAATATCTGATCGTGTACAAACCATAGCATACATCAAACTCCCAACTGCTGAGGAATAAATAGTTGATGCTATGTCTCCCTTCTCTTTCTTGGATGAAGAACAAGATTTCTTTCTTAACTTGAAATGAGCACCAAGAGGTGTGCTGACTGGCTTGGCATGCTTCATATTGAACCTTTCAAGAACCTGCTCAATATACTTCTCTTGTGATAACCATAGCTTCTTAGCTTTCCTGTCACGTAGAATCTGCATACCCAAAATTTGTCTTGCTGGACCCAAGTCTTTCATATCAAATGACTTGAACAAGTCCTTCTTCAAATTTTCAATCACACCTGCATCTTGTCCTACTATCAACATATCATCTACATATAGCAAAAGAATAACAAATTTACCATAGGGAAATTTTCTGACATATACACAATGATCTGCATTTGTCCTCGTGTACCCGTGACCCACCATGAATGAGTCAAACTTCTTGTACCACTGTCTTGGAGCTTGCTTCAAGCCATACAAACTCTTGTTTAACTTGCAAACCATGTGTTCTTTCCCTTTCACTTTGAATCCCTCTGGCTGATCCATGTAGATTTCTTCTTTCAAATCACCATGAAGAAAAGCAATCTTCACATCAAGTTGCTCAAGCTCAAGATCCAAGCTAGCTACTAATCCCAAAACTACCCAAATGGAACTCATCTTGACTACTGGAGAGAATATCTCATCAAAGTCAATCCCTTGTTTCTGACTGAAACCCTTGACCACCAATCGAGCTTTATACTTCACTGACTTGTCACCATCTTTCTTCAACTTGAACACCCATTTGTTTCTCAATACCCTTTTTCCTTTAGGAAGTTCCACCAAGTCATAAGTCTTATTCTTATTGAAAGAATTCATCTCTTCATGCATAGCCTTCAACCAACTTTGCTTATCCTTATGAGACTGTACTTCCTAAAAACTTTCTGGCTCCCCTTCTTCAGTAATCATAGTATACTCAGAAGTTGGGTATTTGGTCGATGGACGACGCTCTCTAGTAGACCTTCTCACCTGAGGTTCTACCATCTCTAGTGGAGGAGGCTGCTCCCCCCTGCTCAACACCATCTGTATCTGTCACATCATCACCATCAATATCTACTAGCTCATCAGCATCAAATTCAGTTGGTTCATCACCATAATTCTCATCTTGTACCTCTTCTCTATTTGTGGTATTATCTGAGGAAGAAGAGGTAGGTGTAAGATTAGGAACACCTCCAACTGTAGCTTTAGGCTTCTCAGTTTTCTCAAAGTCTGCCAAGTTTTCATTCTCATGAAAAACTACATCTCAACTTCTGATCATCTTCTTTTCTTTTGGATCTCATAGCTTGTAGCCAAATTCTGCATCTCCATATCCAACAAATATACAAGGAGTGGATTTGCTATCAAGCTTTGATCTTTGTTCCTTAGGCACATGAACAAATGCTTTGCACCCGAATACCTTCAAGTGAGAGTAAGAAACATCTTTCCCTGTCCATACTCTTTCTGGAATATCAAAATCCAAAGGAACTGATGGAGATCTATTAATTAGGTAGCATGCAGTCACAATAGCTTCACCCCAGAATGACTTAGGCAGATTAGTCATTCTCAACATACATCTGATCTTCTCAACAATAGTGCGATTCATCCTTTCTGCCACACCATTTTGCTGTGGGGTACCAGGAACTGTCTTCTCATGTCTAATGCCTTTCTCGGAGCAGTAACTCTTGAATTCATTAGATGTGTATTCACCTCCGTTATCACTACGAAGACACTTCAAAGGCTTCTCTTTCTCTCTTTCCACCATGGCATGAAATTTCTTGAAGTGCTCAAATACCTGGTCTTTTGTTTTCAAAACATAAACCCACACCTTTCGTGAAGCATCATCAATAAATGTAACAAAATATTTATTACCACCTAGAGTCTCAACATCAATGGGACCACATACATCAGAATAAACAAAATCTAATATATTGGGTTTTCTAGTAAAGGGTATATTAAATGAAACTCTATGTTGTTTACCAAATAAACAAAAGTCACAAGGATTTAGTGACGTATCTTTGGCAAAGGAAATGAGAGACTTCAAAATCTGCAACCCTTTTTCACTCATGTGAGCCAGCCGCCTATACCACAAGTTAGGCAAAGAATCCTCCTAAGCTGCACTAACAACATCCTTGCACAACTTTACTTGTGTCTTGTAAAGTGTACAACAAATCTTCCCTCTAGCAAACACCAATAATCCTTTGCTAAGCCTCCATTTTCCATCATGGAAATAATTGCCATAACCTTCTTTATCAAGAACATGAGTGGAAATCAAATTTAGGCGAATATCCGAAACATGTCTCACATCCTTCAAAATCAGGGTGTATCCAGTGTTAGCCCTAACACAAATATCACCAATTCCCACAATGTCGGCATAACTATCATTGCCCATCTTCACTCTCCCAAAGTTTCCCGCTTTGTATGAAGTGAATAACTCCTTTCTTGGAATGACATGGCAGGAAGCAGCTGAATCAATCACCCATTCAACATAAGGATCTGAAACTATACAACAATCATCTTGTCCTATGGCTAGGACCTCATCTTCCAACACTATAACAGCAGCAGTGTTCTCATCATCCGCCTTTTTATGATTTTTATCCTCTTTCTGTTTGTTCTTCCAAGCCTTGCAATTCCTTTTAATGTGACCTTCTTTATCACAATAAAAGCACTTGAATTTTCCTTTTGATTCTGACCGACTTCTGGATTTACCTCGCCCTTTAGAATTTCTACTCTTACTTCTCCCCCTGTTCTCTGTGACAAATGCATGTGCAATATCCTTGCCCATATCCTTTCTTCTAGTTTCTTCATTAAGCAAACTATCTTTAACTATGGCAAGTTGTAACACACCATTCGGAGCAGAATTACTAAGCGACACTACCAAAGTCTCCCAACTGTCAGGTAAGGAACTCAGAAGCAACAAAGCTTGCAACTCATCATCTATTACTAGCTTCATTGTAACCATCTGATTAACCAAGTCTTGGAACTCACCAAGGTGCTCGGCAATAGACTTACCCTCCTTAAGTTTCAAATTTACAAGCTTTCTAGCAATAAAAGCTTTATTTTGAGCTGTCTTTCTTTCATAAAGACTCAATTTTTCCCAAAGAGCCTCCGCATTTGTTTCCTGAGACACGTGGTGAAAAACACTAACATCGATGCATTGTCTAATACACCCAATAGTTTTTTTGTTTAATTTCTCCCAATCTCTATCAGACATATCACTAGGCTTGGCACTATCACCCTCAATAGGGTCATGTAAATCCTTGCAATAAAGGACATCCTCCATCATCGGCTTCCATATCGAATAATTCGACGCCGAGAGTTTAACCATAGTATTCATAGCCATATTTTCCATTTAATCCAACACAAGATAGTCAAACACAAGCAACCAAAAGCTCTGATACCACTTGTTGGGAAAAAATCATAATCCCCTCTACATCTATGTGTGAATTAAAATTAATGACTACCAAGCAATAGCAATATTATGGAAACAAAAAAAATTCCAGCAAGCACCACATAAACACAACCACACAAGAACACCAAATCTTACATGGAAAACCCTCTAGTGTAGAGGGAAAAACCACGGGGCAGCTCCGAAGAAATATCCACTATGAAATATAGATTACAACTATCAAGTTTATGCTAATCTTGAGTCCACAATAAATTAGATACACAATAAATAAATCTCAGGGAGTAAATACAATCTCACCACAAAGCTAGTAGCAAAATCTTCCTCGAATACTCCAACTCTCCATGGTTGTAGCACTCAAAAACTCCATGAAAACCCCACCAATTTATCTTCCTTGTGTGTGACTTGAGCAAAAAAAAATGTCTCCTTTTTCTTTTTCACTCTCTCACACTCTCACTGTGTTTCTCTCTATTTCTTCACACGGGCTGCACCTCAAAATGGCTGAAGCTCTCTCCTTTTGTGTGTTTTGCTCTCTCTGGAATTCACACACACTGGCCGAATGAGGCTCTATGCTTTTGCTTCAACACTCTACAAGGCCGAATGGCCTTTCTTTCTTTTTTTTTCTTTTCTCTTCAGCATGTCCAACACGCTTTGCCACACTTCTCAATAAGAGAAGTTAGACCATGCTTTTTTCTTCACTTCTCAATAGTCAGAACTTGCTTTCTTTGCTTCACCCAATTTCTTTCTTCCTTTAGCACGTTAAACATGCTTGAGTCAAGTCTCATGCAAAAGCAATGCTGACATGAAGACTTTTGGAACCAAGTTCATAAATGAGCTTTGACAAGGCAAGTTAAACATGCTTGAGTCAAGTCTCATGCAAAAGCAATGCTGACATGAAGACTTTTGGAACCAAGTTCATAAATGAGCTTTGACAAGGCAAGTAAGTGGGCTGGAAGAAAGGGTGTCACGTGCACCCAACATAATTTTCCCTTCCAGAATGCCTAAAAGTTCCATTGACATCAAAAGTTTGAAATGTATATGACAAAACAATATTTTTATCAACCTTTTAAAACACATCCACAGGCATCATATTTCAATTTCAATTCCAAAGTTTATCAAATTTAATTGAAGCTTAAAGATCATCCAAGATGTGCATCACTCTTTTAATTACTTACAAGCTTGCATGCATGCATATATTTTTTGATGAACTGCAAATCTTTATTAATAGAGAAGTATTATACATCATGCATGTATTTATGTTAACAAATGGAAAAACATTTATATATACATGTATAACTTTTGAAATTAAACCAACAAGGACATGATATAATATAGTGGTAAGATCTCATACAGATTTACGAGCCAGCTCTCTAGCAGCCATTGTTTTTCCTGTTCCTGGAGGACCATAGAAAAGCATGTTCCGGCATGGTGCCTGATGGGATTTTGTATTGGGTGTAAGACTACATCACCAAACGCATTTCCATTCTTCGAAGCAGATCCTTTATCCGCACCACGAGAGAGAGTGCTCATGGCACGAGAAAACGAGACTGACCAAGGGTATTTCCCTCTGGATGACTCTCTAATTTGCGATGGTTGTCCTAGTATTCTATCTACATTGCTCCATATCACCCTTGCTCCTTCTCTGCAATGGAGAAAAGCGACCTGCATAAGCTATAACTTTGCAGATAGAAAATCAAAAACTATGTAATACAACTAAGTACTAACATGTCCAATCAACAAAGTTCTCATTCAAATACAACACCTCAAGTAGATAAACAGCCTAATTACTAGGACATTAAAGTTAAAGAGCTTTGACAGATAAAAAAAATAATCCAATGAAGATTAAGTAACATTGGTCACCGTGCCTGAAGAAATTGGTGCATTTACAGAAACGTAACCAATTTTAGAAAATGAATATATACATCTTTTCATAGTATTAAAAAAAAAAAAAAAAAAAAAAAAAAAAAAAAAAAAACCAATGAAGATTAAGTGACATTGATCACCATGCCTGAAGAAATTGGCACATTTAGAGAACAATAACTAATTTTAGAAAATGAATATATGCATCTTTTCATAGCATGCTTGGTACTACAAATAACAATTATTCCTGCTTGAAACCAATCCCCAGTGAGAGCAACAAAATAATTTAAGCAAGAATGACATAGAATTCATCTTTAGTGGACAAAGCAGTATCCCAAGACTCACTGACTTCAGCCAGCAGATTAACCCAAACAAAAGACAACACAAGCACAGGCATGACTGACTAAATTTTTTTTTCACGCCGAGGAAAAATTCACGCCCAAAGGAATTATCAACACCCTTAGACAGATTCCACTAAAAGATGAGCAGAAGCAATTCCAGACACGGCCATCTAAACATGCAAATATCAACAACAAAAATTAGTAATAGCCAAGAACAATACATACAACTCAGAAGAAAAATGTCATGTCCATGCAGATCACCAAGTAAATATCTAAGCTTTCAAAGGCAAAAATGCACATACAAATACCAAAAGGACAGTACATACACATCCTCTAGGATGATTTTAACAACTACCTTGTTGTGTAAACCCCTGCTGCTACAGCCGTCACTCCACCAACAAACAACCAACTTATTTTGGTCTGTTAGAATGGCTCTAAAACCCCCTGGAAAAGATAGATGAGTCCACGTCAGGTCACACCTTTTCACGAAATAAAAATAATAATACAACAACAAACTCTCACTTCCATAACTATTATCAAGAAGTAAAAAATATATTTAGAAAAATTGCAACAGAACAATGATAGTATTTCAATTGCAGCCCTGTAAGTCCTCACTCAGCTGAACTTTTGGTCTGCAAAATGAATTAAGGAATATAGCATGCAAGAAGAGAAGCTTGGTTTTTTTAAAGACAGGTCTTGCTCCTCAAGAAACTACTCAACTCCAAACCTTATTCACAAACTTGAAAGCATGGCATGAGGACAATCAAAGAAGATAGTCCACTATATGTACAATATCTGAAATTTGGGGATTCCATAATGGCATTTGATTATATGATGAATATTTAACACACAAACATTTCAATGTAAAATGGTATTGTTACCAAGAGAGTTTATATGCAGTTGACTCTTTTAGTCTTTTTCTTTTTTATCTTTTCTTTTTATTTTTCTTTTTTCAAAACAACAAAAATGAGTAATATTGTTCGATTTGTGTAAATACAAGCAGAATACCATATATATTATTGCCTAAGATGAGATAATGTAAAAACGGCATGTTTGTCTATGTCTTGATTAATTATCTAAAATGACATATCGAAAAACATGTACCCAACCAGATAGTGAGAATAGGTCTTTCTTGAATCAAATTAGACAATACAATCAATTATATACCTCCAATGTGGTCAAAAGTAGTATTTAATGATAGTTTTTGCGGGAGCAATATGAAATAAAATTTATATTTTCATTTAAAGATCATTCTACCACACAGCCATGAATTCTAAATAGAACAAAATTGTAGACCTCTCTTAGCAACCCAAGCATGTTGCCTCCCAAGGTATTCACGTCTCTCTCTCTCTGTTTCTTATTTTGGGTTTTCAAATGACTGCAATATCACTCGGTAGTAGGATTAATCAATAACTTTTTGAATGTTATTATCTTGAAACTCTTTCAAAATTATTCCTTAATTTTCTCAACCATATCAAGAAAATATTTGAACTTCTACAAATTGCAATAATGTCCATCAACACATTGCAATTGACCCCTGAAGATTAGAGAATTACAAATGAGGTCCCATTACTTACAATTTTATATCTATGTCCTTCTACCACACTATATTCCAACAAGCCCCTAGGACTGGATTAATATCACTGTCATGTCCCTAGCTTATGTAACCATTAATTTCTTGATTTCATAATTTCTATTGGACTCCAAAATATCTTTGAAAAACTTAAATATATATATATATATATACACACAATATTATATATATGAAAAACATTTTTGAAAAATGTCACCGGCTAGTTTTGTTTTGAGTCCAACTTCAATATAAAAATTAACTGAATATACTATCTTCTTCAGAGACTAGTGGATTCATTGTTAAGCATTTACATATTTTACTCATTACACACATAACCCAATGTGTCTGTATATAGCCTTTAAAAATAGCATCACCAATTGACATTGACAAAGTTATGTGCATAATAAATAAATATACACAACCTCTCATGTTTGAGGACAATAGAAAAATTGTAATAGAACAACCTTGTAAGGTTGAATTTATTCAACCATGTGTTGGCTTTATTCCGTGCCAAATTTGCTTGTAATTCAACAATTAGATACCCTGTATTTAGGTGGGAATAAGGGTTGTTTGTGAAAGAGTGTGAAGAATTGATCAAGAGTGTGCATAAAGAGCATTCTCGCTACTGGAACTCGCGAGTGGTGACTCGCCAGAATCCAAGCACACGTGTGAAGCATGCAGGAAGTTGAAGGGTTACTACAGTTGGACCACCTACTATAAATACCCTTATACCCACGAAATGTAGAGAGCTTCTAGAGAGAATTTTGAGAGATAAACCCTAGAGAACAACAAGATTGATTCATCCACAATCTTATACCTTTGATTCTCCAAATTACTCTACTCTCATCCTCTCCATTGTCATACCCTTGAGAGGATCTTTAACCAAATCATTTCATCACCATATTCATATCAGTGAGAATGTTATTTGGTGCTTGGGAAGCAGTTCAGAAATGACCAATTCATTTGGTTGATGCAATGGGCTTATTGAGGGATCTAGAAAGCTAGAGAAGACACAGTTAGGCTTAACCATGTTGGAGCAAGAAGCTTGGAGGGCTTAGATGCATCAGGTAGATTAGGATTGGAGGGTCTATTACTATTCATGTATCCCAACTGATTTTCTAGTGGATCATTTTGCCGCTTGGAGGGCGGCGGAGAGGTTTTTCGCTGTGCTCTTCGGCTTCCTCTTCGATACACGTGCCGGTATTATCTTTGTGTTTGCATCTCTCTTCCTTACTCCTTTCCTTGTAATTGCTGTTGTGTTTGTGATTAATTATGGTTTAAAGTGTTTTACCAATTTGGGTATAGCTTATATTTCATATTCCGCACATATATTGTTTGAGTATAAGCTTGTGTTGGTTATTTTAAAATTGGGGGTCTAAACATTCACTAGTGTTTAACACACCAAGTGAACTTTCAAACCTTTTAACTAACAATGATCACTCCATAAGGTGTTCTTGATCAGATCCAATTCAGTGTACGTACTTATTACATTACACTCACTAGTTTGCCTAAAGTCACTACCTCAATGATGGAGTAAATCATCCTATCATATAGTAGCACAACTAGTGTAGGCTTCAGAAGAGATATTCAATTAATAGCCACAGCCTAAAACAATTTAATAATCTATGAAAAATCATTACTCCCTGTCTTTGGTTCCTTTTCCATTAACATGATTTTTCTACAGTGACATCACATACCACATTTAAACAATGAAATATACCCATAATAATTATGTATGTTAAACTATAATTTATTATCAAATAAAAAATGCATAGTATTGTTTTTTAGGGCACATAATTTTAACATTTATGATAGCTACCCATTTTTCTCTCTCTTTATTTGCACGATCTACTAACTTCCGTCGGTTGACTTCTTCACCTAACTTCGCTTCATAGGCTCTCCCTTCGGCTTCTACCATCCCTCACTTTGAACATTTCTCATTCTATCTTAGCCTTCTCCCTCTCTGTCTGTCGCCATTATGCTTGAATCGGTTCTTCAGTTGCTCTTCGAGCTTGCTCCTGCCTAACGGATGATTCTTCTTGCAATTTTACAAGCTCTTGATTCCTGGCTCTATGTAACTCATTTTCTGCATGCCATACATGGATGGAGCTATTATTGGACTAGGGGGGGCAATGCCCCCCCCCCCCCCCCCCCCCCCCCCCCCCACAAAAAAATTTAAAAAAAAAATATTACTATATTAATAGGTACTAATTTTAGCAATTTTGTTCAATAAAATTACACTTTGCCCTCCTTAATAATGCCATCAATTTTTTTGAGAGTAATGTTGTAGCCATAAATGTTTTTACAATGTTTATACAAACTATTGAGATAGCAAATTCTTATTGGTTCGTACACTTGCATCACTTTTTACTTATCAATAACCATTCACCACATTAGCATTTGTAAAAATTTTGTAGTTTTAGCATTTTTCACATTTTAAAGAACATAAAAAATTAATAGATTATATCTAAAACAAAATATACAAACCCAACAATAAAAATTACCAATAATAAAACTAAAAAAATTAAGCCCAATCAATTTATTTTACCCAAAACAAATAACTTGGCCATTTAAAAAATTTTAAACAAAAATCCTTAGTAGTAAAGCAGTAGACTCAAAGGCCGAAGCCGCCGCACACAGCTAGCAGCAGAGTCACCCCCCTAACTCCAAGTCTTGGCTCCGTCCCTGCTGCCATAAACATATTAATCAATATTACACACAACTTACTTTCTTACCCAAAAAAAACAGTTTAAGACCCATAGAAACATAAGAGATTAATCAAATACCACATACACAATTATTTTCTTTAATAAATACCTTAATACCCAAGGAAACAACAACAGATTAGTCAAAAAAAACACACTTTAAGACCCTAAGAATCAACAGATTAGTCGAATCCCATACACAATCATTTTCTCAAAAAAAAAAAAAAAAAGATAATACACATAAACAGAGAGAGGGGCACTGACAATGGCATCAGTTGAACAGTCGACAAACCACTAGTTGATGTTCCCCTTTGAATCAGGGGATGGCTCAATGGAGACAACAGGAAGCAAACCACACCGTTGCCTCCGTCAACTTTAGCAACACTAACAACTTCCATAATGGTGGTGAAGGTAAAGAAGCAAGTTTTAGAAAGGTTCGAATGAGGATGGGTACATTGTGCCCACCGACCTGGACACACAATTTTCTCTCACCATTTTCTTCTATAATGTTGGGACCAGGGATAAAGGAGCGTAACTGTAATTAAGGTTTTTGTCACCATTTTTCTCTTCAAATTTGACGGATGAAATTTTGCAAGCCCAAGTGGAAAGCACCTAGCCATGCCACTTTCTTTCCTCTCCCTTGTCTTCTCAGCCAAACCGCTGAATATTTTTTTCTTTTTATACGTAAAAATTAAGATAATGAACTTGGAACATTACCCCCACAGCTAAATTTTAATTATCACCTTCAACTTCTTCCCCTCACACCCCCCCCCCCCCAAAAAACCCCTCAACTCGATAAATAACTTATTTATATTCGTTTGTTTAGAAAACAAGTTAAGTTCAAGCCTTAAGATTAGGCTCAATTATTAAACAAGTTAACCTCAAACATAATGATGTATTCATAAACAAAATCGTGAACATGGGGGCTCAATTTTGTAAGGTTAAATTTATTTAACCATGTGTTGGCTTTATTCCGAGCCAAATTTGCTTGTAATTCATCAATTAGATACCCTGTATTTAAGTGGGAATCATGTAAGGGTTGTGTGTGAGAGAGTGTGAAGAATTCAAGTGTGTGTGCATTCAAAGAGCTTCTCACGACTAGAACTCGCGAGTGACTCACGACTAATGACTCACCAAAATGCCACACATGTGAAGCATGCAGGAAGCTGAAGGATCACGACAGCTAGAACACTACAAGACAAAAAATGACAGTCTGGCCAGTCAATTATTTCACAACTGAAACTCGCGACTCATCCCAGTCGTGAGTGAGTCGCCAGAACACCCTGTTTTATAGAAAAATGACTTTTTACATTCCTCACATACCCTACTATAAATACCTTTATACCCACGAAATGTAGAGAGCTTCTAGAGAGAATTTTGAGAGAGAAACCCTAAAGAACAACAAGATTGACTCATCCACAATCTTATACCTTTGATTCTCAAATTTCTCTACTCTCACCCTCTCCATTGACATATCCTTGAGAGGTTCATTAGCCAAATCTTTATCTCACCATACTCATATCAGTGAGGAGGTTATTTGGTGCTTAGGAAGCAGTTCAAAGAGTACCAATTCATTTGGTTGATGCAATGGGCTTAATGCGAGATCCGGAAAGTTAGGGAAGACATGGTTAGTTTTAACCTTGTTGGAGCAAGAAGCTTGGAGGGTTTAGGTGCATTTGGTAGATTAGGCTTGGAGGATCTATTGCTATTTATGTATTCTAACTTTATTCTCTAGTGGATCATTTTACCCCTTGGAGGGCGGCGGAGAAGTTTTTCGCCGAGTTCTTCGGTTTTCTCTTCGAGAACACGTGCCGGTGTTATCTTTGTGTTTGTATTTCTCTAACCCTTACTCTTTCCTTTTAATTGCTGCTGTGTTGTGATTGATTATGCTTTAGAGTAGTTTGTTTATTTGGGTATTGCTTGTACTTATCATTTCACACATTTATTATTTGAGTATAAGCTTGTGTTGGCAATTTCAAAATTGGGGGTCTAAATATTCACTAGTGTTTTATACACCAAGTGAACTTTCAGATTTAACTATATATACTATTGTATTTTTGTATGTATACATGTCTAAAAATATATTTATATAAACTTGAAATTGGATTGTATAACTATGTTAATAGGTTCATGTGATATTAATTATTATTTTTAGTTTATTGATGATATAAACAGTCTATTCGTAGTAAAAATTCATAATATTGTGAAGAAATAAAACATTTTAGTCATGGTTACACAATATATAGGAAATGAATAAGTTAATCAAGTAACTCTTAAACAAACTCATGCTTTCTCGACAAGAAAATGAGCTAAGCTTAAACATAAAATCTTTTTTGGTGTCGAGCTCGAGCTTGGCTCGTGTTTGAAAAAAAAAATTATAAGAACAAGCTTAAACTTTTAATACTCGGCTCGGCTCGTCTCATTTACAGCACTACTTTCTCTCTCTATCCTGTCCAAAATCCATCCAAAATAGCTCATTGAAACTAAACTAATAATGGAAAGACAGAAAGATGACTGTTAGGCTCTTAGCAGGAAATGTATGCCACTTGAGGCAGAATAAACAACAGGGGATAGCTTGTGATCTGTTTAAGTACACGTGTAAACATTCAAGACATTCAGCCTGTGCTCAATTCTATTCATTGGGCTCAGCTCAATTTCTATCATTAGCAAGCGGTTTTTATATTCTTGAAATAGTAAAAAGAAAAGAATCTCCAGCCCTAGATAATATAAAAGAGATCGAGGTTAACTCAAAAGACCTTTTACAATTTCGTCTAGAAATACAAAATTTTGTGTTTGTTTTTTTATAGTAAAAATAAATTTTTTTTGAAATAAAGTTCTTTTTTTTTTTTTCTTTTTTTCTTTTTTGATAACGTAGTGAATCTCACTAAAGAAGAGCCCTTTAAACTTGCCTCTAGCAAGTACAACTAACACCATTTGTCAAAATCAACTAGTTGAGTAATCTTGACGCATTCACCCCTGACGCTCTAACCAAAAGAAGAAATATAGAAGATATATATATATATATATACAAACTTCTTTTTCCTCTTTTATAGGACATAAAAAGATGTGAAATCTTTGAACCTTGGATCACACATGCCCCACAATATATTTTCAACATTTCTTTTTCAAATTCATTTAATAGGAAAATATAACTCATGGACCATAGAGGACCAAACTGGTGATCTCACCCTCCACCCCCTGTTTATCTGGAGAGGAGATACAATTTGGTCCACTTTCAGAAACATATTACATAGATTAATACATGAGTACATCTTGGGAACTTTATTCCTTTTAACTATATGTTTGTGTGTATTGTTTGGTTCAAGTTACACCACTCAACATTTTTTTATTGAACACAAATTTCAACAAAATTTACCATTGTGTTAGATTTCCTTCTTATACTCTACATGCTTGCAAAATTTCAAAATTTCCTTGAATGTTCAAATAGCGTTGAAAACACTATGAACGTTTAGACCCCCAATTACAAAATTACCAATTCAAGTTTTATATCAAACAATGTATGTGCAGAAAATGATAACAAACTTATAAGAGAATTGATAAATAATCTAAACCATAAATAATCACAATCACAGCAGTAATTAAATGGTAAAGATAAAGGGAAGAGAGATGCAAACACAAGGACAACACGCGATGTGTTATTGAGGAGGAAACCGAAACCCTCGGCGTAAAACCTCTCTGCCACCCTCCAAGCGGTCAATAATCCACTAGAAAATGTAGTTGGGATACATGGACAGCAATAGACCCTCCAAGCCTAATCTACCCAGGTACCTAAGCCCTCCAAGCTTCTTGCTCCAACGAGATTGCGTCAAACCTTTTTCTTTTCTAGCTTACCGGATTCCGCTACTAAACCATAGCATCAATCAATAGATATTGGTTCCTTCCAAACAGCTTCTCTTAGCACCAAATGAACCTTCTCACAGACATGGGTGTGATGAGAAAAGGATTTGGTCAATGAGCTCTCAAGGATGTATCAATGGAGAGGAAGAGAGTAAAGGAATTTGAAGAGTCTCTTAGATGAAGATTGGGGATGAGGCAATCTTGTTTTTCTCTAGGGTTTCTCTCTCGAAATTCTCTCGGGAAGCTCTCTACATTTTGTGGGAATGAGGGGTATTTATACTAGGATGAGAATGGAATGTGAAACGTCAATTTTTCCCAAACAGGGCATTTTGGTGACTTGACCTCGCGACTGGGTTGAGTCCCGAGTTCAAGCCGCGAGCTAACGGCCTGGCCAGCCTGGGACTTTTGTCCTGTAATGCAACAGCTGGCGCGACTCTTCAGCTTCTGACATGCTTGGCACGTGTGCAACTTCTGGCGACTTGCAAGCCACGAGTCACCCGCGAGATCCAATCGCGAGTCTCTGTTTCTTTGCACAATCTTGAGCATTTCTTCACACTCTCTCACTCACTACCCTTACAAGTTTTCCACCTAAATACAGGGTTACTAAATGCTAAATTACAAGCAAATTGACACGGAATAAAGCCAACAAGATGATTGATAAATTTCAACCTTACAATCCTAAATCAATAACCATGTCATCAATCAAATGTTTAATTTCAAGTTTTTGTATTTGAATTTGTGTATAAAAGATGGTTTTTTAGATCGAATAGAATATAGCATATGATTGGCACTTTAACTTGCTATATGTGTTAAGAACATAGTAAACATATTCCATCAATAATTTTTGAAATAATAATCCAATAAAAAGTTATTAGGTGATGTAACATTACTTAGAAACTTTAACCCAACCCTATATAGTTTGGAACTAATATACACCAATAAAGGTAAAAATATTGGTTTCTTTAAAATTTGAATTAAGAGTAGCAAGGAATGGTGGTGGTTAATATATGTATGAAGTTGCCCTCGCTCGTCTCCTTCTTCATATATTACCATTCTGATTAAAGCGCATTGAATAACAAATTTGAAATTGCACTCATCACAACAGAAGTTGAACCCCGTCCAAAAGTCTTCATTACTAGCATTGCACTTGTGATTGTTGGAAACTCGCTTTCGTTGTAGGGTAAGTGGGTGTGGTGGGTGAAACGGGCTTTGCACCTCTTGCGGAAGCTTGGCACATGATTCGTGAGTGCAGGCTGTAGTAACATCACTCACTGTAAATGTTGGTCTGGCCATTGCTCTCTCTCTCTCTCTCTCTCTCTCCAAATATGAGCTTTTAGCTATACTCAAAATATGAAAAGAAGAATCAGGAATGCAAAGCCGGCCCAACATAATTTGGAGACTAAGACGAAACATTTATACGAGGCCTTTTATATGTAAACATTAATTAAATAAATTTATTTAATACTTGTAATTAAATAAAGACTAATTCGATGTATTAAATTCATAAATTGATGAATAATACTAACTAAACTATAGTTAATTTTATATAAATGATAGGATATCATAGTTGAAGCATAAAATTTAACAAAAATTAAAATTAAAATTTAAAAAAAAAATATTTAAAAAAAAAAAAAAGAAGCTTAATTACTTTAATTTGGATATATAACGATACATAGTTAAGTGAAGTTGTAATCTAAATTTTAATTTTATATCTTCTTTTTAAGAGAAAGATAGATAGATATTATTTAATGTATGACTTTATAGGAAATTAGTTTACAAAAATTAAAATAGCAAAATATTAGGGGAGATTGGTTATCATTAATGATCTAACACATTCGCAACATTTTTTTTTTGAAACATTTTAAGGTTTCAGTTGGGTTAAATTTCTATTGGTCTTCTATTTGGAAGCCTTGTTAGAAAAGAGAAAGAAAAATAATAAAAGTACTAAAAAATGTTCATAATATGATGTGATAATGATTATAATTGATTAATTTCAACAACTTAATAAATAAGTGTTTGAATTATTATTTTTTACAATTGGTGACTTGTCAGTTTATAAGTCTATAGTCAAATTTGGGGTATCCCTAGCATCACTCATTAGAAAATGTAAAGTTGTGATTTACAACTATATTTTTGTGAGATTTAATGTAAGAGTTAAGTGTGAGAGTTTGGTGAAGATTCATGAAGACAATGAAGTTCGCAACTATGGACAATCCACAAAAGGCCACGTGAGAAGTACATGCTAGAATCTGAACAATCTTTTGCCAGGCTATATTTGGCAAGTCATTTTGCGACTCAGGCCAAGTCGTGAGTGACCCACGAAACTCTCTGTCTAAAGCTTTTTAAAGTGTGCTTTTCTCATTCTTTTTACTAACACTATATAAGCCCACATTACCCACAAATTTGTAAGGAATTTTTTCAAGAAACTTTTGAGAGAGAAAACCCTAGCAATACATTGTAAACTCACAATCATCTACACAATTTCTCTTAGTTTTCTTTTACTCCTACCTCTTCAATTACAAATCCTTGAGAGGTTCTTAGCCTAAACTTTGGTGTGTGTGTGAAGCTTTGGTGCATGTGGGAAGCATTGGAAGAAGCTGTTGATTGGCGGATGCAATTTGAAGCTAATTGCGGGATACAGATAACTAATGAAAACATGGCTCCGTGAAACCTGTTAGTAGCTAGAACTAGGAGGGTTCAAGTGCATTGGGTAGATTAGGCTTGGAAGGTATTTTTGATATTCGTGTACTCCAACTTTATTCACTAGTGGATTGATTTCGGTTTGAAGGGTCGCGAAGAGGTTTTTCGCCGAATATTTCAGTTTCCTCTTTAATAACACATCTCAGTGTTATCTTGTGTTTGCATCTTTCTTTCCTTACTCTTTAAGCTTTATATTTGTTATTGCTCACTTGTTGTTATGCCTTAGAGAGTAGTTCCGATTATTTCGTATCATTTACTATTGTTCTGCACTTAGATAAGTTAGAGTAAAAGTAATTAAGCCGTGTTTCTAAAATTGAGGGTCTAAACAAGATATAGTGTTTTACACTATTTGAGCTTTTAGGAGGAAAAAAGAAATTACTCAATCATTTACAAAATTTTGAGCCTTTTACAATGAGAAGGTCCCTTTTTTTCCTAGGGGAAATTTGTTTTTGTGGTGGGGTCTTAGGCCTAGTCCTTGGGCTGGCCTTGTTGCCAAGAAAACAAAGGAACATGAGAGATAGGAAGCAATTTTTTTTTCACAGTCACATAAGCATTTTCCATCTACCGCTTAAACACAGAGATCATTTTGACACAATAATAAAATGCTAAGGACTAAACTAACACATTTGAAAGGTCCGAACCAAATTAACATAATTTAAAGGTTAGAGACCAAATAAGTAATTTACCCTTGAAACTTTGAATGGTTAATACTTAATTGTTGAGATTTTATAAAGTTAGTTGATTGTAGTGTTGTGTTGTGTTTTGATCATAGTTGATTGTAGTGTTGTGTTGTGTTTTGATCATATTATTATTTTTAACAACAATAATTACTGTATTTCTTTATAGATGATTATTAAACATAAATAAGATGATAAATACAACTTTTTATTTTATTTGTCAACTTTTGAATTGTCCATATTGCACCACCGCACACCCTTAATGCGATGGTCAATCTACAAGTATAAGTGCTTGTGAGATGTGGAGGGCAAGGGTCAAGGTTCAAATCTCCTGAAAGGAACTTCACACATATATACACTTAGATTAGATTATAATATAATTTTATCTTGTATCAAAAAAAAAAAAAAAAAAAATTTGTCCATATTGCACTCATTAAGTTAACAATTAATGCAAATTTTGTCAAATTATTCCAAAAAAAGAGTCCCCTCTAAAATGTTCACGTTATTTTTATTTTAATAAAACCAATGGACCTTTGTCCCATTTCTCTCCCAGTCAAAACAATTTTTTGTTGTCTTATTCTTCTATGAGCACGTTTCTCTTCTTCCTTTTTCTTTTTCATTTTTCTTTTTCTTTTCTTTTTTCTTTTTTTTTTTTGTGGTGGAGGTATTAATAGCAGTTTAAATTTTTATTTTATATTTGATAATAAGTAAATAATAATAATGATTTATTAAGTTTTACTATCTGAAAATTTTTTTTTAAAACGATTTATTACTAAAAGAACAAGAACGGTATTAAATTTTTAAGTAAAAATAAAAAATAGTTTTAATTATTAAATATATGATAAAAAATAGTCTTTTTTTTTTTTTTTTAACACTTTGTCGCATTGAACCCCAAGTCCTAGTTCCATCTCTAGACATGAGTGATGACAGCTCTCTAGAATAATTAAGATTTTCTAGCTCCTTTTGGAAATCTTATTCAAGATTCTCAAGTTTAAGACGAATCTTTCCAGCGATACCTACTTTCTCTTGTCCGTAGAAAGGGTAACACCACAGCTCATCTCCTAGTTTGCAAAGCTAAAGAAATAGCAGATATTGTTATTTGGTTTGATAGTTTTCTTTCTGATGTTTCTGTTTGAGATCAGTTGTTCCTTGTAATTTGTTTCATTCTTTTCATTTGATTAATAAAAAGTTTTGCCAGTTTCTAAAAATAAAAAAAATAAACGAAGCGAAGCAATTGCAGAAGACAAACAGAGAAAGTAAAAACATTTACTTAAGCTAGAAATGTGATTAGATTGTAATGAAAATAAAATCTTTTTTTTCGTTAAAAAAATATAATTAAGCTATATATATAAAGTATGAAGAGGTATATATCTTCCATTGATCGTATAGGTTACATGGAAGTGCCAAACTCTACAGTTTGGTGCAATCAGTCGGCTTGAAGGAGACCGTCCTTGTTTCCAAGTCAAAGCCAATCAAAAAATTAGCTTGAACATAGTTGCCATATAATCCTTCGTCACCCAAATATGCCAATTCAGTATTTGCATGATTTATAATTGCAAAGCAGTAAATATCATATCCTTTAACCGGTTGATTGAAAGTTTGTAAAGGCTTTAACTCCAAATCTGCACCTTCAAAATGGACAGTCAATATTGGTCTATTATCATTAGTAATTTCAATTCTATAGCAAAGCCGGTTCCCCAAAAGAGTGTCATTTTTCATGGGATCAATTGAAATCTGCTTCTTCACTTCTACCTCTAAGCGATTATAAAAATCTGGTGGCAAAGCGAATAGTGTTGATCCTGAATCGATACAAATGTTGCCCTTAGAAACCTTACCTGAAGAGTTAAAGGGCACATATGTGTCTCCAACACTAATTCCTTCTAGTTTCACATAATATTGATCTCCCACAACTACAAATGGTGTTGAAACCACACCATCACCCACAACTTCACTGCCATTACCAAAACTTATCTTGCTTGTAATACTAGGATTAGTATATTCAATACCATATGGCAACAAGCAATAAGAAAACCTCTTGCTACCAATTTGTGAAGGAAAGGACAAAGGCCCTGCCCCTAATGCAATGAGTCCCGTTGTGTGGTTACTGTCACTGAAAGTAATGTTGTGTGCACATCCAAAAGCAATATCAAAGGAAACCGCTTGCCTAGAGGTAGAAGTGATGGTGACTTTTTCTTTGGCCATAACACCATTGAATAAACCACTTGTATATCCATAGAAGTAATTGCAACTATTTTGAGGAGAACAATGGACTTCGTCCAATAATTGACATTTTTCTGAATGACAAGAAATTTCACTGTATGTGCTGGACCTTTTAGGATCGAACTTGGGATGAATCTGATTAAAGCAGACATCACAAGGTACACATTGTGTCCACACAAGGTCACTAGCTGTATCGATAATGCCGTAGATGTCTACTGGTGGAGTGCCAATTGAGGCCTTCATGAGATGCTGACCGTAGTATGGTATTAATTGTGCTTGGGGGACATTATGAGCTGTAACCAAAACGCCTATAAGATAATATGAGAGAAGGAAGCATGGATGAAATTTGACACCGCTTGCCATTGAATTTGGAGAGATGAAACAGTACTGGCTACACTAAAGACTTTTATATACACAATTAAACCGAACTTTCCATGTCCGGCCTAATGATTACTTGATTGCACCATTAATTTGACCTAACAAAAGGAAAAAAAAAAATTACAAAGAAGAGAATTCTCCATCCGTGAATGGCATCGAATGTACTACTATAAACTGCAAATTTTAATAACCATCAAAATTTGCTTCTTTTAACAATATTTAAAACAAAGATCGTAATGAATACAATAATACCAATATATCATAACAAATCTCTTGTTTCGCTGAAGAATAGGTCATCAATCTTTATTTAATTTTTCCAAACAAAAAACCTTATTTAAGAATAAACTTGGTTAGCTAGGCCCCTTGGCTATGCATGCATGGCAAATGTACCTCTCTTTTTCTCTTCTTTTTTTCCCAAACAAAAAAAGAGGAATTATTTTTTTATTTGGCTTTGCGATTTATAAGGAATTACATTTCTTTTTAAGACGAAAACAAGATTTTTTAAATAGTAGGATACAACTTAGCCTAAAATCATTCCCAAACATGATATGAATTTAAACTTTCACTAAAGCTTCTGTGACTACTTTCTTTAATGCTCATCCAATTACTCTACCATAGAGAGGAAAAATAAATAAGAGTTCTTTGGTGCTAAGCAAGAATAAATGAAGAGGAAAATTACATAAAAGGCTTTATGAGTTGTATTTGTTGTTCAACTTCACTTAAATCTAAAAAGTTGATTTCTTAATCACATTATATAGGAGAGAGAAATTAGTATCGTGTCTCTCTACTCAGATCTAGTGGCAGGAGCTTAGAGTTAGGGACAAAGCTATTCTTTGGCCTTAGAGGGCTTTCCTTGCCTCTCCCCACCCCCCAAAAAATGAAAAATAAATAAATAAATACTAGTATATATATATATATAAAGGTAATTAATTTTAGCAAGTTTGTCAAATAAAATTACACCTAGCCCCCTAACAACATCATCGACCATCTTAAAAAAAAAAAAAAAAAAAAAAAAAAAAAAAAAGGGGGGGGGGAATGCAAAATGCCTATAAAAAACAAATGACAATCCCAAAAAAGATTGACCCAACCATAAAATCACCAAGAGAAAAGCTCAAGAAAATTTAGCCCAATCATTCAACCAATTAGACCAGGCCCTTAAAGAATTTAACCAAAACCAAATTGATCTTACACAGTAAATTCCCAAAACCATTCCATCAAATAAAATTAATTAATTTAAAAAAAAAAAAAAAAAAGACTGAGCAAAGGCACTTGTTATTTGTGAGGAGAGCTGACCAACTAAGGTAGTAAGGCATGACTAGTGAGGCAAAGCAATGAGACCCAATAGAGGCAGGAACACGCCAACAACTCAGGCTCTAGCCACCAAATCTGAGCAAAGCAACATGGTCTCTCTCTCTCTCTCTCTCTCTGGAAAAAGTATCTGCTGTTATGAAAAAACTATCTCAGCATCTCAACTTACAAATAGAAATCTTATGCCCCACTTTTTGTGCGTTGTTCTTTTTCACGATATTTTCATTTGAATTATTCCTTGATTTTGTGATCCCAATTATATTCTAAAGTTTTGTATGTTAAAATAAAATAAATGAGAGAGGATAAAGAGAGAATGATCCTTGCATGCAAGATACATGTTATTACAAAGATGTTGTCATTTAATTTGGTATAACATTTTAATTAGAACTTTATTTATTCTTCTTGTTTTAAGTAAAATAAGATTATAAAATTGAAACAATGAAACTTTTCTTTTGGTTTAACTTTTTTTTTGTATAAGATATTCATCTACCTTCATTAGAAACATGCGAAAGGGTATCAATAATTGAATCTGTGAAACTAAACAAGTGACATTTTTCTTGAAATATTTCTCTAAATTATTAGTATTTTATAGGAAAGTTTTTTCCTCCATCTTCTATTCTTACAAGTTAATAATTTTTAGTTTTTTCTAGCAACATTAAGGGACCTATTGTTTTGTGGGGGATAGAACCCAAAGCCCCCATATACCTAATAATTCTCTTATATAAAAACAAACAAACACTCGAACAACTTTAAAGAAATCAAGTTTATGTTTTTCAAAGAGTCTTCTCTTCTCTATATGGGAGGGCCATTCGACAAAAAAATCAAACCATTTACAACAATATATATTCAAATGGCTCCAATTGTATTACTTGATGAACAATAAATACCCTATTGCTTCCAATAAGAAACTGCTTTTTTCATATTAAAAAAATTATTTTTCTTCCACACCAAGAAAAATCATTTCCTCCCACAAAGAAGAAGAAGGGAAAAAAAATCAATTGGATTTGGAATTTTGAGGTAATTTATAAATTTGTATAACTTTTGTGATTCTAAAATATATAACGAAAATTTTAATATTATGAAATTAATACCAAAGAAATCATCACATAAAACCATTTCTTTGCAAATATGCCTATTGTGATTTTGAGATTTGAATTGGGTGTAACCAAAATTGCTTCAATAATATGTGGCAGTTATATTGAGAGAATCATACATCCTTTCTCCCAAAAAAAAAAAAAAAAAGAAGAAGAAGAGAGAATCATACATCCTGTTATGGACTTATGGTCCAAACTGAAATTTATATATTCAACGCACACACACACACACACAAAAATTATATTGGCCAGAAGAAAAATGAAATATGGAACTCTTGTTTAATAAATTGCTACTAACAATGTTGTTGCCTTTTTTTTTATTTGCTAAAAAGGGGAAGACTACTTTTGTTCAACTAGGTGCCTTGACATTGTAGATTTACACATTAGGTTTTATTTCAATACAAAATGTTCTTTCTCCTAACAAGAAGGTTCTATCACATTCATGTTGTCGACATACAAGCACCTTAGTACCAATTAACAAACTTTAGGATAAATACATATTCTAACAAATTTATAGATACAAAGATGAATATGCATGTCAATTTGGAGAGGCTCTCAATGTTCAAGTTTACAGTAGTCCTGCACCTGTTGCTCTTCACTTTTTGGACAGAAGCACTGATGCAGGCCGAGACCCGCTAGATAGGCTAAATCAAAGATTTAACCTAATGATAGGATGAATATTTTAGGGATGCCACTAAACCGGAGGTAGCAGATGTCACTCAACGCTACTAATCGCGGATGTCACTCAACGCGACCAAGTCACACACTTGATTGTTAGGAGGAATCACTCAACTCCAAAACAAGGACACTTGCAAATGATTTTCTGAATAGAAACTTTCTGCCTTCTTCTAATTTCTTATTGATAATTATAGGTGAATGCATTGCATGTGAAATAAATGTTTTCAACTAAATGTTTGACACTTCCAATACAGATGACAACTCCCTAAACTGACTTCACATCACCCTATGATATTTATTAGGCTGGAACAACTACCAACAAGACTCATGAGTAACTTTGACTGAATAATAAAGATAAATAAAAGACAACTAGACTGATAAAAAAATGACACATGTTGCCTAGGTAGCTGCCACATAAGTTATCACTATGCTCCTGCATCAAGCACTGCTGACTCAATTAAGCTGAAAGTTGCTGATTTTACAGTTCTTCTGTGCCTGATTTTTACCTTAAGCACCTGAATATATATGTTGATTTTGGCAAGGGTGTTGTCTACTTGATTAGTAATAAGAAGACCAACGTGAGCATGCTCGACTCTCTGCAAATTATCAAAAGCAAATTGATTTACAAACCCACCAAATTGCACATTTTTGAAGATATCCATAACAGTGTTGTTCTGCATGCTAGATATGCACCTAAATAGCAAGCCTGTTATTAGCCACAAGATGGGTATTCTAAGATAGATATGTTGTTGTGTAGTGAGTCTTGCTGCTCCTACATGGAGTGTTTATTAGGCAGATTTTGGGTTTATAAGAAATTACAAAGAACCCTATTTAGCAATCACGTCATTAATTCGTTTGAAATATAGCACAAATGTGGCAAATACAACCTTCCACGCAATTGTAAACCTAGGATCTTGAAGCAATCAGTATACATTAAAATAATATTAGTGAACAGTAAGTTACTGAATAATTGGGTACGTGGTGGTCCTTTGCCCAATGTCTAGTTACAAAAATGTGCCCAAAATGTGACCGGCATGGAACTTCATTACACTTTCTTTGCGAAGGGCTAAGCATATAAGTCTTTCAGTTACCCTTATCAGAATGGTTTCAAGAGAATCTCAATTCCAGAGTCCAACCAAAAAACACAACGTGCCCCATGCCCATGGGGTGCATTGGTAGCCTATACTATTTTGGCAGTCATGCTTATCTGGGAACGCATTTATGTTCTGTAAGAAAATCTCCTCCCCTTCAAGATGCATCCATAAAATTATAAGCTTAGCTAGGAACTTTTCTTTTTCTTTTTTTTTTCTTTTTTTTTTTGTCAAAATAATCTCTTTCACAACAAATTATAAGTGGTAAATTGTTATTAATTCTAATTTGAATCTATAACTTAAATTACTTTTTTAGCACACTCGTAACAACCAACAACAACCTTTCCCTTTCTCTGAAATTATAAACCTAGCTAATGAATTCCATTTTTTTTCTGTTCTAAAAATAAGTTGAACACCAGTGTATGTGTGAACCGCTATATATTTTGGACAGCCCCTGGATCCCCAGGCATTAATTAAACTCAAAACAGATGGAAGTGTAATTGGTAATTGGGACATGACCTCATCAGGGATTGGGAAGAGAATTGGTTAAGAAGTTACTCTTTACACCTATGCAACACCAATAATAGCACATCTGAACCTTTGTCAATTCATTATGGTCTGGACATGGTGTGGAATTTAGCTACTGTGATGTCATTCTAGAACCGGATTTAGATATAGCCTGGTCTCTTTACTTGCGTATTCAGATTCTACATCTCTGGTGTGTCTACTCTTATGTACCATCTTCAACATGTAACCTCGATTATCAGAAAATTAAAGAGAAAATTTCGAACTGGATTTGTTTAAAAACAATAAAGAAAATGTTTTTCATGAGTAATAGGTGCTACCTCAAAGGAAAATGTCAAAAAAATGCAATTTTATGTTGTGTTTCATTGATAATGTTACATTTGAACTGTAAATGAATGAATTAATATATTTTTTTTAATATAGTTTGGAACTAATATACATCAATAAAGGTAGGAAAATTGGTTTCTTTGGAATTTGTATTAAGTTAATTAACTTGTCAAAACTCGTGAACAACTCAAGTTTTTTGCAGAATTAACGAGACCAAGCTTGAACACAAAAATGGATGTCTAGCTTGTGTTTGGCAGTTCGCTTGAGCTTGTAACAAATTAGACAAACTAAGCCTAAACTCCTTCATACTCAACTTAACCCGTTTACATCCCAACTACAAGAAAACAAATGTAACAAATACATAAACTATGAATAATTCAGTTGTCACCGGCATTAAATTTTATTAAAGCAATCCAAATGCCAAATGGGAGAAAGAGAATTCCCAACTATAAGGATATAAATAACCTATTTTAACAGATAACCCCTGTGAATATAATTGACAATTATCATCAGCATTAACATCTGGTAAAACCTAAAATGCTCAATACCAAAATCCCCAAATCAGGAGGGGGCAAATAATCATAAGACAATGGTGCCCTGAACAAAAAGCACGGGCCATTCCTAGCAGCTAAGCATATAGAAACCTGACAATGTATGGCCAACAGATACAAAAACTGTGCGTTAAACGTCAATATTCATACACTACCTTTATCAGCTGCCAATTTCTTTCTCTGTTGATGCTCTGCAACTTTATAATCTACCACCTCCCGAAACAGATTTGGATCAAGCACACAATTCTCACTCCCATAAACAGCAGCTTGGACACCTGCCATCAACTTTGCTATCTCTCTTCCAGAAAACCCCTCAGTTTTAGCTGCTGCTTCCTTTAAAATATCATCAGTCAAACCCTTGATCTCTATCTTCTGCTGTTCCCTTTTGAACAAATTTTTGAACCAGCTAGATTTCTTTGATCCAGTCTGAGCTATATACTTGTCCAGATAGAGTTTTAACAACTTGTAGCGTTCCTGTTCCCCAGGCAATGGAAATTCCAGAGCTTCATCAATACGGTCTGCCACAGCTGAATCAAGATCACCAGGGCGATTTGTTGCAAGAGCAAGTACTATGTCCTTGGACTGATCACCTGTGCGGAAAAGGAGGGCATTGAGTGCACTTCTCTGAGCTTCACTCATGTAGGTCTTATTCCGTCTGCAACATTTGGTCAACACATACAAGAAGTTCTCAGCTACGTTTCCAATAAACTAATGGATTTGTCTCATCTATATTTGAATTACATCATATATACATTACTGGAAATAAACTAATGCAGATGTAAGATTAAATAAAGCACTTTAATAAGATATGGGGGTGTAAAGAGGAATCAATTAATGGTGCTTTACAATAAAATCATTCACTTCCATTTGCATTATAACAATTTTTTGAGGCTTCTGATGGAAATTTTTTTTTTTATCCATAAAAAAGACTTACAAATTTGGGGTCATTCCATATCTCATCGTCATTGCAGGGACTAATTTGACTTCCAAACATTCAATGGTAACAAAATAGATCAGAATGGCTTCAATTGTTATGAACAAAAATGTAAATCATTGTATATTCTCTAATGCACAGATGCCCAAACAGTGATTGTACTTTGACAATAAATAAATACTAGTTATTGTCCAAACTTCCATTAGTATTGAAAACCAACAGTCAATCTATTACTATGATTTATCAAAGAAGCCAAATTTTATCACCGAAAGGATAGCATCCACATTCAAATGCTACAACTTTTTTTTTTTTTTTTTTTTTTGATAGGGACATTCAAATGCTACAGCTATTCCAAGGCATATATGTTTATTCAGTCAAGGAGAGGAGCCAAGGGCCTGATTCACCACATTATGCAAAAAAGCACTTCATTTTCCATATGATGTTTAATAACAGACATCTAAGCAAGCAATTGGCAAGTATACCCTATGCCTTGTTTCATGTACAGGTGGTTTGGGACAGGTCTTAGGTATGCTAAATATTGCCTGATTAGGGGAAATTTGTGGCTACTTACTCGCACAAAAATGCATCAGCCTCATCAATAAAAAGCAATAAACCTTTCCGTGACTTCTTGGCCCAATCAAACAACTGGTGTATCTTGGTGACAGCCTGTGGTCCCAGCGGAGCAACATCTCCTCCAGTCATCAATGCATAATCTAACCCCTAAAAGCATGAGAATTAATCATCAGAGAAAGATGCTAATAATGAGGAAGAAGAAGAGGAATGCTGAGGATGAGGACCAAGAAGCAGAGCACATTTTTTCATAAACATATCACTATGACATGAAAACATATCGAACAACCAATAAGCATGGACATTGTTTCATATAGTCACTGACAATCCATTTATTTCAAAATTGCCCAAAATTTTTGTAACATATGTTGTCTATTGAACTGCTGGACAGAAACTATGAAGCAATTTCAGTTCCCATGGGTCAGTACATTACTGGGGCCTCATTTTCCCTTCCAGAATGCCTAAAAGTTCCATTGACATCAGAAGTTTGAAATGTATATGACAAAACAATATTTTTATCAACCTTTTAAAACACATCCACAGACATCATATTTCAATTTCAATTCCAAAGTTTATCAAATTTAATTCAAGCTTAAAGATCATCCAAGATGTGCATCACTCTTTTAATTACTTACAAGCATGCATGCACTCATATATTTTTTGATGAACTGCAAATCTTTATTGAGAGAGAAGTATCATACATCATGCATGTATTTATGTTAACAAATGGAAAAACATTTATATATACATACATAACTTATGAAATTAAACCAACAAGGACATGACATAATATAGTGGTAAGATCTCATACAGATTTACGAGCCAGCTCTCTAGCAGCCATTGTTTTTCCTGTTCCTGGAGGACCATAGAAAAGCATGTTCCGGAATGGTGCCTGATGGGATTTTGTATTGGCAGTTGCGCCAGCCAGCTGTTCAATCCTTTTCTGAAGAGATGGGTGTAAGACTACATCACCAAACACATTTCCATTCTTCGAAGCAGATCCTTTATCCGCACCACGAGAGAGAGTGCTCATGGCACGAGAAAATGAGCCTGACCAAGGGTATTTCCCTCTGGATGACTCTCTAATTAGTGATGGCTGTCCTAATATTCTATCTACATAACTCCATATCACCCTTGCTCCTTCTCTGCAATGGAGAAAAGCGACCTGCATAAGCTATAACTTTGCGGATAGAAAATCACAAACAATGTAATACAACTAAGTACTAACATGCCCGATCAACAAAGTTCATTCAAATACAACACCTCAAGTAGATAAACAGCCTATTTACTAGGAAATTAAAGTTAAAGAGCTTTGACAGATAAAAAAATAATCCAATGAAGATTAAGTGACATTGGTCACCATGCCTGAAGAAATTGGTGCATTTACAGACAAGTAACCAATTTTAGAAAATGAATATATACGTCTTTTCGTAGTATTAAAAAAAAATAACCCAACGAAGATTAAGTGACATTGATCACCATGCCTGAGAAAATTGGCCCATTTAGAGAACAATAACCAATTTTAGAAAATGAATATATACATCTTTTCATAGCATGCTTGATACTACAAATAACAATTATTCCTGCTTTAAACCAATCCCCAATGAGAGCAACAAAATAATGTAAGCAAGAATGACATAAAATTCATCTTTAGTGGACAAAGTATCCCAAGACTCACTAACTTCAGCCAGCAGATTAACCCAAACAAAAGACAACACAAGCAGAGGCATGACTGACTAAAAAAAAATTTCACTCCTAGGAAAAATTCACGCCCAAAGGAATTATCAACACCCTAAGACAGATTTCACTAAAAGATGAGTAGAAGCAATAACAGACACAGCCATCTAAACATGGAAATATCAACAACAAAAATCAGTAATAGCCAAGAACAATACATACAACTCAGAAGAAAAATGTCAAGTCCATGCAGATCACCAAGTAAACATCTAAACTTTCAAAGGAAAAAATGCACATACAAATACCAAAAGGACAGTACATACACATCCTTTAGTATGATTTTAACAACTACCTTGTTGTGTAAACCCCTGCTGCTAGAGCCGTCACTCCACCAACAAACACAACCAACTTATTTTGGTCTGTTAGAATGGCTCTAAAGCCCCCTGGAAAAGATAGAAGAGTCCACGTCAGGTCACACCTTTTCAAGAAATAAAAAAATAATACCAAAACAACAACAATCTCAGTTCCAAAACTATTATCAAGAAATAAAAAATACATTTAGAAAAATTGCCACAGAAAAATGATAGCATTTCAATTGCAGCCCTGTAAATCCTCACTCAGCTGAACTTTTGGCCTGCAATATGAATTAAGGATTATAGCATGCAATAAGAGAAGCTTGGTTTTTTTAAAGACAGGTCTTGCTCCTCAAGAAACTACTCAACTCCAAACCTTATTCACAAACTTGAATGCATGGCATGAGGAAAATCAAACAAGATAGTCCACTACTTTATGCACAATATCTGAAATTTGGGAATTCCATATGACATTTTATTATATGATGAATATTTAACACAGAAACATACAATGTAAAATGGTATTGTTACCAAGAGAGTGTATATGCAATTGACGCTTTCAGTCTTTTTTTTTATCATTCTTTTTATTTTTATTTTTCAAAACAACAAAAATGAGTAATATTGTTCAATTTGTGTAAATACAAGCAGAATACCATATATATTATTGCCTGAGATGAGATAATGTAAAAATGGCATGTTTGTCTATGTCTCGATTAATTATACAAAATGGCATAACAAAAAACATGTACCCAACAAGCAGAATACCATATATATTATTGCCTGAGATGAGATAATGTAAAAATGGCAAGTTTGTCTATGTCTCGATTAATTATACAAAATGGCATAACAAAAAACATGTACCCAACCAGATAGTGAGAATAGGTCTTTCTTGAATCAAATTAGACAATATAATTAATTATATACCTCCAATATGGTCAAAAGTAGTATTTATGGCAGCTACCCATTTTTCTCTCTCTGCATTTGCACGATCTACTAACATCCGCCGGTTGACTTCTTCACCTAACTTCGCTTCATGGGCTCTCCCTTCTGCTTCTGCCATAGCCCTCACTCTGATCGTTTCTCGTTCTATCTCAGCCTTCTCCCTCTCTGTTTGTCGCCGTTGTGCTTGAATCTGTTCTTCAGTTGCTCTTCGAGCTTGCTCCTGCCTAACAGATGATTCTTCTTGCAATTTTACAAGCTCTTGATTCCTGGCTCTATGTAACTCATTTTCTGCCTGCCATAGCAATATGGCAAATTAAATTCTCCACCAAAAATAATTTTGTAAGAACCCAAATTAAGGTACTTGCCTGCATCCTCTTCCTTGCCAGGTCATCCTCATACTGAGCAATTTGGGATTTTGTTTGTGCTTGCTGTTGAGCTAGCTTCTTCTGTTCATCATATATTACCCTTTGTCTCTCCTATCAAGCACAAAATAGAGAAGTTACAAACCAATCAGTATACCAGCATACGCATTAATATATATCTTCATAACAAGCATCTATCAGAAAAACTCATTGCTAAATGCTTATTAAAAAAGCGCGCACACAAACACACATGCTTTAAGACCCAAAAAAACTATAACATATTAATAAATATTATACACAACTTACTTTCTCACCCAAAAAAAAAAAAACTTTAAGACCCATAGAAACGTAAGAGATTAATCAAATACCACACAATTATTCTCTTTAATAAATACCTTAATACCCAAGGAAACAACAAGAGATTAGTCAAAAAAACACACTTTAAGACCCAAAGAATCAACAGATTAGTCGAATCCCATACACAACCATTTTCTCAAAAAAAAAAAAAAAAAAAAAGGAGAGAAAAAAAAAAAAAAGAAACAGATAAACAGAGAGAGGGGCACTGACACTGGCATCAGTTGAACAGTCGACAAACCACTAGGTGATGTCCCCCTTTGAATAAGGGGATGGCTCAATGGAGACAACAGGAAGCAAACCACACCGTCACCTCCATAAACTTTAGCAACACTAACAACTTCCATAGTGGTGGTGAAGGTAAAGAAGCAAGTTTTAGAAAGGTTCAAATGAGGATGGGTACATTGTGCCCACCAACCTGGACACACCATTTTCTCTCACTGTTTTCTTCTAGAATGTTGGGAACAGGTATAAAGGAGCGAAACTGTAATTGGGGTTTCTGTCACCATTTTTCTCTTCAAATTTGATGGATGAAATTTCGCAAGCCCAAGTGGAAAACACCTAGCCATGCCACTTTCTTTCCTCTCCCTTGTCTTCTCAGCCAAACCACTGATTTTTTTTTTTTTATAAGTAAAAATTAAGATAATGAACTTGGAACATTTTCCCCACAGCTGAAATTTTAATTCTCCCCTTCAGCTTCCCCCCCACCCCCCCCCCACCCAACCCCTTTGTTAGAGTTGTAAATGAACCAAGCTATTCACCAAGCTCGGCTTGAGAAAAAACTTATTTATGTTCGTTTGTTTAGAAAACAAGTCAAGTTCAAGCCTTAAGATTAGGCTCAATTATTAAACGAGTCAACCTCCAACATAATGATGTATTCGTGAACAAAATCATGAACATGAGGACTCGATTTAACTATATATAATATTATATTTTCATATGTATACTTGTCTAAAAATATTTTTATACAGACTTGAAATTGGATTGTATAAGTTTGTTAATAGGTTCATGTGATATTAATTATCATTTTTAATTTATTGATGATATAAACAGTCTATTCGTAGTAAAAATTCATAATATTGTGAGGAAATAAAACATTTTAGCCATGTTTTCACAATATATAGGAAAAGAATAAGTTAATCAAGTAACTCTTAAACAAGCTCAAGCTTTCTCAACAAGAAAATGAGCTAATCTTGAACATGAAATCTTCTTTGGTGTTGAGCTAGAGCTTGGCTCGTGTTCAAAAAACAATTAAAAGAACACGCTTGAACTTTTTACATCAGCTCGGCTCAGCTGGTTTACAGCCCTACTTTCTCTCTCTATCCTGTCCAAAATCCATCCAAAATAACTCATTGAAACTAAACTAATAATAGAAAGACAGAAGGATGACTGTTAGGCTCTTAGCAAGAAATGTATGCCACTTGAGGCAGAATAAACAACAGGGGATAGCTTGTGATCTGTTTAAGTACACATGTAAACATTCAAGACATTCAGCCTGTGCTCAATTCTATTCATTGGGCTCAGCTCAATTTCTAGCATTAGCAAACAGTTTTTGTATTCTTGAAATAGTAAAAAGAAAAGGATCTCCAGCCCTAGATAATATAAAAGAGAGGTTAACTCAAACGACCTTTTACAATTTCCTCTAGAGATACAAAATTTTGTGTTTGTTTTTTTATATTAAAAATAATTTTATTTTGAAATATAAAAGTTCTTTTTTTTTTTGGATAACATAGGGAACCTTTCTAAAGAAAAGCCCTTTGAACTCGCCTCTAGCCAGTACAACTAACACCATCTGACAGATCCAACCAGTTGAGTAATCAACACGCATTCACCCTAACGCTCTAAGCAAAAGAAGAAATATAGAAGATATATATACAAACTTCTCTTTCCTATTTTATAGGACATAAGAAGAAATGAAATCTTTGAACCTTGGATCACACATGCCCCACAATAAATGTCAACATTTCTTTTTCAAATTCAATTGATAGGAAAATATAACTCATGGACCATAGAGAACCAAACTAGTGATCTCACCCTCCACCCCCTATTTATCTGGAGAGGAGATACCATTTGGTCCACTTTCAGAAACATATTACATAGATCAATACATGAGTACATCTTGAGAACTTTATTCCTTTTAACTATATATGTGTGTGTATTGTTAGGTTCAAGTTACACCACTCAACATTTTTTTATTGAATGCAAATTTCAACAAAATTTACCATTGTATTAGATTTCCCTCTTATACTCTACATGCTTGCAAAATTTCAAAATATCCAAGATCAATAACCATGTCATCAAATGTTTAATTACAATTTTTTGTATTTGAATTTGAGCATAAAAGATGGTTTTTTAGATCGAATAGAATATAGCATCCAATTGGCACCTTAACCTGCTATGTGTGTTAAGAACATAGTAAACATATAATCCAACAGTGATTTTTCAAGTAATAATCCAATAAAAAGTTATTAGATGGTGTAACATTACTTAGAAACTTGACCCTAACCCTATAAATATATATATATATATATATATAGAGAGAGAGAGAGAGAGAGAGAGAGAGAGAGATCTTTAACAAGAAATCCCAAAAATAGCAGCTCATCACAAACCCCAAACTCGAGACCAATCAAACAAAGTCCGGATTAGCAACTACTTCAATTGATTTATAATTCTCATAACATCCTCAAACGGGCGGTTGTTTCGTTCCCTCCAAACCAACCACACAAATATGCCAGTATCATATTCCAAACATCTAAGAAATATTTCCCCAACCAGTTCCTCCAACCAAACAACAAAGATGCAACTTTTTCCAACACCACCCATTGAATCCCAAACATCAAGAAAATTTCACTCAACAAGGTATGAGCATACTCACAATCAAGCGAAAGATGATCCACTATTATTTCCCCACAACATCGGCGCATGCAACCCTAATTAACTAGGAAATCCTCCTCTTTGAAAGGTTTATCGATTGTAAGAATCCAACCCCAAGCCATTGTCCATAAAAAGAATAAAAAGAACTACACCCTTTAAGGGACCTTCACGAGCCAAATGCTCTTCAAGGAGAAAGAAAGAGTGAGGAAGCACTAATAGAATTATAACAGGATCGAACATCAAAAGTACCCCTCCCAGTCAATCTCCAAATCATCTTACCATCTCCCTTCCCCCTAGGCAACTTGAAATAAAGAAACTCAAAGAAAGAAAACACTATCTCCAGCTACCAATTGTGAAAAGCTCTATGGAATTGTAAATTCCAACTCATATTGCCCCAATCTGGAGGAGAAATCACATCACAAATCAACGGTTCCTTAGAAGCTAAGCACACAAACAAATCAGGGTAGGATTCTTTAGAGGAAGATCCATTCCAAGGATCGTACCAAAACCTAATGCGGTTACTCTGTCCACATAAGTGAAGAAACTCTCCCCACCCACTCTAATGCAACCATAAGCCCCTTTATCAACTCTAGCACTCCAACCCATCTATCTTCATCAAATTTGGTTGCAATTACTTCATGCCAAAAATGGTTGACTTCATGTCCGAAGCGCCATAACCACTTCCTGGTAAAGCTTGGTTAAAATTCCCAATCCTCCAAATCCCCAAACAACCTATCTCAATAGGGGAGCAAACATTACCCCAAGCCACTAGCAGGTATTTGAATTCTTCCTCTGTCAGCTCCAATAAGAAATTCTTCTAAATTTTTTCTAATCTATCAGCCACAGATTTAGGAACAATGAACAAAGATAGATAATAGGTCGGAAGGTTAGATAAAGTGATTTTTAACAAAGTGAGTCTACCACCCTCACACAAATATAAATGTTTCCAAAGGGATAGTTTCCTCCCCATCTTCTCTATACTAGGATCCCATATCAAAATAGCCTGGAAAGGAGCCCCAAAAGGCATACCAAGGTAGGTCATTGGCAAACTACCAATTTTGCAAAATAAAATATTTGCTGGAGCATTTAAATTGCCCGCCTTGACTACTGGGACAATCTCACTCTTGGCAACATCTACAATTTTATTTAAAGTTTTAGTAACTAAAAGTGACATTGAAAAGTACATTTTCAAGGGTTAGTTCAGTTGACAAATAAAGAACTCAAAAAGAAGCACCAAAAAATATTGGGAAGTTTTAGTTTAAAAAAAAAAAAAAAAACAGTTACAAGTACTTTATTCAACACAATAACTGACAGACATAAAGGAAACATTGATTACACGTTCAAAAAAAATCAGATACTGGAAGTGATTTGACTTCAGTCAATCAAGTAGTATCCTTTATCATATGCAAATTTGAAACATGGTTTCAGATCATCATTAAACCAAGCAGATGCTTTTATATATAAAGTTCTTGTCAAGACAAAAAAAATGTCACACCAGAAGGCTGAAGATCTACTTAACATTCACAAGTAACTTCACTTAATTTGCTATGATGATTAAAAGCTAATAAAATTTACATAGAAGAAGAAAATGCTAGATAAGTGAGCACATGCACCTTTATATGGTGGATTTGCAGTTACGGAATGAAAAAATATTTAAAGAGTACAGATCTCCAAAATGCATATCTAGCAACCAAATAATTTTACACACACACGCGCGCGCATATATATATATATATATATATATGAATGCATAAATACACATAGGATAAACATGCAGGTTAGTCAGGGCTCTCACTAAGCTTAAAGTATGGTAATGAGGAAGGGACAAAGAAAACAGTGTCTTACAGTCTCAGCTTGAGCTTGCATTGCCTTGAACTCCGCAACCTTTGTCTCCATCTCCGCCTGCCTTGTCTCTTCCTGCTTTTTTATAATTTCAAATACCTATAACCACAAAAAGCACCCATTTTATTCCCTCAAGTCATCAATTCTGCGCAAGCCAACAGTTTTTTTTTTTTTTTGATAAGTACGAAAGTTAATGGTTAAAAACATATTCAATGGACATTCTTAAACATGTATTCTACTTTTGGGGTCTGAACAACTAAACTGGCCATAGAAAAGCATCTGGTGGGTGAGAACTTCATAACTTCAAAACTTTCATCTCCCTTATGAGGAGAACCAAGGTTTGAATCCCCCCCCCCCCCCCTCTCTGCCACTTCTTGTAACAAATAAAAAATTAAAAAAGTTCGTATTTAACATCAAAAAAAAAAAAAAATTTATTACTTCTGTCCTCCATTTTCCTCAGCATTCAAATAGAGTGCATATGCTCCTAAAAAGGCTCTAAACCAAATACACTATATTCCAATCCATTCTATTATTTTATTATCTGCCTATCCCATTCCTTACTTTTAGAAACTACCACGCATAATGTAATAAGTCAATTCGTCACTATAACATTCTTGAACAAGCTTTTTATAATATTTGCTACCTGCACCCGTCATACAAGATTGGTTTCTATGGCCTTATAATTCTCTAACGACAACACATCCCTCTAAGATGGAACTCATGACCCCTCCACCTCCTGTTTATTAGGGGAAGGAATGTCATTTGATCCAATTATAATTGGCCTTAATTATAGAGAAACATAGAAAAAGAATGAATTTATTACATTGAATCTAGACCTTCATTTCTGAAATTCCCCAAAAACAAATCCCACCAGTCAATTGAGACTGAAACAACAATTTTACTTAACTAACATAAATCCTCTTTTCTGAAAGACCAAAGATGCTAAGAATGTACAAAAGTTCAACATTGTTGTTTCTTTTCTTTTGTTATCCTCAGTTAAACAGTAATGACCTACTTGGCTTGACGGACATCAATGATTCATTTTATCAAAAAGCCAAATTGTATTGACATCTCCTGTGCTTCCTTACTCAGCAGTCAGGGCTTAGGAATTAACATAAACTATCAATTAAACTCAAAAGGCCAGTATTTTTCCAAAATAAAGTAATGCATGGAACAACTTATCAAAACAAAACCCCCAAAGCCTATTAAAAGTTTAAAACCCATAAAAACTAAACAAAACCCATTTGTAGAAACTACACAAAAACAGCATGTCCCATCAACAATGCTTCATAAAAATGACAAAACCATGAACAACTCCCATAATGAACAAAAAAAAAAAAAACTTTTTAAAAGCGAAATTCCAAACCTTCTTAGCATTATTGGAACTGCTGATCTCCTTCAACGCCTTGGCCCCCCTCTCCAGAGCCTCGGGATCAAACCCGGCCGACGTGGTCCTCGGGTTATCATTCCGAACCTTAGGCGGAGCCGGAGGCTCAGACTCATGAGTCTGAGCCGGAGCTGCCGGTGGCGGATTGGACGGCTGAGATTGCCCAGAAGGAGAAGAAGAAAATGGAGAAAATTTGAAAGGGCCATCAGCATAAGCCACATGGGATTGGGATGACAAGGAAGCTGTGGCAGAAGCTGCAAGGGCTGAGATGAGCCCTATTGCATAGGCTTTACCCATTTTCTCTTTTTCTTATTTTTGGGGTTTTTGATAAACCCTGAGAGATGGGTTTTTTTTTTTTTTTTTTTTTTTTGGTTTGGTTATATGGGTGTGAATGCAAATGTGAGTTTGGGTTTTGGAAAGGTTTTAATAGGGGAAAGAATTAGCTTGCAGAGCAAGAATGTGGAAATTCTCAAATGCTCTCTCTCTTACCATAGAAGATGGTAGAGAGACAAGGTGTGAGTTTGTGTGTGTGTGTGTGTGTTAGAGAGACTTTGAGCGGGTTCAGGGTTTTGGTAGGGTTTGTGTTGCATTTTCTTTTTGGGTGTTGTGGTGGCTGTGGCGGTTTTAGGATTTTGGACCCCCAACGTTTTAACCCGGTTCATTTTTGTAGGCTTGGGCCATTTGTCCACCCTCTAGCTTCTTAGTTCTAAAATGGGTTGCACCAAATTGGGTTCCTTTTTTTTCTTTTTCTTTTTCATCTTTTTTTTGGGGAGGGGTGCGTGTTTAGGTTTTGAATTTTAGTGGGGCTGGTCTCCAACCTTTGAAGGAATATATAATACAAAGAGATTGACCTTTGAAGATATGTACAATAAAATGAGATTTTATGTATATATATTGGGTTAAATTATTTCACTCTTTACTTATGAGATACCTTGAAAATCTTATGGACTGATAAAGTAAAGAATCGAATTTGAGATCTCAAAGTTTCAACAGGACTTTCAAATCAATTAAGCCCATTACCTGAGTGTCCTTGAAGGAACATATAATAGAAGTGTTAATTGTCTTGTTTTAATAACATAAGGATTTAAAGAGTTTGTTTTTGTTTACCACAACCTTATCTATTAAATTTTAACAAGTCTAACATACCATGTTTAGGGCTTATTGGAGAAAATATCTTATAGGAAATATATATGGTTTGACAAAACTCTTTGTGACACCACATGATAATTTTTTTTTTTAACTAATATTTTGGAAATCCCATTGATGGGTTACACCCTTTTTTTCTTAGTATGCACTGCAAATTTCTTGCTAACAAGATGTTATTGAATATTTGATCTTTGACCATTATGATATTTTTCAAGCATGTAGACTATAAAAAAAAATAATGTAATGTAATGATAGAATTTCCAAAAACAAAATCTAATAGAAAGTTATTATGTGGTATAATATATTTTTTTTTAGAAGGAGTGGTATAGTATAATATTGATAAAGGTTGCAACATTTATAACTTTAACCAAATGATATTGACAGGTGTTATTTAGGTCACACACGTGTGTTTGCCCATAAATATTCATATTACCACTTCAAGATGGTAAAATTATTCAATACATTGGGTGCATTACACATTCCTCTCACATAAAGGTGAATTTTATGAGTCTCACGCATGAGACTCACAATTATGTAAAAAGAAAATGTAGCAGACTAAGTGTATCCAATGATTTCTCCTTCAAATGGCTTATCTTTCACTATGATTCTCTCGCATTCGACTTACAAAACATACATGCACCTTAAGAGCGTGTTTGGATTGAGGGTTAGGAGAGAGAAGCAAAGGAAAGGGGAAGGAGAGGCTTTAATGAACTTATTTGGTCATTTTTTTTAGAGGGGAAGGGGGAAGGATTTGAGCCCTCCAAAACCCCTCATTTTTTAATTACCCCAAATTAGGGGAATTTGGAGGGGTAGGGGAAGTGAGGGTTTTACTTATATTAAAAAATTTAAATGATTTGTTTGTTCTTATAATGTCAATTTATATCTATTTCTATAAAGCTAGCTAAAAATGATCATAGATAATTGCCAATTTATATAGGTAATCTCCTCCCCTACTTCATTGATTCAGTTTCTCAAAAAAAAAAAAAAAATTTCAAATCTAAGAGTTCCTCACTTGGAATTAATCTCATGAATTTTCCACTTTGGAAATTAGTACATGCCCATGATTAGCTCAATTTTAACATCAGTTTTGGAACTTATATCCCGTGTAGAGGGTCTGTCCCTAATCAAAGTAGCAATTGGTTGGTCGAACGGGAACTCACATTTGTACCAGTAATTTGAGTTTTAAGAGTAATTCTCTGGTATCAATATTTGAAGCTTTGTAATGGTTGGCTGTAACTTTTGCTTTTAGTTACTTCTAACAAGAAAGAACTTCAAATACACAAGTTATAGCTTGTTTTTGTTTACATTGACAAATGTTGCATACTCTTAAACTTACCTTTTGTAAACAAATCTCTATAAAACTGTCTAAAGTAAAGGTTAATTTCCATATTTTGTAATATATAATAAAGAAGATTCATCAATCATCCAACAATGTGATACGTAATGTATCAGATTAATGAAAAAAATAACGAAAAGAATTTTCTTAGATCACTCTTATTATAAAAAACAATGTAGTGACTACACATCAAAATTACAAAGTTGAAGGAGAGGAGATCGCTTGAGAAGAATGATGACTTTGTGCAATGGTTTCTTTGATCTGCTCTGTAACTTGAAAGCTAAGATAGATGACTTATAATGGCTGAGGAAAGATAAAACCAGAATTAAGAGAATTCTAAGGCATAGGGGAAGCTGTAGCCAACTTAGCTCTGAGATCTTTTCTTAAAATCTTTCCAGAGGGAGACTTTGGAATTGCATGAACAAAGTACACCTTGTGTAGCCTCTTGTAAAATACCACCTGTTTGGTAAAGAACACATGACCATCATGTTAGTTATAAGTTATAACCCTCAATTAAGGCAGGATTAATTGGTGTAGTTTTTTTTTTTTTTTTTTTGTCATCCATTCATTTATACATAAGCAGAATAAATTGCATATGACCATGGATGAAAATTAAAATTTTCCATTGCCTTTTGCACTTGCTATTCATTCAAACACCCAATTGACATGAATTTTTCAAAAACTGCGATGATTTAATATTAAATACACAGGTTCTCAAAATGCACAAAAACTAATTTTGCTTTAACTCATTTGTTGTCTTTATATCCAACTTCTCCTATGACCACTCCATTCCAGAAAGAAATACTTTTGAGCCTTTAATGCTATGGAAAACAAAATCATGCCACACCCAAGGAATGTCCAAATGTCCACTCTAGTTATTTTCAATACTTTGTATGAATGGAAGTAGAAAATTTTTATAATGTTTTTTAGCACAACCTTAAAGGTTTAGATGTGTATTTTTTTTTTTTTTTTCTTGTTATAATGATAGAGGGATGGCAAAAATTCCTTTGTACCTGTTTTGCTATGAATTCCTTCACAGCCTCTTCAGTAAGTTCATTGCCATTTGATCTCACCACGAATGCAACAGGAACTTCACCAGCAACATCATCTTTTTGCCTGTTAACATAAGGAATTTTAGACACTTTTTTTCATTACACTAGGAAAAATTTTCACCTTGTGGTTTCTTAATAAAGAGTAGTCTAATTGGAGCTTACGGGACAACAGCTGCATCAGCAATTGATTGGTGGCTTACAAGAAGAGCCTCTAGCTCAGCTGGCGGCACCTGAACAAAGTAATAGAAGGTTTTATTAAACATGGAATGCTTTACTTTAAGGATGTTAATATGCATCCTAATTCTTATCAAGGAAATAAAAAATAGCATAGCACATTAGTACTAGAACTAGAAGTCAAGTGATAGCTCAATGGTATCAATAGCTTGATTTCTTCTAGTACCATCATTTTTATTTCACAACTTTTGCCATAATTCTGATCAGGCCCGGTTCAAGATAGTTTGAGGCCTAAGACAAAAATTTTAAAGGGACCTTTTTATATTACACTTAAATAATATTTAGTTTTTTTTATTATATACTTTTTATTTCAATCTATTATTAATTCTTACTTATTGTTTGAGAATGAATTCTTATTAATATGACTAATTCACCCAACATGAGCTAATGATATTTATTATATAGGTTTTACAAACTGGCATATCACCAATAAAAAATAGTTTTTCAAACATTCATTTATTATATTGTTTAAGTGGCACTGATCTTGTTCATGTCACATCGTTTGTAAGTTTTTTATCGTAAAATTTGTATTAGCTTTATCATTTTTCATTCACTTAATAGTGATTAGGTTGTATTTCTATTAATTTTTAATCAAACTTGGAATATACTAGTATAACTCTAATATTTTAGGCTTCTTAAGAGTGGGAAAAAAATGTACACCTAACTCACATTTTTTCCTTATTTACAAAAAAAAAAAAAAAAATCTTACCACCCCATATTTGGGGGTCTTCTATGTTAGGGGGGCCTTAGGTCATGGCCTAAATGGCCTAGGCCTAGGGCCAGCCCTGATTCTGATATGGTAGAGTTGTAATTGGGTTGTTTATTACTTTCACACATTTTTTCTGCACCAATCACGGCTAGTCACATATATCGCGATTGTAGCAAAAATTGTATCCCTATAATATCTCTAATAGCTTTCATTACAGAGAAAAAAATTTAAGGCCATTTGAGAAAAAAAATGGTGTCCTGACTTATTTGTCAAGTATTATATTTAAACAATGATTTCATGAAGATAACATCTTTAACGTAACAAAAATGTATTTCCTTTCTAATTTCTATAGGCCACAATAAAGGAAAATAATCAAAAGATAGGGAGAAATAATGGGTAGAAAAATTTTATATATAATAGGGAGAACATGCCTGGAAGCCTTTGAATTTGATGAGCTCCTTCACTCTGTCAATAATGTAAACCTCATCATCATCATCTACATAACCTATGTCACCAGTGTGAAGCCAACCCTCAACATCTACGGTGGTGGCTGTGGCCTGGGCATCATTCAAATATCCTGTAATTTGTTTGTGGGATATTTGGTCATTGTTAAATGAAAAAGTTAGGCTAGTATTGAAACAATAAAATATCATAACCATGAGCTGTATAAATAAAATAAAATTGATTATAATATCAATTGACCTCTTGGGATAAGAACAAATTTTTGGAAGTATTGGATGTTTGGTAAAGTACAAAATTGGTTCACTTCTAATGTTAGCTAAACTATATATATTATATATAATAAAATCAAGTTCAAAGTTTAAGTGGTTTTATTTTATATCTAACTTATCTAAAATAAGTGGGTTTCATTTAACTCCTCTGATAATATCTATAGAAATTAAAATCTATAGAATTTGTTCAATGATTATTGTTTTCTATCATCATGCCAAGATACAAATTTTTTTTAAATTTTTTTTTGTTGTGGAGTGGAATTCAAATTTAAATCTTTTATTCAACAAGTGACTTTAGGAACCTACTAAAGAACCAAAGTTAAAACTAACTTCTTCTTTTAGGGGGGGGGGGGGGGGGGGGGGAATATTTACAAATAATAAAAATTTAACACCAATTGTATTGTTATTAACTAACCTGATTTCATTATATTATATGCTAAGCAACCCTTCAACCATAAATAAACTAAAATAATAGGCAAAGTTGACTAAAACTATTGGACCAGTTTGCTTTAAAAAAATGAAATAGTTACAGCCTTGATCATGCTGAATTGCTTAAAATTATCCAAATGACATAGTAGATAATAACTAAACCTTTCATAATCTGAAATCCACGAATGCAAATCTCGCCAGGTTGATTGTACCCAAGTGAGCAACCAGTTTCTGGGTCAATGACTTTGAGCTCTGCATTCCTAACCACTGTACCACATGAGCCTGACTTGGTTGGAAATGGCTGCTTTGCAAATGCTAGGCACATTGATAACACTGGCCCAGCCTCTGTCATACCATAACCCTGTAGAGAAGAGATAACATTTTATTCAATAATATGGTACCATATGATTATAATGTGTGCATAAAATATGCCTCAAATGTCACATTATGATTCAGAAATTAGGGAAAACAAACTGAAGTAAGAAAAATTAGAAAAAAAAAAAATATATGTTAAGTATATGATAAAATCTTTTAATATCATGTCGAATATTTAGAATCAAATTCTATCAATATCTGGATGTTGGACTTGTATGTGGGTTTTGGTAGTGTAAGAAAATGTTTTCAAATACAGACTATAGGATGTTCTATGAAAGTGACGCATGGCACCTATGTGGAATATTCTCTTATACGAAAATAGAAAATACCACTTGAAATGTTCAAGTCCAACAAGGGACACATGCTTAAACAAAACCAAAAACCAAAAACCAAAAAACCATAAAACAAAAAAACAAAAACAAAAAACATAAAACAAAAAACAAAAACAGAAGTCCAACGAGGGAGACCTCCCAACAGTACCAATATTTGAGTTCTTCTACTACACACATTTTGCACATACTTAGACACAAATGGCAAGTTTGAGTTTTTCTGATGATTGCACTCTTTATAATCAGATTAAGATATTAATTGGTTTTTTATGTAGACGGAGTTAAATCTCAAGTCTATTATTCAACCATAAAAAAGTTTATCAGTTGAACTAACTAGAATCCATATATTTTTACAAGTTATTATTGAGATAAAATCTTACTAATTTTCATTTAGCCTACCATTAACATTATTTTTTTTATATAACAAAAACCTGTAGAGTTTTGTAAGATAACTTGTTCCTTTAGTATATTCCAATTTAGCGGCAGAACAACAAAAATCTTTTTGCTAAACTTTTTGGAAATATTAATGTTTGTCATTAATGCCACAATATTAGTTTATTCTCGTGTCGGTGCCACAAGGACCACATGACTGGCCACTAGAATTAGCGTCATAGTTTTCCTTTTCACAACGGAACCTTCGCCTCCACATAAAGAAATTTCTCTCTTAAAAAAAAAAATCATGAAGAAGTAGTGCCCATTAATTAATTATTACATCAGAGGACAGCGAAAATTTACACTGAATAATAATTATTAATTACTCTAAAAGCTACCCAATGTTTTAGTATCTCCAAATCTTTATGAATTCCCCAAAATTTTTGCTAACATTTAAGTAAAATAAAATTTCCCTACTTTTTAATTTGTAACTTTGTAAACGCATTTTCATTGATCTGTCAAAAAATTTAGCTAAATTTTAATTAAACTTAAACTTTTTTACATTTTATTTAACCATCTTCTTAAATATTCTCTAATCTCTACCTAAGATTTTTATTTTCTAACAAGTAACACACTCAATTTCACACTTAAATTTGTTGAGCTAGATTTCACATCTAACAATCGGAGGGGAGGCATGGCCCCCCTAGAGTAAAAAATAATTCCTCCCCTCTCTTATATTTTTGGTAAAAAAATAGTAATTTTAGATATAAATTAAATAGTGGCCCCCTAAATTTTTACTAAAAACATATAATAGATTTATAAAAATGATCAATATATTACTTTTGTTTTCTCTAATTACTCTTATAGCATAAGAAACTCTATAAGTCAAAACATATTTAATTTATTTCATAAAATAGAAGTTAGAATGTTTATCTTGTATCAAAAAATGAATAAATAAATAAAATACATATATTAATACACTATTTTTTTCCTCTAATTTCACTAACCAAACCAAAATACCAATTGATTTTTTGTATATGTAAGGATTGAACTCAAAATCTCTTATTCAACAATCAAATATTTTTCTAATTAAGCTAACTGAAACTTACTATTTAGGATATATGTTAAAAACTTTGTTATATGTAAGAAAATAGCATATATTAAATCATGCTAGAAACATATATAATGTATAACACAATATATATACACACACCAATATTCATGTCAATCAGTTGTTATTTACCATTTGAAACATAAACTCATATTTTATTCATTATTTTAAACTACAAAAACTTAAATTTAAACAATTAATTGATAATATGACTATTGATTTTTAATCACCTTAAAAATCTTGCAAGCATGGAGAATGCATAAAGATAATGTAACATAATGGTAGATTTGTTAAAATTCACATTAAGTGTGCGTTTAAATACCCCTTATTTTGCTGAAAACTAAAAACTTTTAACAATAAAAAATTATTTTTCAATTACTGTTCACTTTTAAAATTATTGTTCATAAGTCTAAATATATTGTTTATGTCCCATAAACAGTACACAGGTGTTGGAATTAAAAACCAAAAACAAGAAAAAACAAAAATAAAAAGCAGCCAAAAACGCGTCCACGTTAATCCAAACAAAGCTTAAGTCCTAAGTCCTCCTACTTCATCAAACCATGTAAAGTACAATTTGAACGCAGCCCACAAAGTACAAAAGCTTTTCCAATTTTTTAGTTTTAGTTAGTTCGACAGAGAAAGTATTCTTTTTATAATACTTTCACAACAAATTTTAAATGATAAGTTGTTCTTAGCAAAAAATTTTAATAGAATATTTAAATTAGAACTAATAACAATTTATTATTTTAGAATTTATTATAAAAGTATTATGAAGATATTATGATTATAAAACTTCTCACTAGAATATATATTTTCGGGTTCAATTAACTAGAGCTCGTTAAGGTTAAGTTTTTTTTTTTGAAAGGTTAAGGTTAAGTTTTTTAGTAACGCTATAATTACAAACTATTTTAAAATATTTTTACAAAATATTGTTATAGTCAACTTCTTACTAGTTTTTATCTAAACTCACAACTAATATTACTTTTTCAACTTATCAATAATCACTTACCACATTAACAATCTATAAAAACAATTTATGAAAAAATTGGTATCTCTACCCTTACTCTAAATTTTTTATTATAATCATCAATTAACTTGTTTTGAGAGTTACGCAACATTTAATAAAGAAGATATTTGTTTTCTTAGAGTACTCAAGCTCTCACTAAAGTTATGGACCCACAATAGCCCACATCTTTAGTGGGTCCACACCTTTAGTGAGAGCCTGAAACAGTGCTCCGAGTCAACCTAAATATTTTTGCACTCCTGAGTTTATCCAAAATTTTTTACCTTTCACATGCCGTGAAATCCGCCCAATTTTTCTCGACAAGTTGGTTGTGCTGTGTAGTGAAAAAAAAAATGACAAACCTGGCCTAAAATCGCCTGAGGAATCCTACTCTGGAGAGCCTCTACGAGCTCTTTTCCGAGCGGCGCCGCCCCAGAAAGCACCACCCTAATGGAGCTGAGGTCGAACTTCTCCACCATCGGATTCTTTGCCAACGCCAGCACTAGCGGCGGCACCACTGCCGCTACTGACACCTTATGCCTCTGTATCAGCTCCAACAAAGTCCCTATCTCAAACTTCTGCATTAACAACACCGCTGACCCAGCTCTGAGCGAGCACAGAAGCACACTGTTCAGTGAGAATATATGAAACAATGGAAGCACACATAGCACCACGTCTTCTGGTTTCAAGTACAGGTTTGGATTGTCTCCATCAACTTGCTGAGCCACACTTGTTATCAGGCTTTTGTGAGTCAAAACTACTCCTTTTGGAAGCCCTGTGGTTCCAGAAGAGAAAGGTAGAGCCACTGGCTCATCTGGGTCGATTTCAACTTTTGGAATTTCGTTCTCGTTTGCCTCAGAAATCACAGAGAAATGCAAACAATTCTCCGGTGGATCATCCACTGTGATCACCACAAAATCATCCCCGAGTTTTGGATAATTCTGATCACCATGGTCTCGAAGCTTGTCTACGTATTGTGACTGGGTTATGATCAGTTTAGCACGTGAAGCAGTGATTTGCTTGAAAACTTCGGCGGAGGTATAGAACGGGTTCGCGGTGGTAGAGACTGCACCGATCATGGAAGCTCCAACGAAGGAGAAGACGAATTCAGCGCAGTTTTGGAGAAGAATCATGATGCAATCTCCTTTCTTGATGCCAAGATTGGATAACCCAGCTGCGACTTTGAGTGAAATGAGATGAGTTTCGGCGAAAGAGTAGGTTTTTCCGGTGGAACCAATGATGAGACATGGTCTATCAGAGAATTGTGAGAGGTGCTCGAAACAGTAGGTGTGGAGTGGTAGGTGATTGGAGATAGGTATGTCTAGTAATTTTGACTTGAACACACAAGGTGGTGTTGTAGGTTTATCCAAAGGTTGATTTGGTGTGGAAGAGATATTAGGAGAGAGTGTTTCTTGGGTTTGGGGCTCAATAGATGAAGCAACAGAAATCATGGTGTTTGAATGAGTGTTTTCGTTTGTGTTTGTTGCTTTTCAATTTCTGTAGCTAGGGGTTGGTTTTGTGTGTGTGTGTGTGATATGTATTCAAGAGAAAGAGAGGGGGGGGGTTAGAGAGTGAGAGAAAGTTGAGATGTGAAAGTAATAAATACCACAAGAAATGAAGTTGGAAAAATAGAGGTTGGTAGGAACCAATAGGGTGTGTGTGTGTGGGAGGGGGGGAGTTGGGGGAGTTGGGGTTAGCTATAGCATATGAGAGTGGAGTTTGGTTTGGAAGGAAATGAGAGGAAGAAGCATGCCTTACCTCACATTCAATGGCCTAATTGTTTCTTTATCCATCAAGGCTCTTACCTACCAACCCTCTCACTTTCGTAGTAATGGCCCAATGGGGTCTTCCGCCCCTTTAACTCTAACGTACGGTTCATGGGGGTACACACTACCTGTGACACTCATTTGAAAATAACATTTTTCTTCCTTGAAACATTTTTAATTAATTCCCCCTACTCTATTTCTTTCATTTTGTCCTTTTTTTTTCTAATTAAGTAATTAAATAATAATAAAAAATTTCATTGGATTTATAGGGATGCAATTTTTTTTTTTTTTTAATCTCACAACAGTTCTCAAACAAAACGTTCCCTTCCATTTTGTTTTTCATTTTGTCTTTTATGTTGAAGTGTTTTATTAGATCTCTGTTTACTCTTCACAATGACTCAAAATCAGTGGAGAATAGTGAACCACCAAAGGGTCGGCAATAAGTCTAAAGATTTTTTTTTAAGGTAATTACACTCTCCTCCTTTAAGGTTTAAGAAAATAACACTTCACCCTAAATTTAAAGAGAAAAAAGCATTCCCTCTATTGACATTTGTTTTACCAAACTTTGTTAAATTGACATTAAAACTAGTGCATTAAGATGCCTTCTGCTCAATGACAGGTTTCCAAAATAATTTTCCTTTTTGGAATTAAAATTAATTGTTTTGAATTTTTAATTAAAGAGTAGTTTAAAATATTTAGAATGACTTTTGCTTTTTTCTTTTTCTTTTTTTGTTTTTTCAACGTCCTAAGGAAATATTTGTAGTTGCAAGTCTTTTGGTGCTTGATAAACTTTATATTTTAATTATAAATTTAGCGGTTAAGTTTTTAGTTTACTAATTGTAGTTAAATTTTGTCAAATAAAATCTTATAAAAATTTAGAATATTCTATTACTAATATAAGCAAGAGGAGGGGAGTTTAGGTGTGGGGTGGTGTGGAGTGTCATTTCCACAAACCTCAAGAAAGAAAAGTGTAACTACCCTTAATTGTTTTGGGAAAAGTTAATAGATGCTCTAAGGGCGTTGATTTGTGAAATATTTTTAGAAAATATATTTGAGAAAAAAAAATAACTGATAATTTTGACAATTTTTTATATTTCTCATAAGTAGTATCAAAATTTTATCTTAAATGGTCAATTAATAATCGGATCCAATTTTTTTTCATGATTGTTGACATTGACTAGTGTATTATTGCACAATTAAAGTACTGTTATTGGTGAACTCATATGAAAGTAATGTAAATTTAATTACAACATATCATGCTACCATCTTCTCAAAAAAAAAAAAAAATATATATATATATATATATATATATGAGATGGGTTCAAGTTACAACTGGTGTAACTCCACAAGACTTACACCTTTTTATGACAATTGATTTCTATTAAATCTAATGGTTAGAAATCTCTTATATCCACCTCATCTTGCATAATTAATAGTGGCATTTTTTTTCTCTCTTCCTATTTATTACATTTACAGTCATCTAAACATTGAGAGGAAGAGGGAAAAAAACTGCAAATTCGATGCCACCCTCTTTGATAGTGAATACGGAACCAATTGTGATATTGTGGCATGAATGAGAAGGAGCTCGAGGAGGCAAACCCAATCACAGTGGCCTTAAAAGAAACTTTTATTCATTTTCTCTAAGATTCGTTTAAAGAGATCAAAGACTTCTTTGATTTAGGCATGGCTATGATTTTCCTCATTTTAACTTTCCAAAATTACTCATACTCTCACCCTTTATTTACTGACTGCTACAATTAAAACCATAGAAAATGCATTTTGCGTGGAGGAGTATTTTGATAGATAAATTTGTCCTTTTATATCTTTCACGCTATTTTCTTTGACCACCATGGCCTTTCATTTATCCTAAATAATGAAGCTGTTGTACCATGTCCCATGTGTGGCTCTTATTTCTAAAACAATGCAACTCTAAAATCATCATAACAATTAACTTTGACCCAATTCTTACTGAGCTTCAATTCTCTGAATTTTGATCAAATTTTCATTCAGACTACTAGAACGCCCCTATTTCATTGTTAAGTGACAAAGGACTCTTAACCAGTAAAAAAATTTAACAGATCGGTGTTAAACTTATATCTAAAACTAAATTATACTTCTGAATTTAACTAGCTAAATTTAACGTATAGCTATGGTGAGTTGAGTGAGTTAGCTGAGGAGGAGGTGAGCTCAAAGAGGCCTATGCAGATGAGAGAGAGAAGACAAGACAAGAAGAAGACGATGGGGAGACAAAGTGGAGATTAATGACTTTTAAAAATATATATATATAAAGGCATTAATGACTTTTAATGCTTTGACATCACTTATTTTTAGAAAGTTGATAATATGGCAATTAGTGTGTTATTTACCATTAGATCTAATAGAAATCAATAATCAGAAAAATGAGTAACTCTTATTAATTTACACCAAGTGTAACTTGAACCCGTCTCTCTCTCTCTCTCTCTCTCTCTCTTATATATATATATATATATATATATATATATATATCATGCTACCGTGCATCATTAGCGTGATGATCATTTTACAAATACAAGTGCTTGTGGGGTTGGAGAGCAAGAATCGAGGTTTAAGTCTTATGCTATATTTGGAAGTTTGGAAGGAGAGGAGAGTGGAGAGGAGTATAAGGGAGGAGAGTAGTGGGGAGAAGAGTAGAGAGGAATGATTATCCTCCACTTTGTTTGAATGTTTTTAAAATTAAGTAAGGGGGAGAGGAATAATTAGCATTTTCATAATTTGTAATTTTGTTAATTTGGTGATGGTAAATTTGGTAATTTATTTAGTCAAACATTTCTATTATCTATACTCTACTCCCCCTCTAAATCTCTCTAATTTTGGGAAATTAAAAATGAAGGATTAGAAGTAATTAGAATCCTTCCAAATCCCTTCCCCTCATTCCTTAAAAAACATTCAAACAAAGTAATTTAACTTACTTTTCCTCGCTCTACTATCCTCTCATCTACTCACCCTCCATCCAAACAAGTTATTAAGGAGGGAGGTTCACACACTTACACTTAGATTAGGATTAGAATAAGACTTTCAATCTATTACTTAATAGACTGAATAAAATAATAAGTATTTTATGTTTAGAAGAATAAAATAATAAGTCTAAACTTACGTATTTGTTCATTGAAAAATAAAATAAGACACCCCTTATGCCTCTAGCAATTGTATAACGTGAACTTGTATTACAACTCACCTTTTTAATTGTTTTATTTATTTTACATAAAACAATAATGCAAAGGCAAGTTAGTCAACATGAGCTCAATTTTTAAATGTAATAATCATTCTTCAATATCAGTTGACTGAATAAAATAATAAGTCAAGAGTTACGTATTTGTTCATTGAAAAATAAAATCACACTGCCTCTAGCAATGTAATAACATGTATTACAACTCACCTTTTTAGTTATTTTATTTATTTTACATAAAACAATAATGTAAAGGCGAGTTAGATCAAATGAGCTCAATTTTTTAAGGTAATAATCTATCATTCTATAGTAAATTTGAAATTACATAAACTTCTTGATAGTATTTTCAAGTTAAACTATAATGTTTTTAAAATTTTTGACTCACTGTAACTCAACTGACACCTTTTAGTGTTTAAAAAAATAATAATAAATAAAATCTAAGGTTCAAATCCTCTTCACATTATAACTATCAAATTTTCCATTTGATCATTAAATTTAACAAAAACTAATGTAATGTTGTTACTAAAATTAATTCCATGAGAACTGTGATATTTTGAAAATGAAAAAAAAAAAAATTTGAATATGGCATATATAATGTAGGGGAAAAAATATTTTTCATCTCTATGTTTGAGATAATTCATAATTCTCTCATTTATCTTTGAAAACAATTAGTTTCCCCTTCTATATTTGGAAAATGAGCAATTAAACACCCAAAATTCGTTACTTTACAATTAAATCCAGCATAATCACGATAATTACAAATGTAATCCAAGAAAACAATAATGCAATCCTCAATTTTTTATTTTTATTGCAGCGTACAACTAATAATTTTTTCAAAAGATTCCACTAAATTTAACCGATAAAGTAACAATTTGGGGGCATTGGGCTATTTGCTCATCAAGCACAACTGCATCATCAAATCCACTTGACCAATCTAGCCTCTAGTAAACTGTTTTCTCAATTTCTAGCCCATGATGACCAAAGACCTCAAGATTGCATTAGGATTCCTAAACATATCAAAACTCATATGGTCCGTTTGGAATCCGTTTATTTTGCTGAAACTGAAAACTTTTTCTTAAAAGTACTGTAAATAAAGGTAAAAATTAGTTAAAATAAAAAAGTGAGACTCATGAATAATATCAAAAAATGCAGTATGACCTATGAATAATAACAAAAATAAGTTGAATAGTAAAATAAGTTGGCAAAAATAATTTTTGTCAAACACACACCAAGTTATCATAAATGCAAGGAGAACTCTCTTTCAAAAGGAGGTCTTGCTGAGACATTTGTACGCCAACAATTTGTACCAAGCATCGTCTCCAAATCCAAATTGAAGATCCGTAAGTGGTTTAAGTGAAGTTCCTGCACAAGGCTACTACAAACCAAGCTATTGTTGTTGTGAGTTAGATATGGATTTAATATCTATGAATAATGAAGAGATTCACAAGATAGAATAGTTTGAATGAGTTGGAGTTGTATGTAATCATGTGAGTAAGTTCTACCGCAAATATCAATACTAGAATTGGGATATTATGTCTTGTAAACTTCAATTTTATCTTAGTTAATTCTTCAAATTGCTGGTAAGCTACAAACTAGCGGTAGGTTTTTCCAGTCAAGGTTTTCACTTTCTCTAACCCCATTTTTACATTTAAAATAAATAAATAAATAAAAGACAAACTTTCACTTCAAATTTATTTAGGCAAAAGATAAACTACTATTTTTTTTTAACCTTAATCTTGGAGAGTCACTTGCTTAAAATGTCACCAAATTTACAAGAGCATTCACATTAAATGTGTGCTAAAATAGTTAAAATACTATTTTAACATCGAAAACATTGAATTGCCCACTACATCAAAGGTGTCAAACAAAAGTCAAATTTTTTAACACCTATGACCTAACTACAGTAAACATTAAAAAAAAATTAAATAAAGAAAATTTTTGATGTTAGGTGTATTGTAAAATAAAGGAAGAGTATTTAAATAAAGTGGTAAAAAAATAGATTATTTGATATTAGGTGTATTGTAAAATAAGTTATTAAAATAAATAAACTTTTTAAGTTACTAAAAACTAAAATTTTTATCATATTTGACGTGAATGATCGTCAAAGCAAACATGGATATAAATTGATTTGAAGAAATATTGAAATTCCCAATAATATTCCAATTCCCATTGATGCAGAAACGTATAAAATGAGTTTCTTAGAACTAAACGTTATATGTAAGAAACGGCCAGTCTTCGAAAATAGCACGTGCGGCATGCCCAACATGTAATGAACCTTGCAATAATGAACGTAGATGGGTCCGCCATTGAAATGGACAAATGGTCCATACACATACATATAAAAATATTTCTCTTCTATTTATTTAATTTAAAAGAGAGCTCCAAAACTATACTCATATTTTTTTTGGTGGCAGAGGAAACATTAGCTTGGAGTTTTGGTTTACCGTGAAAAAACAAGGTAGGTACCCTCAAAGGGTTAGATGGCATGACTCATCAACTTAGAAAAATGCATGTTATCAGAGAAGTAGTTCGGATCTTACCATTTCTTTCGGCTCTACCAAAACAAAAACCCAAAAAAAAAAAAAAAAAAAAAGGAGAACCCTACAAATATGACTCTATAACCAAGGAAAATATAAGAGATTGTCTGTATCCAATAATTAAGAATATTGTAAAATAAAAAAGGGGAGAATATTTAGTCATTGAGGTGAAAATCAAAGTGTTTCACGATTTTTATTGTCTTTTCTATTTGGGTTTTTTGGCAGGATGTGATTTTTTATCTAGATTTCAAGATTCATGTAAAATTGTGATTTGTGAAACACTCGAAGTAGATCTTGGTTTTTATACATGATTTGTATGAGATGCGCATATCTATCCGATATAATGCGAAATGTTGAGTATGGGTCTGATATCATGTAAAACAAGAACTGAGAATATGCATTCTATTGCATACAGCAACTGAAGTGTATGGAGAGAGGTCTACATATTATTTATGGAGGCATGAAGTCCTAGGACTACAAGGACTGCTAACATTGTCCGTAGGGACTAGTAAAACAAGTAAAATATTACAATGGGTCTAAGCCCACATATGAATTTTGGCTAATATAACTTAACAAATACAATTGGAACACATTGCTAAAAAATTAAGCTAGAGGACACAGGAGAACAATCTAGATGAAAAGTGAAAACCCAAAGTAGGAGCAACTCCTAAAACAGAGGATAACCTAGCTAGACAATACAAAACTTAAAAGCTCCATAATTAGTGGCGGAGCTAGAAAAAATTTTTTAGGAGGGCCAAACTAAATATAACAAGTTTTTTTGAGGAAAAAAAAAATTATAAACTAATTTTTTTATAAGTTAACTTCAACTCGTGTCATACCCTCTTTTTATGATACTAAAATTATTTACAGTTAAAAAGTTAATATAAAGTAAGTTTTCTAGCAATCTTTTTTTCTGCATACACATCAAAAAATAACTGAAATGCATTTTCAATCTTGGAAAGCCCAAATAAGCCCAAAGATATAATCTTATCCCAAAATCATTGGCAACTCATGCCACATCAACATATTATTGATTTTTTTAGGTAAATCTCTTTAAAGTCCAAAATAAGCTTATATCTCATGGATTTGGCTCACATGGCTCACAAGATCCTTACTTCAAGAGGCGAATTCATGGTCCATATTCCTTCTTCATCAATTGAGATCATAACCCCACGACATCAATAACATCAATATATGGATCAGGCTCAAGCAATAAATCGAAACTCATGGCCCATATTACCTCTCTCATGCTTATGGAAAGCGGCTTCTCCAACAAAAGCCCATATTTACACAAAATGACAACAAAACACAAGGTATGTCATCTCATATTTGGCTTATGATCCAAGCTCATGAGTCTCTTTGGGGAAACTTTGGGAGTCATGGTTTGGAGAGTCAAGAGGAATGTTCAGTAAAACTCCAACGGTTTAAAGTTGATAAAAGAAACATGTTGCTTGGCGTGTCTTCTCCAACTCCCTGAGCTCTGACGAGTCTGTGTGTAGCGGGTAAGCCTCTCTTATCACATTGCACTTAACATGATAAAACTCTCTATTGCTCTTTTCCTAAAATTTAATATTCAGTATATGACAAATACTCAATATCTCCAGCCATCTAAATGCAAAGAAAATAGCTATTCATTCAACCTCCACGTGTTCCTATACAAATTTAGAAACTTTATTATATTATTCTACATAAATCTTATTACTACTTTCAGTTAAAATCCAACTCAAACACATGGCCTAATCTAATTGGCTATCTTTAATCTTCAAATATATAGAATATTTATGATATCTCTAATACTCAGCTACCATCTGCCACAATCAGACCAGATATTCCTCTGCTAGCTGCTAGAGCAGAGCATTAAATGCTCTTCTTGCTCACCAAGATTAAGTCACAACACAATGAGATCTTAACTAAATCTCCAAAGCTTCATTAGCTATCAACCAATCGTTCTATTACTTACTAAAAATGTGTTCTAACAGAATCTTGGACTGAAAACACAAACCCCCAAAAGAGGAAACATTTCCAGCGGAACACCAACAATTTATTCAACACTTGACACCTTATTGAAAGTGATATCACCAGCCATTTAATGCTCAAACCCCAGCAACATGACATCTGACCTCATCTGCTTCTACCCCAACCAACAGTTGTCTTATGACAGCTGTGACCAAAGAAGTCAATACCGAACCGAAGGCTGTACTGGTTTGGCCAGCGGTACGATATATTTCGAGTACCGGTTAATACCGGCGTACAGTTTCGGGTTTACCGCTATTTTATATATTTAATTTACACACACACACACACACACACAAAAAATCTCTATTTACCATAAAACATTACCTCAAAAATCTTTGTTTACCATAAAACATTACCTCAAAAATCTCTATTTACCATACTAATTAGTTACCAGTTGGTAATTAACATACTAACAAAATTATATATAAAAATAAATAAATAGCAAATATGACTGTCTAGCCAACACCAATTTCCCACCCCATTCCCCACTTTCACGTGACTGTCTAGCCAACACCAACAAACCACACAATGCCATTTACTCAAACAACCCATTTATCACATCATATGAATCACTATTCCACATGAAATATAATTCCACACAGCAAAAATGAAGAGGGCCAGAGAGATAGAGTGGCTGAGAGACAGAGAAGCCGAGAGAGTGAGTGAGAGACATAGGCAGAGTAGCTTAAGACAGAGGCCGAAAGGGTGAGAGACAGAGGCAAAGCAGCTGAGAGAGAGCATGAGAGAAATAAAGAAAAAGGGAGATAAAGAAAGAAAGAAGGCTGTGGCTGTGTGGGTAGTGTTAGGGTTAGAATAGGATTTTAAAATTACCATCCTGCCTTTAAAAAACTGCCAAAATTACCACACAAAAAAAAAAAAAAAAAATTATGTTTCGACCGTGTATCCATTTACCAACCGAAACAGCCAGATTTCGTCGGTACGGCCGATATTTTTTTGGGTACAAAACAGGGGGTGTACCTGTACCGATTCACTAGCTGGTACGTATGATATATACTAGTCATACTAGCCAATACAGTATAATATTACCCACACTAGTTGTGACAACTGACCCAGTAGCCTTAACATTACAAATATTTCCTTATTTGGCTAAAAACCAAAACCAACTAAAGAAACTATCTTTTTCTTACTAAAATACTTTCATTTTCTGTTACTCTTTCCTCCAGCAGCTATTACCCAAAACAACAAGAATACCTTAAAGCTAAACATACCATTTAAACTCAGCTATAAATGGAACCCCTCATCAACATACTAATGGACACCAATAGAGAAGAACAACTCTCTCATAAACTTCTCTATTCTCTCCCTCTAATTATCTTCTTAAGCTCTTAATAAAGTTCTGAACTTCTAAGTTTTTAGTTTCCAAATTAGAAACTAAACTCTTAAGCCTTTAGCTCATAACTGCCATTCATAAGTCCTTATCCATCGTCCAGCAGAAAATCTCAGCAACTTTGCTAAACACACTACAACACCATTACTCTCTTATACTCATTCTCTCACTCTCTATACTCAAAAAATATATCTATCTTGTTGCCCATATCTCTAAATATATCTTTCTCAATTTCTCTTACACAATCCCATACATACTTATTACACCATTATATATAACACCCTACAACTCTTCTAAGCTCCACTCTCATACTCTTTCACTCTAAAATTCAATTGTTTTGCTGCTCATAAATACATTTCAATACTCTTCTCCACCCCTCTTATGAAACCCCTTCTCATGGAAGGCATAAACTTCTATTACTAAAGCCCTTCTCCTAGAAGGCACCAAGATCTCATATCAAAGCCCTTCTCCTAGAATGCACAAATCTATCTTACATAAAACCCTTCTTTTAGAAGACACAAATACTTCTTACAAAAACCCTTTCCATAGAAGGCAATGCTATTCATAGTTTCACAACAACTAAAAGAGCATTGTCAAGGGGAAATTCATTTAAGTGCATGATAAAAGAGATAAGCTAAACCAACCCCTACACACAACTGGACATACTCTCTCTCCCTCTAGTTGCACCCATTTTTCCCCTTCAATCTTAAAGTTATCATGGCAAATTGCCTCTCTATCGCTAGAGTCATTTTGCTGGAATGCTATCAACTTACTGATGCTGTACAGCTGGAGTTACAAACCATACAAAGATAAGTGACTCTGCTCTCATATCTTTAAATTTACATCATTGAGTACATGATTACTTCACTTTTAAATACGTATTACTTTATTTCAACCACTATTACAACTATTAATCAAAGCTATTATATCAAACATATATTCCATATTTATTCAACCATTATCATGATTCTTAGACTTTGGCTTTAATAGTTTTGTAGGCTTAAAAGTACACTAGTAACCATTGGACCACGTGGCCCAATGTTGAGTTCCAAAATTCAACCATTATCATGATTCTTAGACTTTGGTTTTAATAGTTTTGTAGGCTTAAAAGTACACCAGTAGCCATTGGACCACGTGGCCCAATGTTGAGTTCCAAATGCAACTCTCTAAACACAACTTGGGCCTAGCAAGGTCACCTCTCCAACAGACAACATGTGGCCAAGCAAGCAAAAAAAGCAAACAATAAGTTTCATGTTGAAAATACACATTTCATAGTTGTTAAAACAAGAAGATTAAGTACAAGTCTAATTAATCTATCAACGAGTACATAAATTGTTGATTTTTTAGCTCTCACCAACCCTTATCATAATTCAAAAAATATTATTTAGATATGGATGTTTAGATTTTCTATATAACTAATTAAAAAAAATGGTAGATAGTGAAGTGTAAATAATTAATTAGGAGCTATCTAAAATCCAAACAATTGCACAATGTATAAAACTTTTGTGCAGTTCCTTAAAGAAAATATATAAAGCATCAATGTGTAGCAAACAACATTAATCTAAAGTATATTATTCAACAACAAAAAACCTATAGTATTTTATTTTTTTGGTATTTACCATTTGGAATTTTTAATGGAAAAAATGAGTTTTTGATTTGGAGGGGCCACAGGCTGATTGCTGAAAATGGGCTTAATGGGTATTTTTCTTTACTAATTCAAAACTTTGAACAGTAATTACAATTTTGAAGGCCTTTTTTTTTGGGTTTTTCTAGACTAATTCAAAAGGTTTGAGGAGTTAAAAGACCTAAATTGTAAAATATGAGGTGCCAATAACTACATTTTTCTATAATATGTACTTTTTTTGTATTTGTAATGGAAAATTGAAAAAACTAGGAGGGCCATGGCACACCCTAACTTCGCCTCCGCCCATGATAGACCTAAAACAACTCTTTCTTAAGTGGTTTGGGCATCCAAAATAGATAGAGAAATCTCACATCTTCTTAAAATGGCTCTATTAGTCTATTGATGATAGAATTCGATTATCTTCTTTGGCCTTAAAAAAAAAAAGGAAAAAACTTAGATATTTTGCTTCAGAGAGAAAGAAAAAGAGAGGGGGGGGGGGGGGGGGGGGCGCGACCTCTGATACAATTTTTTAGGCACAATTACTTAGATTTTCCAATTAAATTCAACCATGCAATTGTATTAAACAATAAACCACATGATTGAATTTAGTTGTAATTGGAAAAGATAACAATATTTTTGTTGCATTGGTCAAAACCACCATGTACCTAAGATTAATTTAAGAACTTAAGGAACTGTACATAAGTTTTTCCCTAATTAGTGAGACCGATTATTATATAAGAGGAATGATTATTATTCTCGGGATACTAAATATGTACTCATATTATATATATATATATATATGACCTAGACGTTACAAACACTTCATTTAGGTTGTCGTACCCGCATCAAACACGGGACACACTTGGGGACACTTTTGCACTCATGCCCCAGCCATGTCCTTTATTTTCTTTGAAAATTTGTGAGACACAAGAGGGACACTTATCTTTTATTTCTTTTTTAGTTTTAATCTTAAACACTTATCTAGTTATCTTTTATTTACCCTTTTAGATCTTATTCTTTGTCTATAGTCTAATTTCTAAACATCCTATATTAGTCATGAATTCACTTTATTAGTCTATTTTTTCAAAAATTGTCATGTCAATGTGTCACATGCGTACTCGTGTCAGTGCTACATAGTATATAACACTACCAGTAACACAAGTCTATAAAGTGACTTACAATGACATCATCATCATGATAACTAAAATGGAGATATTAAACTAATAACAAACCAGAAGTACCCAACAGTCTAAGACAGATAACAGGCCCTAAAAACCAAGCGCAATGCCATGAGTTACTCCAAACACATCAGTGCCATAATCAGCAGAGGGCCAGAGATCTCAGAATGGAATTCCAGGGTAAAAACAGTTCAATCTTGGAATGAATTGGTTTTTGTTTAGCTATTGCTAAATTCAAAATAGTAGCCGATACATATTATAAGACTAGTGCATAACTGCATATTGGCCTTTTCCAACAATGACTTGATCGTTCAGGCCAAAGAAAAAAGTCAAAAAACAAGGACTTCATTGTGAAAATTGTATAACTTGTTGGCCCATGTGCAAACTTTCAACATCCCTGATTTAGTTAGTACTGCAAAGATTTCAAAATTATAGTACACTAGATAGACCCCACTATTAGCACCATCACACAGGTCACAAAGAATTTCAATATTCCTCCATGAGACAACCATGGAGAAGACCCTGATTTGTGTGGCCTGGCATTTGGTTGAGTTGGAGTTGGGGCAGTTGCTGGAGTAGGATCAAGTTCACCAATTGGTGTTGTCGGCAATGGTAACGATGGAGCCGGTGCTTTAGCCTCTACAACAGGAGGACTTGAGCTGTTAGAGCAAGAAGGTGATGGGGGAGAAGTGTTATTATTCTTTGGCATCACTGTTACTGTTAGTGACAAAACTCCATCAATGCCATGGCACCTAATGGAAGACCCTGCTGAACAAATATTTGGGCTAATGATTTTCACATTGTTCAGAGAGAAATTTCTCCTACCATTGTTTGAGATTTTGAGCATGTAGTCAGGCAATGAACTAGGTATGATAGAACCTGTAGGCATATGCTGTAGATAATCGAAAAGCAGAGGTGATGGGATTGAATGGCGGAGTAAGAAGTCAAAAACAGTGCCTTGTGGCATCAAAGTCCTTGATAACATCCGGTCATTGGGCATCAAGAAAGTGACATTGGTTTGGATTCTTTGGTCAAGAGAGACCATGTTGATTAGAGTGACAAAGGTGAAGTAGTTGGCTCTTTGCATCTCTGCAATGGCATCAAGAAGTTCATGGTTTTGGTTCCTTACAGGATAATTAATGGGGGTGGCTGCTGAGACTAGCGCTCCTAGAAGAATTGCTAATCTGATTAAGGCTGCCATGTTGGTCATTCTCTGCTTGATGGGTGATGAAATCTCTCTTAATATGAAGGGGGTGTGAATGAGTTTGTGACAGATATTGGGGAGGTTAGCTAATCTTTCAGGAAAAAAAGAAAGAGTTTTGCTTGGACATGCGACTGTGCTTTCTTAACAACTGGGTTTCACACTTCCTGCATGCATGTATAGGAGTAGGACTATTTTAAGGGTAGGACTTACATAATAGGTTTTCTTGTTGAAGCCGCTACATTTTGGGCTATACAATATAAGGTTTAAAGAATTCCTTTCCAATTTGTGTGAGGTTGAATAGCAGGGTAGAATCAGTGTGACTGACTTTCAATGAATTTCTGCCAACTGATCTCGCCAGCCTAACTCCAAAATTTAACGTAATAAGATAGTCATACACTAATTCTCAACTCCACCTGTATTCAGTTCCAAGTTCCACTTTCTAATATTTTTCAAGCCTGTTACTCAAAATTGTTTCTGCCGAGGGTTGGTTTGAAAACTGGTTTTATTTATTTATTTATTTTTTTTTTAGAGTAGTAAATATATAGTGGGAGAATGAGAGATGAGGTTCAAATCGCAAACATGAGACACCCTTAACTTTCATTTAGCTTTTTAACTTATTTATTCATGTACAACTTTTTAAAACCTCATTATATACTTAACCAACTAAGCAAATAAGTTTTCAACAAAAAATTACATTCAACTCACTAGTCTTCTATGCGGATAGGAAATATATTGCATCCAGGAAAGAGTATTCTTCTTTATTGCAACTTTTGAATTATAAGACAAAAACAACATAATACCCAAAATTTTTACTATAAATCAAGTCTTTTTTGCGCATAGGAAACATTTTCTTGTTTCCAGGGAAAGAGTATTCTGGAACTGTATATGATATACCTATTGTAGTGCATTGTTCAAATACCCTAAAACCATTATAGATGAACTATTTTTTTTTTCTTCGGCTAGATAACAGTTCGATAGCACTTTTGCAACGTGACAACTAACAATAGAAAATGGTAATATGGCTAGAGGCAAAGGACCAGTCTAGGAACAACAAAATAAATAATCATGAAGTTAATAAAGCCTGGAGTGTTTATTAATTTCGTTTTTTTTTTTTTAATTATTAGGTATGGAATAATTTTCATCTTTAGCCCAACTATTCCACTAGAATTATAAGAATATATTCAGGTCACACTAAAGAGGAGGTTCACTAACACTAAGGCCTACCTCAGGCACAATGATATAATTTTGAGTAGTCAGATCACAAACTGCAATCAAAGCTGACTTCCAGGCTACATCCAAATTTCAGACCAAATGTTTCTGTCCAATCTAGAATTTCCAAATCAGATGACAACAAAAATGCCACCACCAATTTGAAACTTAAAATTATAAATAAGTAACAAAAGAAGATGAACTTCGAATTATACAGAAGAATGAATTAAATTATCCTAATCCTTGAGGTGAAAATGAGACGTTTAACTTAAGAATCCATATAAGACATCATACAACAATCACAAAATCTGGGAAAACCACAGTTTTTCCCATTCTCTTGCTCCCATCCATCATTAGTCAGATTTGCTAAAAGCTCCAAACATTCAAATGGGCTCAAGAAAAAGAACATACCTAGTCCATTCAGATTGCCTTTTTGAGAGAAAAAATTTAATGAAGGAATATTGCTGAACACATTCAAGTTGACAGGAAAAAATGACCTATCAGGGGAACTGGAATGAGCCTCCAATTTGATCAGTGCTAGAAGGGGGACTGATTGCCACCCAAAGGAGGGATATAGTGATTGCAATGAGTCCTGACCATACAAAAACAATGGTTGGTGTCCTCCCTCTTCGTCCCATCAGCCCTTTGGCAAAAGGGTAAAGATGAGCCAGGACCCAAAAACTGAAGAAAACACCACCTATTAACTTGCTCCACTGTGGTATAGTACTGTATATCGTTCGGCTAAATCCAACAGCAATAGCAATTAAGTTGACCATCATGATTGTGATTGGTGGTATCATCAAGGATGTCCATTTGACTACATAGAGATCAGCATACTCATCATCCACATCATCACCTCCTGATTTTGATGTCAAAGTGAAAGAAATTTCAATCCCAGCAAGGATTTTTAGAAGTCCCTGAAGCACAGCAGCAAGGTGAGCACTAGTCCCTCCAATCAACCAAAACTGCTCATTCCTCCACCATTCCTCTAGCTCAATGCCAGACCATTTAATCTCAAGGATAGCAAGCATACATAGAGTCAAAGTGATAACAAGGAGGTAGACAAGGAAAGTGACATTGAGGGTCTGGACAATGAACTGGCCAGAGAAAAGCGAGAGTGCTGGGAGAAAGCAGTATACAATCAGGAAGATGGAAGTAAAGGGGTAGATGCCAACATTAAGGTATGCTATTCTCTGCAGGAGCTTCATTCTTGGACTGGCAAGAAGGGCATTGTTGCGGGAGAAGAAAATCTCAACTGAACCAGTAGCCCACCGGAGGACCTGATGGAGCCTATCAGTAAGATTGATAGGAGCTGTTCCTCGGAAAGCATCACGCTTGGTCACACAATACACTGATTTCCACCCCCTATTGTGCATCCTATACCCTGTGACCACATCTTCAGTAACTGACCCATAAATCCAACCAACACGTTGTCCCCACTCCGTCTTGTCTTCATACCAACATGAGATAACACTGATTGCCTCCGCAACAGTTGATGCATCAAGAAGCTCACGGGGAATAGTGAGAGCACCAGGTGGGCGTCCATTTTTCACAGCTGGGTGATCTGCAAGAGGACGGCCTTGGAACTCTGCCACTGGGATGGAATCAATGAGGAAAGTTGAGTTCCCAAACCTTTTAGGGAGCAAAGAGAGGTTCATCTCTTCATCATCAGAATCACCCATTCTCAGAGATCGGTTCTCTTCTGGGGTGTTTGCAACTGAGGAATGCTTTTTGGTACGGCCAAAGCAGCAACTGCAGCAGCCGGGGTGGTGTTCTTTAGATCTAGGTGGATCAAAACCATAAAGGGCTACCCTTCGAAAAAGGCATCCAGTTCCGACATAGACGGGGCCCATAATCCCATCAAGGGCTCTCATGTTGATATCAAAGAAAACAGTGTTGTGATTGGCATATCGATCAGATGGATCAATCCCCTCAAACCTCTGGGGGAACTGGACATAACAAAGGCGATCACCTCCTCTATCCATCATGAAGCACATGCCCTCCCTCATAGCTTGGGAGTTGTAGATATAGTGGTCACAGTCAAGGTTGAGAATGAAAGGGCCATTGGACATAATGGCTGAAGCTCGAACCAGGGCATTCATGGCCCCAGCCTTCTTGTTGTGATCATAGCCTGGACGCTTCTCACGAGACACATAAACAAGAAGCGGGAGACGAATATCAATGTCAGTGACGTCAATAAGCTTGGTATCATCAGCAATTCCGAGTAGTGGTTCATCACTGGGAGGTTTCAACATCACCTGTATCATTTTAAGGGGAAAAGAACTCAGCCTTATTCTGTCTACTTTGTCCTCTTTTCATTTATTTTCTTATTCTAAGTTATCTAGTCAATAAATAGAGAAAGGGCCAACTAAAAACTGATAGGCCAACTACCAATACAAACTAAAGAGATCATAGAAATACCTGTATTATACCAGCATGGTCTCCTTTGGAGTGCTCAGATGAAGATTGCAACCAAGTCCCTGGCCAATGAGTTCCATCAGCCATCCATGTTGCTTTTGGGATCTTCACACCCTCTACTGGTTCATCACCCCTGTTCTGTCTCTGAATCTTCATGGCCTTGATTTCCTCCCGAGCATGATAGGCATCTGAACGGCGGCGAATAGAGTCAGGCAAGCCATTGATCCGGACCTTGAACTCATCATACTCACGCTTCACTCGTCTACGATCTTTGACAAAATCTGACTTTACTTTGTTCTTGTAAGGATCCCTCTTCAAACTGAAGTAAGATTCTGGATTCCTGGGCTCAATATCATGTTTACGACAGAATGGAACCCATATATTAGCAAAGCTTGCAGCTTCGGCCATGGCCTCAAAGGTTAGAAGTGCACCTCCATCGTCAGAAACATAGCAAGCAAGCTTTTCAACTGGATAATCAGCTGCAAGAATAGATAAGATAGTGTTTGCAGTGACCAGTGGTGGTTCTTTCTCTGGATCTGCAGTAGAGACAAAGATATCTATGCCTGGGAGATCAGATTTTCCAGTGGGGTTGCTGGGACTAGGTGTTTCAAATTTTTCCTTTAAAACATTAAGATCTGTAGCACGATTGATTGGGCAGAGTTTGGGAAGTTGATCAAGCAGCCAAGAAAAAGCAAACCATATCTCACAAACAACAGACATTCCCCATAGCCACATTGCATCATTGTTGGGGTGGTTAATCCTCCACATCAAAAACAATGCAAGAACAGCCATACGAATGACAATCAGAAGCCTGAATACAGATGCAAAATAAAGCAAAAGGCATTGATTAGTATGAGGATGAAGGAAATAACAAAAGGAACTTATCAGATAAATTCTACAGAAAACTCAGAAAGATGTCTTTTTTTAAGGCCCTTAATTATGGCCTACATTTAACATTATATATTACAAGAACTAGGCTGTTGGTTCAAGAATATTTAAGTGATAAAGCACGTTATAAATAGATCCATTTTAAGAGGGGATCTAAACAGGTCATAGACATAAGATGTAGTTCTTTTTTTTTTAAGGTAAGACTAGTTATTTAGACTTCACTAGCAATAGACCAAATTCAAGTTGATTTCAATAGGGCACCAATGCAAATAAAAATAGAAAAAATAAAAGGATAAGATACTCAGGCAACTTTAGCTTGTATATACTTCCTTCAACCATATATTTTTTTATCATGAAAGTCCAATTTGTAAAGAGAAACATGGAAAATCAAAATTTACATTATCAGCAACTGATTTGCATAGATGAACCAAAAAATAAATATTGGTGTATCCGTAGAATTAAATACTTTCACCAACTATTATCCTCAAAATATGATAGTACGAGACTATCATGGCTTGACTAGGATGGCTGGACATGATCTTCTAGACACAAGGATAGCATGAGAGAAATAATTTATACATGCACACACACACACACACACGCTTGATCTAGGAATCACAAAGCTGATAGTTTTACTTGTTTAACATCATATTATACTTCAAATTGGGGACGTGTGTGCACACGCACAAGGCATGTGTGCATGCGTGTCCTTGTATGCGTTCTCGTTAACATTCACTACTTATACATGATTGGACGATATAAAAATGTTGCAGGATGTCAGTTGAAAATTTGACAAACATCCTTTTATATAGAAGAATTCCCATTATAAGAAATAAGATCTAAAGGAGAATAACAACAGCATCAAAAATCAAGAAACAGAGACCATACCGATATGGGCTGATAATTGCAGCAGGTATCTTCAATTTCCGTGTAAGTGGCCTCCACGGTTTGTTCATCAACTCCGTTGGCTCAGTAGTTTCATCATCTTTCCCATTTTCAAAACCCCCATCCTTTGGCCATATGGCATTTCCATATCCATAAGTCCCCCTTGTTTCAAACAGCCACCGATTGTGATCAAAGTCCCCAGTTTGACTCCTCATCAACACCGACTTTGTTGACTTCATCAACGACAACCTCCTCTCCATTTTTGACATCCCATTTGGCGGAGGAAGGGGAAGTGGCCGCCCACTACTATCCACAGCTCCTTCATCCAAATCAGTGTTCTTATAAGGCTCCTTACACCCTGGACAAATCCCACCCCCGGTTTTCACTGCATCAATATAACAGTCCCGACATATTTTGAAATCACACTCACAAGGGAGAATGTCCGAGCCACGCTCATCACTCATCACATTTGCATCACACCCAGGAATTGCACATGAAGAGCCTTTTGCACCAGCCATCTGGGGATGGCTTGTATCAGACTCAATCACCTTGTCCATGAGATGAGCTCTAGTAACACTATTAAATCCACCTGTAAAGAGTGAACTCGACACATATTGTTCTTCAACCTTTTGTGATATCAATGGATCCATAGGCTGGTTATCAGGGGTTGGCGGTATATGTACTGTATAGTTCATGAATTCACCACTCCCAAGCTCACTATCAAGATCATCCCTGGAGTAGCTGATGTACCGACCGGAGGAAGTTCTCCGGCCAAAAGTCACAGTTGGAGGCAGTGGAGGCTTGTTAAGAGATTCAGAAACTGCATCAGAAGAGGTCGATATATTTGATCTACTCATGTGGAAGGACCTAGACGCCATGGTCAAACACTAACAGCAACTATCCCAAGTTCCTGTCGTTTCAGAAATACAACAAATTCATCAGCATAGTTTCAATTCACCACAACAAAACCCACGACCAGATCTTAAATACGCCTTAATTGAAACAAAAATTCAGAGCTAGATTTTTTCATACATGTACATATTAGGCTCTAAGTGAAAAAAAAAATTTGTTGTTCTACATTTTTATTCCCGCAACCAAACAGACCATTACAGCCGTACAAACCTTTGACAGAGTTTATACTACGTCAAAATCTTAAGACAAAAATCCAAAAAATGTGGTAAAGCAACAGATCATCTTCTAATCTCTTAAATCTCTGTTTGGTTCCAAAAAAAATCAAAAAAAAAAAAAAAAAAAAAAACGACTATGAAGTACTACTACACGAGATCCAATTTTCTATTCTTTTTGTTTCCTCCTAAAAATATGAAATAAAAAAGATCCAAATACTCAGCAACCAAACAAAGCATAAGATAAGATCACCAGTCCAAAACCCTCAAACGAAGTCCAAAAAACACTCAGAAATCTAAGATCCAAAAGAATTCTCATCTCATTTTCTGAGCAACCAAACAGACCATAACAACACTATCTTAGTACTAGTACTACAATTTTTATTTTTAAGCTGAAAAAAGAAAGAGAAACTAGATCATAGAGCATTGAAAGGAAAAGAGAAAAGGGGGTGTACCTTGTTGTGTGTAAAACTCCTTTGTGAGAATAATAGGCAAAATGAAAAAAATGCAGTGTGGGTTTTTATGAAAACGAAGAGACTATAATGATTTAAAACTTTGAAGCGATCGTAGGTAGTAGACTAGTAGAGAATTGTTCAAACAGGGTGACTTGCTCTACAACAAGGAAAAGAGGCCGCTAATTCCATAATAATACTAAAGACTTCGTATTTGTCACAGACACACGCTTAAAAACACAACACAGATAGAGACTTGGTATAATAGTTTTGATAGAGAGAGAGAGAGAAGAAGAAAGAGTGTTTGGGGACTTGGTATTTTAGTCGTGGGAAAAACTACGAGCACAATAGGCCATGATTGATGGGGTCTTGCTTTCTTTTTTATTTTTTATTTATTTTATTATATATTATATTTGATTTGATATTCTTACTATATATATTTTTTTTTATTGTAGAAAAAGAAGGTTCTGAGATTTGAGGTAAAAGAAATGTTGTGTTTGTGTTTTGTGTTGTGCATGGCCGGCTTCTTATTGGACCGCTGGTTCATACGTGTTTTTTGTGTGTTTTTTAAGGTTGAGACTTAAGAGGAGAGAGTGTTACAGTTTTGGTTTTTTTGTTTAGGGTTGGGGTTTAGGACAAGATTGGAGTTAAAATAGGCTTCTTCTTTTTTTTTTAATTAATCACCGGAAAGCGAAGTAACTTAATTTTAAAGTCATGAAAAAGGCTTTTACATTTTGGATAATGTAATTGCTACCTTCACAATATTTTTACAATAAATTATAAGTGGTAAATTCTTATTAGTTCTAATTTTAATTTATCACTAAAATTACTTTTTTGTCCAAAAAAAATCATAACAACCTGTCACTTAAAATTTGTTGTAAAAATGTTGTGAAAGTATCATTTCTCTTTGGATAATGGACTCCGCTTATGGAACAATTAGTCTAGATTCTTTTTCTTTTTCCACAAAATTTTCACCATTGTTGAGGTGGCAAGTTGTAAATGACGAATAAAAATAATAAAACGATGAGGAAGCTTAAATGAGAATTAATAGCAACTTAACAATTCTACAGCTGTGAAATCTATTGTGAAAATATTGTGTACACGGCATTGCTTCTTATGGAAAGGATCTTGAATTTTTTTCTTTCTTTCTTTCTTTCTTATTTTGGGGAATTTTTTGGGTTAAAAAAGTGAAGTGAATTTATTGGATATTTTTGAACAAATTGAGTCACAAATTAGGGAGATTTGATAATAATATATTTTCAGGCCTTCAACTTTGGAAAGAATGGCCATGGCTAATTTTCTTTCCAATTTAGAGTTTAATTTTTTAATAATTGATTCATTTATCTTTTATTTATTTATTTATTTTTTTTGAGAAAGCATTTATCTTTTAATTAGTACATAGGTTTTTTTTTTTATCTAATTAGTACACTATGATTTTTTTTTTTTAAATAAAAGTACACTATGATTTATCGTTTTGTAAATTGGGTATTATGAGAATGAGTCTCTTTTTTTTTTTTTTTTTTTAAATATATATCAGAATGAGTCTCCTAAGTATAAATTTTCGTTGGGATGAATATCCAAAATAGTAGTCCAAGAGAAGACAATCAGACACGACCATTTCTAATATTGATGTCGTAGTAGTAAGTAGCATATAAATATCAGAGCGAGGATTTGAATTATCCAACTTAAAATTGACATTTTTTATTTATAATTATTAATAATTAATGGACTTGTTAAAATTCAGACTAATGTAACAAAGCGTGTAAACTTAGCTGTTGCCTATATTGTTGTTGTGTGTGAAATGTGAATACGCGTTGACGTGTCAATACGCTAGTTGTTATATACAGCCTGTATGGCATGCCTTTTTGGCTTTTTCACATTAGGCGAGTTCGTTCAGACTAGATTACCATAAATATGATTTTTTTTCTTCTTTCCATTTTAAGAAAAAATATTAGCTATGTATACATAAACAAAAAAAAAAATAGATCAATTCTATAAGTTGTATTAATAATTAATTTGTGCTCGGTTGTCCACACGTTTCTTTGAGATTACAAAAGTGCCAATCACTCCTAGGTGTCCACTTTCTATTGCCTCATGTATAAACCACATTTTTTCTTTTTCTTGTTTCTTAAATATATAAGTATAATCTACTAATGGGATCCATATAATTGTAAATGTCCCAGAAATCATTGGAGGCGACCACCATCAGAGCTCTTCAAAATAAACTTTGATGGTGCTGTCTTCCCACATGATAAAAAAACAGGCATAGGAGTTGTTATTAGAGATCACAAAGGATTAGTGATTGCATCATGCTCAAAGCTGGTACACCAAGAATTATGAAGTGCTGATATTGAGGTGATAGCTGTGTTGATGGCCATTTTGGAAGCCAAAAAGAAAGAAGGAGCCTAGCAACACAAACCGAAAAGAAGTTGGCAAATAGATTAAAAAAATAAAAATAAAAAAAAACCATTAAGTCCAAGCGGTAGGAATGATGGATCACAAGTTTATAAAATAAATAAATGGATTTTGAGGAAGTAAATGGGCTCAAAGGGGCCCGGAAAGAGAAAAATAGCAAATAACAAACTTATGAGCAGTGTATGATGTAGAAAAGTGAGAATAGGTCACGGCAGGCTCAAAGCAATACAAACAAAGAGAGTAAGGGGTTGATGACAGGCTCATGAACCCCAAGAATGAGTATAAGGTAATTGGGCCGGGGAAGCCCAATAAAGTTAGTAAAAGCCCATGGGAACATAGAGTTAGGAAAAGGATCAAGGAAGCCCAAAAAAAGCAAATGACCATGCTAAGCCACTGGGGAAAGAATAAACGGCAGGCCTGAAGAGCCTAGTAGAATCAAGTCATTACAATAGGAATGACAGAGTAATATGGCAGGACATGATGGCAATCAAGGAATAGGCTGAAAGAAATATAAAGTCCAGTATCAAATAAAGCCCAGCCCTTAAAGGGAGCGGGAAATCGTAGGACAACCCACATAAAAGGCCAAAGAAGGATGGCAGATTGTGCAAACAAGCCTCTAGACCGTGGCGAACACATAAGCAGCAGGCAGGTTTTGGACATACATGAAAGAGAGGCACTCGCAAGGCCTAGGCACCACCGGCCTATACCCAGCCAATATGGGACATGGTAGGGTCATGGGTTAGAGGTAAAGGGGCATGATTTAGTGATGGGGAGAGGGGAAAAACCTATTCTGTAGTTCCTGCCCAAACTCTTTTGGAGGGTACATCCTACTAGAATGACATACCACCCAAAAAAAGCAAGATTGAGTGGAAACCGCTAGGTGCATGCCATGAGGGATAGAGAGAGAGAAACATCCACACCATGGCAGGAAAGGATGCCACAACAGACTAATAAATAAAATAGCTCTCTTTTGTCTGGAAAAGGGGAGTGACACACAGACGAACTAGGGGTGGTCGGCAAGTACACCCAGAACAGACAAAGGTGGTTAAGGGCTAAAATAATAAAATCCAATCACAACAGACACTATATAAGGAGACCCTTGCCATGCCTAGAAGGGGGTAGCGAGATCACCTCTAAGGAATCATGAAATAGAAAACAAGGGTAAAAGAAAAGAAAGAAAAGATAAGAGGAAAAAAACTTTAAAAAAAAAACAAAAGACAAAAAAAAAAAAAACAAAAACAAAAAACAAAAAACAAAGAAAGAAGAAAGAAAAAAAAACAGAGAGAGTTAGACCAGCAGACATGTACCAGTAGGTTGATTTTCCCTCTCTCCCTTTTGAAATTCTGCTCTCTGTCTGAAAGTAAAAGGATTTCTTTGGGCACTAACCATTCAGGTCTGTTTCCCTCAAAGCCATTAATCTCCACAGCAGGATTTTCACTGGGAGATTAACTGTGTTAAGAGAGGAGACGTTCTTCCCTCTTTAGTTTTGCTCCTGCGGACCAAACTTGATTTGATTTCTGTCTCTTTTGATTAACTCATATTGCCGTTTGTTCCCTTTACTTTCTTTGTAAAAGTCATTGTTATTACTGTGATTATGTTTTGTGAATAGGAACTATTTGGACATTTTCTATTAAATAGCTAGAGTGCTCTATTTTGCTATTATTATTATATCTGTCTGTCATGACTCATCTGAAACAGCTCTGCCTGCCATAAGCACACTCCTGGCAAACGAGACATAGTTTATGCACAAACCGGTCCAAATTGAGTCGCAGTTGGACCGGTCTCAACTTCTCTTACTCAGAATACTTGGGCCTATTACCGCATAAGATAGCTCAACCCAATATAACAACAAAAAAAGGCCCCTACAAGCTGCTGGTTGGGCTCTTTCTTTTGCACTGGATGTGGGAGTAAAACTAGCTGTCTTGGAGGTAGACTCATTAACTGTCATTAAAGGGTTAATGGAGGAAGAAAGGCTGCTGGTACCACTAGGTTTGCTCATTGAGGATGCCAATCAGTTGTCTCAACGCTTCGATGAATTACTTTACTCTCATACAAAGAGAGAATGTAACACTTTAACTCATAGTCTAGCTAGATATGCCACTGACATTCCAGATTTTTTTAGTTTGGATAAAGGATGTTCCTCCATAGTTTCACGATACACTTCAAACCGATTTATTATGCTTATCTGAATAGAAGCAATTTCCATGTTTTCCCCCTCAAAAAAAAAAAATAAAATAAAATAAAAATAACCCAATGAAACACAAATAGTATTATATTTTAATTGAGGAATCTGATGTACAGAAACTAAAGAAACTAGACTTTAGTTTTATTTATGTTTTTTCTATGACAATCTTTCTCATATGATAAAGTTAATTTTGAAGGATTTTTTTTTTCCCAATCCATATTAATTGGTTATGGTTCATGTTATTTTTTATATATAACATACTTTATATGTACGTAAGTAAGAATTATAACACAATGGTATAACATGCTTTCTTTAATTAGGAAAATCATGATATTGTATTTTGTAATTGAGTTATCAAAACAAATAAATTGGCACTGCCAAAGACCTTGTAGCTGAATTGGCACCTCTCCATGCATAAAGTGCTTGGCGGTCTAGGGAGAAAGGGCTCGAGATGCGGGTTTAGCAGCATATTGTAATTATCTCTCAAAAAATAAAAATAGTAAGTGAATTGAAAGTGCATTACTATCCACAATAAATATGTTTTTTTTTTTTTTTAAAGAAAAATGTTACATGTACTATGTACATATACAAATAAATAGATCAATTTTTATGCAAAATTAAAATAAACAGATTAATAAAAATAATCTCATGATTTGTATATTATATATTTGCTCAGTTGTCCACACGTTTCTTTGAGATTACAAAAAAAGCCAATCACTCCTAGGTGTCTTCTTTCTATTGGCTCAGATATATACCCTTCTTTTTTAATATTAAAACTGAAGTGCAAATTACTCCTAGGTGTCCTTTTTCTCTATTGATTCAGTTATAAACCACATTTTTCTTTTTCTTTTTGTTTTTTCTTAAATAAATATAAACTTTCATAGTGCAATGCAGGGAGCCTAATTCCTGCAATTGATTGGGATTTTTCAATTAAAATGTCAAAATCCAAGGATAACCTTCTGGGGAAGATATTTGGAATCCTCAAATGCACCTACTATATACATGCTTTCTTGTGTGGGTTCCATATAACTGAGAGAGAGAGAGAGAGAGAGAGAGAGAGAGAGAGAGAGAGAGAGAGAGAGAGAGAGAGAGAGAGAGAGAGAGAGAGAGAGAGAGAGAGAGAGAGAATGCATATATCTGATATATAAAATAATTATTGCTCGTATCCACTATAGTCCAATATTAATTTGGAGTAGGGATGGAGCCAAAACTTGAAGTTAGGGGGGGCAGTTTTACTATTAGTTGCGTGCGGTGGTTCTAGCTTCTGGCCCAGTTGCTTAACAGCTAATAAGTTTTATTTATTTATTTATTAATGTGTGCATTCAGGTATGGACAAAATTATTTTGTTTAAAATTTTTTAAAGGGTCAAGTTGTTTATTTTAGGTAAAATTGGTTGATTGAGTTTAATTATTTTTAGCTTTACTATTAATAATTTTTGTTGTTGAATAATTTTTTGGGCTTGTTTATTTTGCTTTAGATTTTAGATCTAGCCTTTAAAAGGAGGAAAATGCTAGAATTACAAAAAAAAATTTACAAATTATTAATATAGTGAGTGGTTATTAGTAAGTAAAAATGCGATATAAGTGATAAAACCAAATGCAAACCAATAAAAGTTTACTACCACAACAGTTTGTAAAAATGTTATAGAAAATTTTGTGGCTAGAGTAATACTCCTAAAAGAATCAATGATAATATTAAAGAGGGTAAAGTGTGATTTTATAGAACAAAATTGTTAAAATTAGTGACTATGTATATATTATTATTATTTTTTTTTTTTAAAATTAGGGGGAGCCATTGGCCCCCCAATCCAAGTCTCCCTCCGTCCCTGATTTGGAGGACTTTTTTTGTGTGCAAAATGTAGCTATGGTTCCTCAGTTGTTGATATATTACAAAGTAGGTTTTCCAATTAAATATAAACATGTGGTTATATTAATCGATGAAGTACAAAGAGATTTCTTTCTCAAAAAAAAAAGTACAAAGAGATTTATCTTTATAAAGTTAATTAAATTCAAAATAATTATATATTTGAATTTAATTGAGGAATTTAATATACTACAACTAAAGAAATTAGACCTAAGTTTTATCCCCTTTTATTTCCTATCACAATCTTTCTCATATGATAAATTTAACTTTGAAAGATTTTATTTTTCCAATCATTGGTCATGGTTCATGTTATCTTTTACATTTACTTATAATCAAAATTTAAAAGTAAGTGAATTAGCCAAAATCTCAATGGTATAATATGTTTTTCTTTATTAGAAAAAACCAAGGTTCAAAACTTCAAAACCCTCCTCCCCCATTATTATAACTATCGAGGTTTTATAAAAGTACATTACTATCAACAATTACTTTTAAATACATCATGTAATTTTAAACTCCACCAATAGAACGAGGAGTGATCCAATATTAAACATTTATTCTCATATGATTTGGATTAACATCTTGAGTTTGAATCCTCAAAAATACTTAAGTTTGTTTTCAATATATCCACCAGATCATACTATTAAAGCCCCAAATATAGTTGAGGTTAAGGTGTGTTTGAACCCACTTGAGAAAGCCTTTGCAATCCTCCATTCCTCACCCTCAAACATTAATTTATCATCTACACTAGTCTACACCCAAGCAAAAGTCTTATAGGAAATAATCGTCCCTACACTTATGTCATTAGAAAAAACACAAGCTCTAGCTGCGTTCAAATTGTAAATCATTACCTTGTATTCATAGGAGATTGAAATGTGATTTAACATAAAAGCCATTGACTTAAACATCACAATTCCAAATGCGGAAATAACGGAACAATTTTTGTGTGACTCTCTCTCTCTCATACGTGTTATATGACTTTTGGACCGTCTGAGACTGAGGCTGAGATTGGGTTCCTTAGGAGCGTGAAAAACACAGTCTAATCATGGGTTACTTTGATGGTACCCACAGTCCCACACATCCATGTTAGAGTAATCAATCACCATTTTCTTGCACTAATATTAATAATTGGATAGCGACCACATGAGAAATTATAAGGTCTTCATGATGGATAAGTGATGTGATTTATCATTTCATTAAAAGACTTTCATCTATTTAAAATTGTGAGATAGAAAATTTTTTAAACAGAAACTGATTACTGACTTAGCAATTTTAAATAAGTGAAAGTATTTTAGTAGAATGATGGACAAATGACGCAATCTACCAAAAAAGTGTATAATTTCTCGTGATTTAGTGACAAGTAACTCTCATGAATTGGGATACTATTGAACTTAGAAGTTTAACGGTTGTTAAATCCAGTAGTAGCAAGTCTCACTAATTTTTAGAATAATAGCCAGTCTCACTAGTTTTCAAGGGAAATTATTGTGTACTCTCAGAGTATCATAAATGCGTACTCTTTCCTCTCACATAAATAGTGAGTCTTACTAATTAAATTCATGGTGGGACTTACCATTCATGTAAGAGGAATAGTATGTATTTATGGTACTCTGAAAGTATACAATAATTTTCCAGTTTTTAGGTGATCTCGTGCCACAAGGTTTTAAGTGAACTGTAGACATGTGCCAACTCCTTAAAAAAAAAAAAAATAATAATAATAAATAAAACCCGGAGAGTGCATCAAACTCGCATTGGTTGCACTTGCACTTGCATATGAGCACATGGTCCCATCCTCCCAGGCACGCATGCATCGAGTCGCAACGTAAACTTTTTGTATTTAAAGACGTGAACGAATGTTGGTTCTAAATGTCATTTTCTCTTCTGATATAAATATCTTTTGATGGGTTAAAATATAAGTCGGACTTATTTTCTACACAACTCAGTTTCAAATTTCAAAATTCGAGTTATTTTGCATACCTTATTCTTATTTTACTAATACTAAACTAATGAAGCTATTTATCATACTTTATTTTATTTTATTTTAAGTAAATTAAGTATAATATATTGTTTCTTAACCATCATCAACTTTTTTTTTCTTACTGTATGCTTGAATCTTTTTCTTACTGTACGCTTGAATCTAACCTCACATATATAATCAATTTTATAATGACAATTTAGATTTTTTTTTCCCCTTATAATAAGTGAAAAGGGAGTATTTGAACCCAAATTTTCTACATAGAAGAGACCACACCACATACTACCTTTGAGTCACAGTTTTTTAACAACATTTTAATTTAAACAATATTTATTGCACTTTATTATGGTGAAATTGATAGTATCTCACACATTTTTATTCTAACAATTTAATATTCACAATAAAAAAGAAACAGATATTGCATAATTACAACCATCTCAACTGATCTTGACACATAGAGATATATATTACCCTTTATAGTAAAATAAAATTGGTAGTTGATACATTCTAAATATTTTGAATGCTAAATAGTAAATACATTAGTATCTGTACGTCGCTGTAGATTTTGCATTCCATAAAGACGTTAAACATTCTCACCATGAAACAGAGAATAGTTTATGCACCCATTAAAGGGTCTTTTACTTTTCAGTTTTCACCTAAAGTCAAGACTATATAATTTAATTATAATTATGCCTTAAAGTCACCACTAACCAGCATGATGACATTAATTAATTAAGACTTGTTCAAAATTCTATCATGTTACTTTGTCTGTCCAAAAGTCTGTGTGTATATATATATATATATATGTTTTGCAATTGATGACACTCGTGTTGGTCTCAATTATTCTTCAATCCCCTTCTAACAAAATACAGTAGATTGCACAATGAGATTAATCCTCCACTTTATATAAATGTGGAATTTGATCCTAGATGCACAATACTAAAGACAAGGCCAAGAGATTTGCTTCATTTTAACTTAAATCTCATTTTAAAACACAAATCTTATTTATGATGCATATGGGTGAATATTGCATGCAACGTTGGCTTTGTTTGAATGTGTTGCATGAAAGGTTGAAAGAGAATTTCAAAGTACAAAGTTTGGTTACAAAATTATTTGTAGCATAAGGCTATAACTCTTACTAATGACTACATATTTTAAAAAATCTAACTGTTGAATTGTTTGTTATTTATGTTCTTAAAACACATGTCAAATATTGGATGTTATTTATTATTCAATCCTTAAAATTATTTTTTATGTCTAATTTTATACTACAAAACTCTAAATTTAAACATTTGATTAATGAGTAATGACATAGTTATTGATCTTTAATTTTCTTGAAACTTTGCAAGCATGAAGGATATAAGAAAAAAAAATGAAATGCAATGGTGGATTTGTCAAAATTCACATCTAATAAAAAAAAAAATTGAGTGGAGCTATAATCTTAATCTACAATCAAATTTGTTGTCAAACTTTGTCCAATTTTAAATTCTCTTGATAGTCTACTTTTTATTAATAATTAATAAAGGCTTTTTTTTTCTTTTCCTTCCCTTCTCTCTTTTTTATTTACACGATTGTTTTGTGGCTATACAGATACTATATAGAATCTCTTTCTACTATGATTGGTCCTCAAATAAAAATAAATAAATAAATAAATAAGAATAAAAATAGAGCTATTTCTTTCCATATGTGTACTTAACCACAAGGTCCAAAACTACCACCTCGAACTCGATTCATCAAAGTTTGGTATTTGGTGGTGAAAGAAACAAAGGGTCAACGTGTTAAGTGGGGTAGGTGTAAAACTTTGAAGTTTCATTTTCATTCAAGTCCAAAATTATCTTAGCCGTTCCCATGTGGCCGTGTCCCACATGAGCGATCATTAAGTGTTTTTTTTTTTTTTTTTTTTTTAAATGGGGAACATTAAGTATTTTGATAATTCTTCGAACAATCTCAAATAAGTTGTTACTAATTGACCAACAATTATACAAAATTTATTAACGAATCATTTTAGAAAAAATTTGATACTATTTTTTATAAGAAATATAAAAATTTGTCAAAAAAAATTAGTTTTATTTTTTTTATTTTTAAGGTGTTACCCATTTACTCTTGCCTTTTCATTTTTTCTTTTTTCTCAAGCCCAAGAAAGTGAGATAACTGGATATTGAATAATACTACAAATAAAATATGTTTTACAACATTTTTTTAAAACGGTTGAGTAGACAAATTTTTATTGGTTCTCATAAAAACCTACTATTAACATTACTTTTTTTTTTTTTTTTACAATAACAATCGGCCACTCTCACCTAATGTGAAAAATTTTGGGACATAGACTTATTGATAGAGATGCTATTTAAAACCAAATGATAGTGTCTCCTATAGAATCTGAGATGTGTCATCCACATAATAGACACAAATATGAATAGAAAAATATTATTATCTAAGCAGATATAATTAGAGTTCGGTTAATGTGTGACCTAAATATTAAGTTTTTTACTTTTGGAAACTTTTTTTCGGAAATTGAAAAAACTGTCAGTACTTTTTCAATTTTCAAAATTTTTTTTCTAAAAATGAAAATTAATGTGTGCACTTAAGATATAAATTTGTACTTGGACATTTTATGAGCCGATATACTATGGGCCATGGCTAAGAAAGGCCTCTTTGCTTGCAAAAGAAAAAAACGAATCTGGTCTCATTGGAGGGCGATACCCTAGATTAGACAGTTGGACTTCTGTGTTTATTTCACATGTTTGTAAGACTCCATAATCTCGCCCAGTGGGACCACCATCCATATGTCAGTCCATTCTCCATGGGCCATGGCCTCCTTTCTAATTAGCTGAGAGATAAAATCATAGAAAAAGTTGCGGCATTCCCTCCTCCTTGTTTTGATTAATAAATTGTCTTTATAAAAAAATTTGGATGTTTTATGAGAGAATCCTGATGTGCCCTTGTTTTGCTTTCAAAAACAAAATAAAAGAGTTCTATGATTCTATCCTTTAATAATAACATTTTTACAAATGACTCATTTTTTTTTTACTAATACTATATGTGAGGGTGGGGAATTGAACCTACAAACTCTAATTAATACAAACTATCTGAGGGTAATGATTGAACACAATGGGTAAATATAGTGGCCGAACAAAGCCAATTATTGCACTGAATTTTATCGTATTCGTTCCATTTGTTTGTATCTTGGGACTACCATTCTGACACACATATTCTCAAATAAACTGAGAGGATAACTAGCTAGCAGGTATACTATTAGATCTTAGATCGATTTTCTACTAAAGACCTCTCCCTCATGCTCTATAAATAGCCCTTCATTCAGCATAACAAAGTATGTTTTTCAAGCTCTATGCACTGTAACTCTTTCATTTTTTTCACTTCTTTATTGATTTTCTAACTTAACCATCAGAGCCTTCCTGACCACCTCCCCCCCCCCCCCCCCCTCTTTCTTTCTGGGTGGTCTTGGTTGGTCTAAAACTTTCTTTAATAGGTGATTGGTTCAATCAGGAAGATCCATCACAATTCAGTTGAATTGTTTATTGCGGTCCCATCATTTCCACCAAATTTCACCCACCCACACTATTTGTACAAACAAGTAACATTACTAAGACTAACGAGCTAAGTTATATCATGTTCAAGTTCGACACCAAAGAACACAAATGACGAAGTTGGAAGTTTTTTTGGTCCAAACTCTGCAGGGTTAAAATCTGCCCAAGCTTGAACCAACTTCCAAATAAGTAGAATAGTAGCCAAACTTGAGCGGCTCAGATAATTTTACAAGCTGAACCTGTCATTGTAAAGATAAAAGAATTTAACTGTACTTGTTAGATGGACTATTGGGCGTGTAAATCAAATGAGAAACCTAATGAAAAATGTTGTAAAAACGAGACACCAAGTGTTTCAACTTTCAACTTTCCATTGTCAAAGAATGACCATAAGCCAACAAGAAGAAAAGGAGCAACTATCCAAATGATGTTTTGCCTTTGATGATCCCAAACCATTAGGTCGGCTGCCAATAATGCTAGAGAGTACAGATTACTTTTCTCACAACAAAATTCATAATTGCTGAGCTAGTCGGCTGTGAATGGTGGATGCAATTGTGAATTTTTGTTGTAGAAAAACGTTACGAGTTTATAGTATTTCTGGGTCTGCTACTGAAGTCTACCGAGCTACATCAATTGCTTATCACCATCTTATTCTTATCCACGAGAAATAGAAAGGAAAAACACCATATTTGCCACTCTTCAATTCTTCCTCTTAAGACTGGTTCTCAAATTCTAGCGAGTTATTTCAAAATAATGAACAGTTGGGTCTCAAATTCTAGGGAGTTATTTCAAAAACACCATTCTCAAACTCACATTTTCACATTTTAAACAACATTATACATATTTCTACATACTTTCTCATCCACACATATTTCAAAAAACCACAAATAACATTACTCAAACTACTCTACTAAACACACCCCATATTTGCCACTTTTCAATTCTCTCTCAAGAGTACGTTTTAAACATAACTAACGGTCAAAATAAAATATCATTTTCATGCCACATAGATTGTCATATATACTGCCACATCAACAACTAAAAAAAATACCTACATAAAAATGAGAAATGCTAGTGCCACAAAATATTTCACAACTTTTACCATAACCCGTTATGTGGCAAGTTGTGAGTGGTAAAGAAAATGAAAAATGCTAGTGCTACAAAATGTTTCACAACTTTTACCATAACTCCGCCAGGTGGCAAATTGTGAGGGGTAGAGAAAAAGTAGTGGATTCATGAGAATCCACTAGCAACTCGCCACATAACAAGTTGTGGCAAAAGTTGTCAAAAATATTTTGTAACACTAGCATTTCTCGGTAAAAATTCCTAACCAAAAGCATGAGAGAGAGCTTCTAAATGCACTAATCAACGTATTCATCTTCAACTTCATCTTCGTCGACTACAGCTTCTGAAAGCTAATAGAGGTAAGAATTGGTGCATAAATGAATTAAATGTGAGTTCAAAGTGAGTAAAAAGGAAGGGAAAAATAGAAAATATAAAAATTAAAAAGAAAGAGAACGAAAGCAGAGAATAAAGGAAGAGAGCCGAACAGGTACGTACCTCAACCAACCCATGAAGCAAAGATTCGGGTCATGGGTCTGTACTCTGTAGTTTCCAATCTGAGCAGAAGCCCACAATACCAATCTGAAGAGCGACTTGAAAAAAAACCCGGCGAATGGTTTGTTTGGTTTCCACGATTTTTGTTTGATTATTTTTTATTAAATATTGGGGTTTTTTTTTTTTTTTTTTTCCACAGCTGCTTTTAATTTTTTTTTTTTGAACTGGTAGAAAAAATAATATCAACTAAATTTATATTTAGGAGTCAATGGAAATAACACAAAAAAGAATCAACATCTACGAAGGATTTGTTAATCTAAAATCTCTATTGAGATTGGGCAAAAACTTGCAACATATGTGGCCGTACACGTGACATAAAAATAATATTTTATTTTAAACATTAGTTACATCAATATTTTTCATTTATTATTTAATGGCATAGACCATTTTGATACGATATCAAAAGGTTAGGGCTAAATTAACATATTTTTAAAACGTTAAGGACTAATTTGATACAATATAAAGGTTTAGGATGAAATTTGTAATTTATCCTGCATTAATTTGTTGTAGTCCTAAATTCTAAATCACATCACTCAATTTGTAATTTTTTTTTTTTATAAGATCCAAAATTCCAACTGGGTAACTCTATATTTAAAATATTTGATAGCTTTTATTTTATTTAAAAAATAAAAATTTGTATAGCTTTGTTTAAGAGTAATTTTGGAACCTTCTATCTTTAAGCGATGTTCCTTTAAAAATTAGAGTTTTCTAAACATGACCTACAATTAGAGACGAATGGAGAAAAAATTTTAAGCTAAGTGCAAATTGTACTAGCTAAGTTTAACTTAAATTTAATCCAGTTTTCTAACTTTACTTGCGTTCAATTGAGTTTCTAAGTTTCAAATTTATTTATTCAATTCAAGGTTTTTGTTCAATTTTACTAAAAATTTGCCATTAAAAAAGTTTTTTTTTTTTTTTTTTTCACATGAAAAAAATCTATAAAATTAATAATAATAAAAATTATGTGAGGATTTTTTTTTCAAAAAAAAAAAAAAATCATTTAGTTAAATGCATACTTAACAAAAGTTTTTTTTAAAAGAAATTGGACAAAAAACCTAAATTAAATAAATTTAAAACTTAAAGAGCTCAATTAAATTTTAGTTAAATTTAAAAGGTGTAATTTGTAGTTTAACCTGAATTATAGATTAAGGGTCCGTTTAGGAAAAAAGTATTTAGCTGAAACTAAAAATTTTTTGCTGAAAGTATAGAAAAATAAAAAAGTTAAAAGCTAGCTGAATAATACAATGAGATCCATGAATATTACCAAAAAAATACAATGAGACCCATAAATAATATCAAAAAGAAGCTAAAAACTCAAATAAATTGAACTTTTTATCACATCCTAAACAAACTCTAAATATTGATATGTAACTTTCATTTTCATTTATTTAATTACTTGCCTTTTAGTTTTAACTTTAGTTTTAACTTGCCTTTTAGTTTTAACTTTAGCATTGTTAAAGTAAGAGCCTTTTCAATTTATTTATTTATTTATTACGAATTTTTAAGTTTTATGTAAGGACTTTCAGATAAATCAAGGAGATGCGACAAAATTAATAATGACAAATGACAAATATATATATATATATATATATATATATAAAAGCATGTGAAGACAAAGGTTTGGCAGTCTTAGTTGAAAAATAAGAGCTATGTTAGTGCCACATAAAGTGACATAACTGGCAAGTTATGAATGATAAAGAGGTGTACTCACATGGACCCACTATCACCCCTCTACCATTCACAAATTGCCACATGGGCAAGTTGTGGCACAAGCATAACTCAAAAAATAAACCATTATTTCCTCTCATAAACCATAATTAGCTGGCCTGGCCCTCCATGATTGCACTGATTTGAAGTCACTTGAAAAAATAAACAAAAAAGTAAGACAAATAAGCAAACGTGGGATATATGGTTGGCCTGCATGCATAATGCATTATTGTATGTGAAATTTTATTTATTTATATAGTAAATTGGGGAGCTTTAATTTAGTAGTAATTTTAATTTATAATAATGGCATTCATGCTGAAAAATGAAAATTACAAAAGTTTCTCTCTAGTCTAGTGGTCTACACCTGACTAATTAATTCATTAAAACCAGATGGCCGACCGACTAAAATCCCATTGTCCTCAACGTATCAGACTATCTCCACCGCCACTTTTAATTTTTTCCATAGATATTCAACTTCTTCTTAAACCAAAAACTTCAATAGTAATTAAGTCATGTTGAAGCCGGAGAGGAACCCATTTCCTTTAGTTTTGAAATTCTACCTATCCTTGCTTCTTGTTCCTTATTGTTTATCTGCAGCAGCACCCAAAAGCTCAGACCACATCACTTCTTGTTTGACTCATCATAACATTAAAAATTTCACCACACTCCCTAGCACTGGCCATGGTGGCGTAGAAAATGATCAGTCATCAACAGCTTACTATGAGCTCCTCAACTTTTCCCTTCAAAATCTGAGGTTTGCGGAGTCCACGATTCCTAAGCCAATAGCCATTATACTGCCAGAGACTGTCGACCAGCTACTGCACACTTTGATTTGCTGTAGAGAAGGGTCGTTGGAAATTAGAGTAAGGAGTGGTGGACACAGTTATGAAGGGACTTCGTACGTTGCTACTGATGGAGCTCCATTTGTCATTATCGACTTGATGAATTTAAATCGAGTTTTGGTGGATTGGGAAACTAAAACAGCCTGGGTAGAGGGGGGAGCCACACTAGGTGAGACTTACTATGCCATTGCTGAGTCAAGCAAAGGTAGTCATGGATTCTCAGCTGGGTCATGCCCCACTGTAGGGATTGGTGGGCATGTTGGAGGTGGTGGATTTGGCTTTTTGTCCAGGAAATATGGACTTGCAGCTGATAATGTGGTGGATGCACTTCTTATTGATGCTAATGGAAGGTTGTTATCCCGGGAAGATATGGGAGAGGATGTGTTTTGGGCAATTAGAGGAGGTGGTGGTGGAGTTTGGGGGATTGTGTATTCTTGGAAAATCAGATTGTTGAAAGTGCCACAAACTGTGACTGCTTTCATAGTCTCTAGACCAGGCAACAAAAGCCATGTAGCAGAGTTAGTACACAAGTGGCAATACGTTGCACCCTACTTAGAAGATAACTTCTATTTGTCATGCTTCGTCGGTGCTGATCTGCCAGAAGCTGTAAGTCTAGGAATATCAGCTACGTTTAATGGGTTTTATCTGGGTCCTAGAAGCAAAGCCATATCCATTCTAAACCAGGTGTTTCCTGAGTTGGGTATTGCAAAAGAAGATTGCAAGGAAATGACTTGGATTGAATCAATTGTATTCTTCTCTGGCCTAATCAATGACAGCTCAGTCTCGGACATGAAAAATAGGTATCTGGAAGACAAGGGATATTTCAAGGTCAAATCTGACTATGTGAGAACTCCAATTTCTATTATGGGCTTAAGGGCTGCCCTGGACACACTTGACAAGGAGCCCAAGGGTCATGTCATCTTAGACCCTTATGGTGGGATTATGCAAAATATAAGCAGTGAATACATCCCTTTTCCACATAGAAAAGGCAATCTTTTTTCCATTCAGTATATAGCGACTTGGAAAGAAGAAGATAATTACAGAAGCAGCAAGTACATAGATTGGATAAGAGGATTTTATGATTCAATGGCACCATTTGTTTCAAAGGGTCCCAGGGCTGCTTATGTTAATTACATGGACTTTGACCTTGGAGTGATGAAATTGGTTAATGCTAGTGTTCAAACAGAGGATGCTGCAGAGATTGCCAGGCTATGGGGAGAAAAGTACTTCTTGAAAAATTACGATAGACTAGTTAGAGCCAAGACACTTATTGATCCAAATAATGTCTTCCATAATCAACAAGGTATTCTTCCAAATCCCCAACCAATTTCAAAGCAAATATATAAAGAGTGAGATCCTGAGATGTAAGCTGATAAGTTAAGAACAAAAATCTGTATTCTAGTGTGTAAGCATATTAGAATCACAGACGCAAACTAGATTTGCTGGTCTCTGTGTGTGTGTGTGTGTGAAAGTTGTTCCTATTTCTACATTCATCTCTGCATAACTAAAAATTTCAATAATTTCCTATGATTACATATTAAGTTCCAAGCATACTACAAAATAACCTGTCTACTTTCACACAATAATGTACTTTTGAGTCAATTTCATTAAAAATGGAACAGAGGATTTGTATTCAGCTTGGTATCTCTACACACCACTACCTTTATTACTTCCCTTCCATACATATAAGTAAAATACGACATTGTGCATGCATATGTAACATGTCCTTATCTCTATTATATGATATTACCAATCAAATCTTATCATGTCACTTGTAAAATAAGCATATGTAACATCCTATTATGCAATCTTATGATGTCACAAATAAATCTTACAAGTCACTTTTACAACAACGTATGCTTAAATTCAATTCTCATATATACAGATAAGTCATAGAGAACCCAAAATTACACCGTATAGAAAAAGAAGAGAGAACTTGTCAGAAATTTTTTTCGACTAAAGTAAGAGTGCCCAGCTAGGAGCCTAGGACTATAACCATTATAAAAAATTTATAACAAATTAGTCTTAAGATGGCTAGAAAACCTTTACTGCCAAATATAGTGGTCAAACTATCCAAGGGTAATGGCTGTATACAATGGTTAAACATAGTGGCCTAACAAGCCAATTATTGCACTGAATGTTTATTGGACTTGTCCCATTCGTTTACATCTTGAGACTAGCGTCTTGACAGACATCCCCTCAAGTAAGCTGAAAGGACGACCAGCTGGCAGGTCTACTGCTAGGACTTAGGTCAATTTCCTGTCAAACACCTCTCCCTCTCATGCTCTATAAATAGCCCTTCACTCAACATAACTAGGTATGTCTTGCAAACTCTATGCACTTTCACTCCTTCATTTTTCACTTCTCCATTGCCTTTTTAACTTAACCATCAAAGCCTCCCTAGCCACCCCCTCTCTCTAGGTGGTCTTGGTTGGTCTGAGACCTTTAACAGGTGATCAGTTTGATCAGGAAGGTCCAACACAATTCAGTTGAAGTTGAAGTGCTCATTGAGGTCCCATCATGTCCACCAAATTTCACCCACCCACACTATTTGAACAAGTGAGTCTAACATTGCTGAGACTAATGAGCTAAGTTATACAACGTTCAGGTCTGGCACCAAAAAACACATGACAAAGTTGGAAGTTTTGACCAAACTCCGCTGGGTTAAAATCTGCCCGAGCTTGAATCAACTTCTAAATAAGTAAGAGTACTAGCCAAACTTGAGCAGCTCAGATAATTTTACAAGCTTATCCTGTCATTCTAAAGATAAAGAATTTAATTGTACTTGTTGGATTTCTGGATGTGTAAATCAAATGAGAAACCTAATAAACATTCCCCTGCCTTCTTGGCTTGCAAACACTACAAAAATGAGACACTGAGGGTTTCAGTTTTCCATAGTCATGACCATAGCCAGCAACATAAAAAGAGAGATTTTCCAAATGATATCTTGCCTTCGATGATCCCAAACCATCAGGTTGGCTGCCAATAATACTACAGATAACTTTTCTCACAACAAAATTTACAATTGCTGAGCTGGTCAGCTGTGAGTGACGGGTGCAACTGTGAAATGGTCTGCTGCAGATGCATGTTGAGCTACATCCATTGCTTATCACCGTCTTATCCACGAGAAATGGAAAGGAAAAACATCACATTTACTGCTCTTCAATTCTTCCTCTCAAGAGTGGGTCTCAAATTCTACGGAGTTATTTCAACTACTAAATAGATGGAAATTTCCAGCACTATGGAATACAATTAGCTGATTTTGTGAATATTTTTTTCTCCAGTTTGCACCATAGATTGCAACATCACGAAGTTCAGTTTCATTACACTGTCACTTATTAATATTTATAGTTTTTTTTTAAATGGAGATTAATATTTTTTCAATTTTTATATCACCTCTCTCTCATTGTATTATTTTTTTTTCTTCTAAATTTACTTGTGATTTAAAAATTAAGCTTATTTAAGTTGTATTATTTTCTATTAACCTAATATTATCATGAAAAATTATTTCAAAATTTGTTTCTATTTTTTAGAGATATTTTTAGTCAATTTTACTAATATTTACAAATTTAATATATTTATTATTATTTTAATTAATTATTAAAATAATTATGAAATCATTACGGTTTGACCTAAAAACCTTGAACATCTCCCTTTTTAGTTCTTTGAACGGTTTGGTTTTTAAAATATTGTGGGTGTCAAAACACCAAAACTTAAATTTTTTAGTTTGAAGGAAATGTATTTTAGTATTTGAAAGAACCAAAGCTAAAACCACTTTTTATACGGAAATATATGATACATCTAATCCCCTTTGAACCAGTTTTTCGAACCAAAAAGTTATAAAACTGAAACAACTAAACTAACTAGTTCTTGACTGGCCTGGTTTTTTAGTTTGCCAAACAACCCTAAAACTTAAGAAAGTATCATGATACCTCCTGTGATGGAACCTACAAAGTGGTTGCCATACACTGAAGAAGAGAGAGAGAGAGATGGGGGGAGGAGGTTGTGCTTTTGGAGAGAGAGAGAGAGAGAAATGCCTAAAACTTTGAGGCTGTGAGAAGTCAACCAGGTATTTGAAACTACACTTTCTGATGATGTTGTTCGATTGGTCATTCGCTTCAATGAAGTTCTCTTTTTCAAACTTATTCAAGTTTCTTGATTATTGTACTCTTTGGTGTCTAGATGTCATCTACATCTTGTATACTCCCTGTGTACTTATCTTTCATTCCAATAAAACTTATTACTTATCAAAAAAAAAAATAATTCACAAGTAATATATATATATATATATATGTGGAAACAAATTTGCATTCACAATCCAGCTAAATGACAGAGATTACCGCCAACAAATTAAGAGATAACAGACCAAAATTTGAAAGACAGTGGATAACTGAATATTACATTTGACCTAGCAGCATTACACCCATGCATGAAAGAATATTTTAGTCTGAGGAGAGAGAGAGAGAGAGAGAGTAGCAATTCATTAAGATAAGAGACCTGGGCTCGTAATGTTAGCAGGTCTGCAATCACAAGTGCACAGGCTTCTAGACTCTTTCACCACGCGCTGAGATCTCCGTGTGTGAAGCTTGATATTTACCAACTTACCAGCCATCTGTTAAAAAAATTAAGGTAAAGAGTACTTTCAAACTTGGGAGTTCATAAAAAAATAATAAATAAATAAAAATCATTATTATGTTATATGGCTTCTACTATCAGCATAACAGGAACAGATTTCACAGACAGGAAGAAACACAGGCATAGAAATCTCTAAGAAATGCAACTAAATGGCACCATTCACATGATAGCATCCTCAAAATAAAGATTGTGATTTGTCAAAAAACGTGGGAGAGATTCACATAAACAATGTGACGTAATGGTAGTATATGCAATTCTACAGCAATTGGATTTCTACCATAAACTAAGACTGGTTTAGTCTAATTAAACTAAACCATAAATTTTTTTTGCAGAAAATATCAATAATAGTTACATTAGTGTCTATGTATCTAGAGCTGCATAAAAACAAATTTATTTAAACAAGAAGAAGAACTAGGCTCAACACCATCATTTGTTTAAAGTAAAATGATGCCCGCATAGGCCCTCAAGTTGTTATACAATAAAGAACCAGTTCAGTGAGAATTTAAATGGGATTTAGGTGTCTTGACTAAACTTCAGGTGCTAAGCCTAATAGAGGGTATCAATGTCAAATAGAGACCGAACTTTTGTCAGCTTGAAATCAAGTATCAAAATATTTGCTGTTTTTTTAGAAAACCTAACATGGCTCATCATCAGTTTCTATATTTCTTCTCTAAATTGTCACCCATAACCTTTGGGAGATCTATAATTGGTTTAGAAAAGCACATCAGTATGCCATTTCCATGCTAGATCAGGAATCTTGATGTCAAACTAAATCATATTACACAAAAGACTGTCTCCTAGAATACCCATAATCTACAATACCTCAAATTTTTCCACAATGTAAAACAAAAATTATATATATATATATATATATATATAACCTCAGAAAAGGAAATTTACAATAAAAAAATTCAGCAATCACACGAGGAGGCAGATTTACCATCAGCATAACTTTTCTTGAACAGTACTTCCTCAAATTTATTCATAAACAAAAATTACAAACACAAGCTAACTTCTGAGTTGAGGAAGAAAAAAACACAAACCATTCTCCAAACCAAGTCTTCTGGGCCCAAAGGTTGAGCTGGACTGGAATATAGAAAATGCCTAGAGTACTGCACAAGATTAACATAATAAAGTGATTCCCCTCAAAGAAATATCTGATTTACCAACCTAATTTAAATAATTAACACAAAATATCTATCAACTGTGTAAAGGATTTGTGTTAGTACTTAGCAAACTAATTAGATTAGGTATTACATGTGTATAACCATTTTCAATTCATTGCATAAATATAAGCTGAAGAGTAAAGGAAAAAAGAAACGATATGCAACAGAATCACAATGTTTGGGGGGGGGGTTGCGGGCGGGGCGGTTCACAATCTTGGAATATTCACTTTGGACTGGCTTTAAGTGATTGGGAATTGGAATCTGATGACTTATTGTTTGATACATTGTATGCCAATATCCCAAGAGAAGAGGGACCTGATCGTTTTAAATTGACAGAAAATGGTTAATTTGAATGTTTATTCTTATTATGAGATTTAGGTTCCACTAGACAGTTGCCAAGAGCCTAGTAGCTCAACTGGTACCTCTTGGTATTTCCAACGAAGATGTTCAGGGTTCAAATCCCCTCCCCCATTGTAAATATTGACTTATCCATAAATAAATAAATAAATGGTTCTGCTGGTGATTTTTTTTACTTGGAAGAGTGTGAGGTGCAATAAAGATATTAGAATGGTGGCTCCTTTTGTATGCACAGCTTTGTGGGATAAAATTTTGACCTGTGGCAATCTGATGAAAAAGGGCATAACATTGGTGGATTGATGTTGTATGCATGGATGTAATGGTAAAAATGTGGATCATTTGTTAGTGCATTGTGATGTAGCTCAGAAGCTGTGGTCACTACTCTCTTCTATGTTTGGGGATGCCTATGACCATTGTGGAGCTCTTCTTTGGCTGGAAGAATTGGATTGGAAAACATGGCAGCTATTTGATGTGGAATATGGTCCCCTTATGTCTAATATGGACACTTTGGAGGGAGAGGAATGATTTTTTTTTAATGAGGTGGAAATTTCAATGATCAATGATCAAGCTGAAATATTCTTTTGTGATCTCTCAGTTTGAGTGGTCTCAGTGCATGGAAGGAAATGATAGGCATTTGCTAGTAGACTTCATAGACCCTCTTTCTTTTTTTCCCTTTTTTTTTTTTTTTTTTTTGATAGGTAATCAAAGATTTATTGCATAAAAAGGACATCATGTTCATAGACCCTTTTTCTTTAAGAATTAAGACTATAATTCTGTTTTCTATAGCATTCTTTTAAAAGAGTTTTGTATATTTGCCTTGTGTACGTAAAATCTCCTTTAAATCAATAAAGGTATTATTTATCAAAAAAAATAAGAATCTCCAAGCATGTGGATCTTGAAAAGAGTAAGATAAAGGAAAGGAAAAATCATCAAATTTTTTCTTTCTGCAGCATAAATGGAACCATAATGGTTAGAGCACAGAACCTAGATATGCATGCATCTAATCCAAGTAATTAAAATGATATGCAAATAGCAGTAAATTATTAAATTTGTAGTCACAAACCTTGGCAAGGTTCCGTTGCATTTCTTTGATTTGAGCAGGGCCAACACTTTTTAGAAATGTTAAAAGCCACCCTGGCTGGATTGCATCACTGGACGAAACAAATAAAGCTATCTACATGGGAGGATAAACAAATCAAAGCCTCAGCAAATGCTGGTCATACTCAAATAAGGCAATCCACACAACTTATAGCTCTCATCTGCCACATCAAATGGTCTAGGCACACCTGCCAGCTATGAATACATGTCTAGGTTTCTAGTTCATCTTAATATCCAAACATTAAGACACGAGGAAACAAAAAAATTGTCAGCCTAATTCAATATATATATTTTCTTTAGTGGGATTTTTTTTGAAAAAAAAAATTCTCATATAATTTGAAATACTTGCTTTGCTCCCTACCACAATCACTAAATTATCTCTATATTTATTAAACATTATTGCAACGTTGGTGTTAACCTTAATTTACATTCCCACATCTAATCAATAAACTTTCTTTATGCTTTCAAGAGAAGCATCAAGGGAAGGAAATAACAGAGCAGGCTTTAAGAATACATGCATACCTTCCTGTAATCAAGTATTCCTTCAAAAGGAAGCTCCAATTCATCACTAACTATAACAGGAATACATCCACTAACAATAGCATCAAACAATCTAGCAGATGATGGAGTGTCACCAGCTGGACTTAAACAAAAGATAGACCTGGTGACAGGAAACAACATAACTACTTACAGAGTGCAACAAAAAAGTTACATTACAAAACATCGTAAGCAAATAACTATATTACTTGCGCATGCCATTCTGAGCTGCTGCTTTGCCTCCCTCTCCAGCTGTTCCCTCCTCTATAACTACATCCTTAGCACCACTTAGTTCTGCTACAAGTTTAGGACGTATTTTTCCTCCCTGAAAGTAGCATATAATAAAATAAGCAGCATGAACTTGGAACATAAAATATGCACAGACAAACAAAGGGATACACATATGTGATCATCCAGGACAGAGAAATGGAAAAAGTCGTAAACTTGTTCACTCACACATGATCATGTAGAGACATCATAGGCCAGGAGTGAAAAGGAAGAGATGACAAAACCATCTAATTTATGGTCAGATATCTTACCAAAAATATATATATATATATATATATGGCCAGATATCATGTTCTCAGACATGACCAACACCCCAAAGCAGCATCAGATCAATCAGTTTGATAATACAATTGATTTAAATCTTTTTGGGGTCTCAAAAAAATTATAGAGATGAATGTCACAGCACTCAAAATAATAAATCCTTGCCCATAATCTTTACTGGGGTGGAACAAGAATTAGACGACACTTCTAAACAAGATCACACACAAACTCGTGCACCATATCATAAAAAAAATACTTGGAACAAGATAAATTAACCTGAACAGTTGCATATTCTTTGTTTTACAGTTGGTAAGTTGCACATGCACCCGATGGGTGTTGAACCCATGAGCACACCCTCACCTAATACTCATAAGGGGAAGAGGTGCCAGTTAAGGTAGAGCTCATTGGCCCAGACAGTAAAATATTCGACAATCTTGATTTGTCATTTAGGGATAAACTCAACATCTTTGGAGCAACCCAGGTGCAGAAATTCAAATTATGTATCTTAAGAAGAATTCAGTCTCATCAAATTGCAAGTGGAAACAGGAAGACATTATAATCAAACTTCATAGAGAATTCAGTCAGTCTTCTCGGTTTTGCTCCAAGAAAACACAAACATCATTAAGTTATTAAGTATTTTCTATTAATAGCCAAATTTTTTTTTTTTTTTTTTTTTTTATAAGTAAAAAATAGCCAAATATTAAAACTGCAGGTAACCAAAGATATTCCAACCAACCCCATACCAAAAATTTAAATAATCATTTGTGCCATATTTTAGAATAGTTGCATAATCCGTCTGTGTTTCAAAGATGATTCAACAGATGTAACTTAATATGAATTGAGGCAATGATCAAATATCACAAAGTCATTACCTTGTGCCATGCAAGTTACAAAAAGTCAAAAACCAGGTGAACAGCCAAAGACTCACATAAACAACTTAGGACTGGTGGAGAAGAAGTTCTATTTTTACTTCCAAAAGTTTTATCATAAATGGATGAAAATAATCCGAAAATTAGTCATTGATTAATCAAAATTCTTACAGCATTTCTTTTAAGACGCCCACGGAAAAACAGTAGTGTGCTTCTCTTTGATTCTGTTTCTGATAAGCATTTGGCATCACATAATTCAACGTTGGGAACATAAGGAAGAATTAGGTCTTTTTCCAGAAACACCTGCCCCGGCTTGTACCTGAAATATTTTTTTAAAGAAAAAGATATTTTCTTAAAAAAATTTATTTGCAACCATAATGAGTGATAAAATTCTAAAATATAGATTTATTTGCAACTTCTCTAATCACCAGTTCCCTGTGGAGTCCATATCTGGTAGTAGCCAAATTGCAGTCTTCATGGATTTGCGTACAGATTTGAAAGACCAGGGATGATGAACTGGAAGTATGTGATCCCTTCCTCCAGATCGCTTCCAGGCAGGCTGATCTGTCACCCACTTTAGAGCTTCCTACATCCACAGTTATGAGTATTTCAGAGCTTTAAGAACAGATATGCGAATTGTAAAATTTACAAAGATTTCTAAAATCTTATGAACCTACACACAACTCTCAAAATTTGATAAGCCAACAATACACCAAAAGGCACAAAAACTAATAGAAAGAAGAGTCAACACATGACAGTCATCTCCAGAATTCAGCCCACAGACTACTCTTTTTTTCCATTACAAACTCCACCCCTTGTTTATGATAGGAGATGCCATAGGGTCCAAGGACCATTGGTATAATTCAGGCCAGAGACATTATTACATATACCACAGTCCATCTATTAATACAAATGTAGCGTCCCAAATTCCAACTTTGTTTTCCATTTCCCAAATCTTTAAAAAACCAAATGATTTGTGTGAATAGAAAAAAAATTTGGAAAAAAATTTCAAGCAGCATAGTGAGACGTATGAATCAGAAAGACAATTATAGTGAATACACTCATTTGGACTCTCAAAAGCTTCAAGACAATCATAATAACGAGTCAGAACCCCAATTAGTAAGTACTAACTTTCACAATAATGAGGTACCCTATTATTAGGTCAGAAATTAAGTTAATCAATCTAAAAAATGTGAGATAATGACTATATTGCTTCAACTAACAACTAACTCTTCCGCACTACATGAACAACATCTGAAAAAATTCCATCCAATTATCCACATTTAAGCTAGACACCAATAAATCTAACCATACATTTGAACAACAACAAAGCCTTAGTCCCAATTTTTGGGGTCAGCTATGGATCCTCGACAGATTAGATTGGAGGCAGCCACATGAATTCTTTTCTTCCATCCTATTCTATCTAAAGTCATGATCTACCTTACTTTCCAAATTGGCATGTCTTTTTTTATTACTTCTACTAATGCTATTTTCGACCTTCCTCTACCCTTTTTCATTCCCTCAACTTGAATCAACTCACTCTTTCTTAATGGTTCATTAGTCGCTCTCCTATGAACATGACCAAACCATCTACCCCTACCTTTAAGCAAATTTCCTCATTTCAAATCCTATCTTTCCGTGTATTCCCGCTAATCTATCTTAACATTCTCATTTCCGCTACACTCAATCAAAGAAAAATCTTCAATAAATTGAAGAATGATGAACACAATAATTTCAATCTTAAGTAGCTTAAGGATGAAGCTTTAACCACATTTGTAGGTTAAGCTTACTTAACAATTGTTCAAAACAAATACTTTGAAAGCACAATCATTCAATAATCATAACCTACACACCTAGCATCAAATCCTCTATACACACAAAAATAAATAAATAAATAATCTTAAATTTTTTAACAAATTAGGAATAATGCAGAGCAATAAATAAAGTAAAACCTTGAAGGAGCACTCACACCCTGTAAAGCGCTTTGCACGGTTGTTTCTCGAGCAAGAAGAAACTTATCGTAGTGAAGAACGGTATGTAGAAAAGATCAGCCTCTTCCTGCCTACTAACTCTCACCACATTCTTCAACAACCTCTCCGATTCCGGCGCAATCAGATCCGCCCACAGCCAGTAATCCACCGAATGCTGCAAATCCAAAATTTTCATTTTCTCAGCAACCAAACAGATCAAAATACGATTTTCAAAAAAGCAAAAATTAAGGAACCTGTTCGATCAGGCGGTGGACGGGGCTGCCATTGGAGGTGAGATTAGAGGTGACCTTGTAAGTGTTACGAAACAGCCAAAGTAGATCGTAGGTGAACTTGCTCGGCATTTCGTACACGTAAACCCTAATCGGCGTCGAGAAAGGGTAGTACGAATCTCCGTGCACCAATCTCTCAGTCTCTATCGTATACATCGAATCATCCAGTGCTTTAACGACGTCGTCGGTGTTATCGGTTGCGGAAACGGTGTCGTAGGAGCGGGGTTTCGGGGCACGGTGAGTGAGGAAGTCTTCTAAGGAAGCGACGAAGGAAATCTCGGGTGATCGGGTCGGGTGAGGGTTGTAGTCGGGTCGGGTACTGGGGGAGAGAGAGAAGAGGAAGAAGAGGACGGAGATAGCGAGGAGAGAGAGAAAAATGAGGAGGATTGGGGACTTGGATCTTGGGTTTAGACTGTACCTTCCTGCTCCTCCTCCTCCTGCCATTTCTTTGCCTTTCAAATCTCAATATTTGAGAGACTCTTGTCGGTCTTTTTGACTGAACTGATCAAGTTTTTATTACTTGAGTTTCGAATGTGACCAGGTGGTGTTAGTTATTTGGTTTACTGGTTCCCGGGCTGGACCGAAAGAGCTCCGTCTAATACTATTTATGTGACCGAACCTTCATTTAAAAGGATTTTTTTATTTTTTTATTTTTTTTGATAGATAACTTGAAAACTTTTATTAAACAAAAGAGAATATTACATAATGATGAAGAGTTTGTTTCAAGAAATAACGATTATCTTCCATCCGAACCATAAAGTCAACAATACTAATAGCATGTTTTGCTAAGATATGGGCAAGTATATTTCCTTTTCTACATACATGAGAAAACAACACTTTCCTAACATCATTACAAGTGCTTTGAATCCCATAAATTATAAACATCACCGAAACTGATGGAGGTGACAAACCTTGAAGGGCACGAATCACATTGAGAGAATCACCTTCGAAAATAAACTCCTGTAATCCTACATCTTTAGCAAATTGCAAACCATATTCAAATGCTTTGGCTTCCACCTCTAAAGGACCCAAAGGAGCATGGAATTTTTTGCACATTGCAGCCACAACCAAACCATTAACATCACATATTATCACTCCCACCCCAGATTCTTTTCTTTCCTTGAAAACAGCCCCATCCACATTCACTTTATACAATTGATTTGAGGGAGGCAGCCAAGAATGTTGAAGCATTGATTCGGACTACACAGGTACCGTAGCAGTAGTGGCATCATTTGCTTCCTGAAATTGCAACAGTCAGAGGGAAGCATCATGACACAAATCCAATTCACCAAGCCTTTTACCACCATTACAAATTTCATTTCTGTTACCCCACATCCTCCAAGCAATCGTTCCCACCAAAGCAACTGCACTATCATCACAATGGTCAACCATTATCATTTTTCATGCTAACTCCATGAAGCTGTTGAACTGAATTGCATAATTCGGATTAAGAAGCCCAGAACAGCTCCACACCCTTTTAGCTCTCAGACATGACCAAAATAAATGGCTTGAAGTTTCGGCCTCTAGCATACATTCCTCACAAAGATCATCAGATAATACCTTTCTTCGCTTAAGATTCGCTTTTTTTGGAAGAATATCACAGCAAGCACGCCATAAAAAATGTCTAACCTTATGAGGAGCTGGTAGCCACCATAATTTCTTCCGAAAATAGCGTAGGTTGCTGTCATTCGAAGAAGATGCACCACCAGAATTACCATAACTTTCCATAGCCAATTTATAGGCACTCCGAACTGTAAACAAGCCATTAGAAGTCCCTATCCATATTAGCTTATCAGATGGAAGTGAATTCCTAAGTGGAATACTACTAATTTCCTCCACTTCAAACGGTAGAAATAATTGCTACAACAAATGAAGATTCAAGCACCTGTTCTCCATATCAATGAGCTCAGAAACTTGGAGATCCAATGGAGAATTCAGCCTAGGAGAAACAACTTTATAGGTTAAAGAACTTGGTAGCCATTTATCCTTCCACACTTGCACCTTGAACCCGTTTCCAATCTGCCATCTCAGAGCATCTTGCACAAGCTTTTGAGTAGCCATAAGACTTCTCCATACATATGACGGGTTAGCACCGAGTGAAGCTTCTACAAAATCACAAGTAGGAAAATATTTTGCTTTAAAGACATGATAAACAAGAGAGTTCTGACCCATTTGCAACCTCCAGCCTTGCTTAGCTAATAAAGCCAAATTGAAAGGTTTCAGCTGCTTAAATCTCATTCCCCCATCTACCTTAGGCATGCAAAGTATATCCCAACTCATCCAATTCAGTTTTCGTTCATCCTGTTTTTAACCCCACCAAAAGTTACGAATCATACTCGTCAATTCTTCACAGAGAGTATCAGGAAGTTTGAAACAACTCATAGTATAAGTTGGTATTGCCTGTGCCACCGCCTTAATCAAAATCTCCTTACCTGCCTTAGAAAGCAATTTTTCCTTCCATCCAGCTAGCTTCTTTACAAGTTTTTCCTTGATGCCATTGAAAGTAGTTCGCTTTTTTCTTCCAACCAGCGAAAGAAGACCAAGATATTTCTCATGTTGCTTGATAACTTGAGCTCCAAATCTTCGTTTAATTTCCTCTTGAACTAAATGATATGTATTAGAGATAAAGAAAAGAGAAGTCTTCGCTCTATTTAATTGCTAGCCAGAAGCTCTCTCATAAACTTGGAGAATCCTTTGTAAGGAGTCACATTCTTGTAATAATGCTTTACAAAAAATGAGGCTGTCGTCTGCAAAAAATAAATGAGATAATTTGGGCCCACTCCTACAAACAGAAATACCCTCTAGCTGACCATCTCCAACCCCTTTCTTGATCAAAGCAAAAAGGCCTTCAACACATAATAAAAAAAGATATGGAGATAATGGATCACCCTGCCTTAATCCCCTTGAAGGGACTATATACCCATGTGGTTTCCCATTAATCCGAATAGAGTAACTGTAGAGATGCATGTCAACAATAGCTTCCTCCATCTACTCTCAAATCCCAATTTCTCCATAATTTTATCAAGGTAGCCCCATTCCACCTTATCATAGGCTTTACTCATATCAAATTTAAGTGTCACCTCTCCTTTTTTGTCTCCCTTTTTCATATTGATATGGCGCATAATTTCAAAAGCCATCAAAACATTGTCAGTGATTAATCTTCCATGCACAAGGCGCTTTGAGAGTCACTGATAATAGATGGTAAAATCTTCTTCAATCTATTCGCAATCGCCTTTGAGGCTAGCTTATAAACAACCTTATACAAGCTAATTGGGCGATAATCAGTAACTTCTTTTGGCTCTTTAATTTTAGGAATTAAAACAATATGAGTTTCATTAAAATTTGGAGGTACAATTCCAAAATTAAGAAAATCAAGTACTATTTTTGTGACAACATTTCCAATTAAAGGCCAAAAATGTTGAGAGAAGAGAGGAGGCATACCATCTGAACCAGGCGCTTTCAGAGGATACATCTGCTTTAAGGCTGTCTTCACCTCAAATTCCTGGAAATCCCTAAGAAGCATTTGGTTCATAGCACTAGTAACTTTAGGCTCCACAGCATCAAGTAACTCCATAAAATTAGTTGGGTTTGAAGATGAAAATAATGTTGAATAATAATCAACAATTATCCCCTCCACAATGCCAATATCCTCCTGCCAATTACCATCCGAGTCCTCCATACCATCTATTAAGTTATTTTGATATCTAGCAAAAGCTTTAGAATGAAAGTACCTGGTATTTCTATCTCCCTCTTTAAACCAATTAATTCTAGACCTCTGTAATCACATGGCATCATCCTTTTCCAACCAACAATTCAATTCAACTCTTGTTTTCTACATTTCAGTAATGATTGAAGGAGAAGTGGGCTGTAACTCCAACCATTCAAGAGTTTTATGTAATCATGTAATCTGCTGCCCCACATGCCCAAAGTCATTCTTATTCCATGCATCTAAATTCACTCAGCAAGATTCCAAACAAGAATTTAAAGGGAAGGCCGAATCGCTCGTCAATCCCTCATCCCAAGCTTTTTAAACAACCTCTTCACATTTTTCATTTTTTAACTACATGGATTCAAATTTAAAAGGCCTATGATACTTGCGTTTCTTTTGTCTGCGAACAAAATGCAAAGCTAGCAGACAGTGATCAGAGACTGAAGAGGAAAGATGATAAAGTTTTGCCACAGAAAACTTACTCATCCAATCACATGTAGCCAAAGCCCGGTCCAACCTTTCACGAATCTGTGAACCATCAAATTTCTGATATAACCAAGTAAACCGTGGACCAATGAAGCCAAGGTCCTTAAGTCCACACACATCAATTACTTCCTTAAAGCGTTCCATCTAACTTGCAAGTCTAGAAGCACCACCTTCCTTTTCAGACAAACCCACCAATTCATTAAAATCACCAATAACAAGCCAAGGTAGCTGTGAATAATTACTGAGAGATTTAAGCAAAGACCATGATTCTAGACGTCTAGATGTTTCTGAGTTACCATAAAAATCTGTAAAATGCCACCACCCATCAACACCTCCATCAACAAATGCATCAATGTGGGAAGATGAGTAATTTTGAATGTGTACTGTAAAATCCTTTTTCCAAAATAAAGCTAGGCCATCACTAGATCCATCACTAGGCACAAACAAACCATTTTTAAACTCACATTGATCACGAACATATTCCATCCAGCTAGTATCAGATTTAGTTTCCATTAGGAAAACTAAATTGGGAACTTGTGCCTTGATAATCTCTTTCAAAGCGTTAACTGTCCATTGGTTCCCAAGCCCCCGGCAATTCCAACTTAAAAGACTCATTGGACCCGGTGGGGCTGTTCAACAGCCTCCGTCGATCCCAATTGTGAAGCCAAGATATCACTTTGCTTATTAGGTTCATTCTCCAATTTAAGTTTCTTCTCCTTCTCAGTATCCTCAATCATAGCCTCATATGTTCCAGAAAAATTATGTTTTGTACCTGAACTGTTGAAACTGCTAGTCTGCAAATTGTCCACACCAACTCTACTACTTAATCTAGTCCATCTTCCTTTTTTAACTCCACCCTTTTTTACACGTTCTAGCTTGACTTTAGTAACAGAACTTTCGCTTTGTTCCATACTTTTTTGCTTATCCTTGCCTCCATGTACCATAACACTATCAACCCAACCCAGTGTAAAGTTTACTTCAGAAACCCATACCAGATTAGCATTCATTTGATGACCCCCTTACTCCATCACAACCATAATAGTATTCAGATGTGTTTGACAATCCTTATCACTGTGAGAAGATAGAATGGATAGAGTTTCAGAAGACGACTGACTTTTGGGATCAAACTTAATCCCAATGTCTTTTGAATCCTGCACAACCCTAGAAACCTCTTTCCTATTGGACCCGAGACTCCTTAATGCATTCAAATTCATGACACAACCCTTACTATTTAATGATGTGGAAGACACGTAAGCCTCATTAATAGCGTTGGCAACAACTGGCTCTCTATTCTCAAGCATCATAATATTCTCTTCCTTATTTGTAGCTTCCTTCAAATTCAAAATAACTTCCTGTAATCGTTCCTCAGAAAATTCCAACCATTCCCTCTGTCGTGCAACTCCCACCAGAGGAAGTTCCATGACTGTCTTCGAATCAACCCCTGCACTACATTCTGCCCCTTCAACCATTCTAGGAATTGGCCTTAATGCTAGAATCCCATCATGCACAAATGAATAACTTGCACTTGGAAGACTTGAGACACGACTTTGAGTATCTTTCTTTTCAAAGCCTTTGACATCCATGACAGATTTCCTAGATGGATTGACTTGTGCAGCCCTGATCCAGTGACCAAATTGTTGATCTTCAACTTTCAAAGAACCCTTACTACTCAGCCAGAGAGGACAGTCTTTGTCATCATGAGAAACCAATCCACACCAATAACAAATATTGGGAAGCCTTTTATACTTGAAGGAGATAAATCAATCATCATTGGAACCCAAAGAAATTATTCTGCCACGACACAGAGGTCTTGTTATATCAATAAGCACTCAGATTCTCATAAAATTCCCGCCAACCATGTCTGAGATACCTACTGATTTGTTAATAGTCCCCAAAGATTCACCAATTTCCATAGCAATATCAAGAGTCAAGCAACTAAGAGGAAGATTATGGATTTGAACCTAGAAAGACGACTTCAAGAAATCCACTTTTTCCATAGGCAATATCATATCATATCTTTGCAGAACAACCAGATGTTGATCAAAAGACCGTGGCTCTCCCATTAAGACCTTTTCTAAATCAGATTCAAGTTCAAAAGTAAAGAGTAGATGATTGTCACCCACATCACGAATACAAAAATCATTACTCGTACGCCATAAAGGTCTAAATGTTTTAGCCACTGCATCCACACTAACATTCCCTTTTGTAAGAAACTTGGCCGCAAGAACATACTCCACCGATTTCTTATTTTTTGCCAAGGCCAATTTCTTCCCTTCCTTATTAGACAAGGAGAGTTTTTTCCAACGTATAGCAAGATCCCTCGTAGTACTTCAAAAATATGAAACAACAAATAGTTAAGCAAGCCCGAGAGATAAAGGAACTGACTAAAAACTAGAAAGAAAAACAGTCATCTTCACGCAAATGGAAGGAAACGGACTACTACGGCATAGGGAATTAGGGGAAACTAATTGCCAAGGCTAAGAACATAAATATTCGTCTTTAAAAGGATTTTTTCTTTGGACCATTTTTGCGTGGTACTGAAATATATCTTCCACTTTATGTAAAATGCGTATAAAATGAGGCATTCTCCTACTAATTCATGTCTTCAAAACAAATTTATCTAAAAAAAAAAAAAAACCTTTTCAATCTACTTTGATATTTCCTTCAAAACCATGTACACTAGACCAAAACAGATAGTGCCCCATTAAATGCGCTTTAAGATGGAATTCATCAACTATTCTAAAATTTTCAATTCCTGATAAATTTAGCACCCAAAAAATGTGTTATGAACCCAATTGGATTGTTGGTTGCTTCGAGGGAATCAAGACCTACTTCGAGACAGTCTAAACATCTAAAGTGAATACTCAGTCAATAATTATAATTTTTCAGCTTATTTATTAATCAACATTATTAATAGATAGTTTTACAAGATAAAACTAATATTTAAATTCAAAAGAAATATGCCAAAGGCCTTGTAGCTAAATTGGCACATTCCCATGCACAAAGTGCTTGGGGGTCTAAGGGGAAAAAGGTTCGAATTGCGAGATTAGCAGCATGTTGTAATTAACAAAATCATTTCTTTTATTTTTTATTTTTTAATGATAAGAGCTGTACGGCACTTAAATTCCCATACGCACTTGGGCCTTGGACCGCTATAACGTCCAGGCCCGTTTGGGCCTTGTATGCCTGAACAGCTTCTTGGCCCCCTTCATCCTCGGGCCCTAGCCAGGAACTACTCTAAAACCCACCGTTTAGGCCTTATCCGCCAGTACGGGCTATTCGACCTGCGTCGCACTTCTGCGAACCTCCCCGAGCATCGAGGCACTTGCCCAAGGTATTATCTCCCGAACATTCGGCTGCTTGACGTGCAACTGTCGGGCGTTCATGCCAAAGTGGGAATTGGTCCCAAGGCCACTCCCACCTAAACACCCACTTACAACTAACAACATTGGACCTCTGGTTGCACTAGCTCCGAAGGCAATCATCGCTACCCCACTCACAACTAACTATAAATATGAGAAGCTGGGGAAGGAAAGGGGGTTGTTGAAACTTTCTGGAGAAGAAAGAGAGAAAGAACAGAGAGGAGGGAGCGATCTGTGCAACAAAAAAGAGAGAAAAGTGATCTCATTAGGTCTTTGTACTGGGAACGACCTAACGTAGGAAATCCAACCCATTACACAAATAAGTTGTGAGCCCAAGCGAGCCATAGCCCAATAGCTTCGCTTCTGGCGCGCACAAGAGCCATGCTCACTTATTAATTAATGTTCTTAATTAAACGTTTTGCTCCTTTAGTAACTTGTCCACATCCTGTGGGAGCTACTCATTTCTTAAGTAACTTAAACCAAAACTTTGATTTATGTATAAGCATAGATTCAAGTCATAAAAGAGGTAACATAGGGTTAAAATAGATAAGCTCACATCTTGTAAAGAGAATAAAATTATATGCTTGAGAGTTTAAGGTTAAGAGATTTTAAAGAAAGAATACAAAGAGGAAATGGAATGAAATGAGAACATGTGTCAATAATTTCTAGCTCAAATATGTTTTCTCCTTTTATAATAAGGGAATGTAGGTTGAGATCGCGGGCTCTAGACCTACTATGCGCATTTGTGCCAAACCAATAAAATATCTTTTGTTAAAGGAGGTAGTTTTTGATGAATAGTAAGAGTCTTTTAACTCAATTACACTTATGGAAGCATCAAGGGTTCAAATCTCCACTTTCCCAACAGTCAAAAATAAAATTTAAAAAGAAAAAAAAGAACAATACATGAAAGTAAGACTTGAAACAAAAAACCACCACATTTTCTCTCTTTTACAACTTTCCAGTTCCCACTTCAGATTCTGTCCCTTTTCATTTTGTTATCTCTATCCAAGCAGAGGCTGTAATTAAATATTTTCCATCCAGTGGCAAATTTATTTGTCTAACCTAAAATCCAAGCAACACTAATCGACTTTGTCCAATGAAAAGAAAATTTCACACGGTTTACTTTCACCACTGAGGGGTCATAAAAGATTTGCCCTTTCATCTCAACAAAAAAAATAAGTTCTAAGTTTTAATGCTTATAATTTACTAACAAAGTAATCGTATTGATTGTGACATCTCTCCCCTTTAGTTTTCATTTCTCTCTTTTCACTCCTTCATTTCCGTCCGTTCACCGGCCAGTTCAGTATGAAAATTATTACTGATAAATGAAATAAGAAACAGTCAGTCATGTATATAAACTGTTATCCTGAAGCTGCAGCCTGCAGCTATCACCAATGTATATGAAACTGAACAGACGGCACACACATGATACCTTTTTCTGCATCCATAGCCAGCAGAAAAAATGAATTACCAGTCGCTCTCTCAAGCTGTTATGTATCAAAATATAAACATGAATTACTTACATAATGTGCAGAAATAATTAAAGAAGTTCCCAAGAGAAAAAGTCCACAACCTTGTTTATGAAGATCATAAGTTTTTTTAAACATCAAACATAAATTGTCTTCACCAACTAAAAAATCCAGTATCAACAACATCCAGGCATGCTCTGTCCCAACACCACATAATAATCGGCTATGTGAAGCAGCTCAAAGGCTGATGAGATCACCCTTTGGTGGTTGCTTCTTGGAATCATGCCCACTTTCAGACGTACCCCCACCTTTCTTACCAAATATCATTTCATCAAGATCATCCATCATTTCGTCAGTACTTCCCCCCTGGCCACCACCTCGAGAACCAGCTGGTTTTCTAATCAGGGCATCTTCTTTTGCATGACGGGGTGACTCATCAGGCTCAACAGCAACGGGTATCATAGCTGGTTCTGGCTCAAGTGGAACTGAAGGCTTCTTCAGCTCTTCAAACTTGGAGAGAACTTTCTGGATCTCATCATTCACATTCAAGGCTTCAAAAAGCAGGGCCTCATTATCTCCAGCTGTCTCAATAATTCTCTGGACAGTAAATTGTGCCTGACGACACTGTTGGACCAGTGTGGTTGTCAAGTCATCCTGACAATGGGAAGAAAACATTCCATTCATGTTACTTTGCTCACCAACAATGACTACCTAATATATAAACTGAAATAGTAGTTGCAAAAATCAGGAAAATATGTAACAAAACTAAAATTGACAATATAATTCCTCACAGAGCTGAAACCATTCATTCAAGAAGGCACAAAACAGCTAAGTCTCTTTTTTGATAAGTAATAAGATTGTGTTGAGAAAGAGAAGATAATTTATGAAAACACGGTATTTAGTACTCTTAAAAAATACAAAACATAAATCATTACATGCAAAGAAAGAGCGAATCAATAAAATCTAAAAAAAGAATTCAAATGATTAGTGATTTTGAACTGCTCGAACACAGAACAATCAAGTCTTGATCTCATCATCATTACAAAAGTGTCAAACAAAAATGTCATTACATGCAAATGACATAAAACAGCATCTGCACTGTACTAGGTGGTTGTCATTGCGCTACGCTTTCTTTCTTTTCCTTTTATTGGACTCAACTTGTAATAGGGAATAATATAACACTTAAGTGAACTGTCCCCATGGCCAGACCTGCTAGGTCGATCAACTGCCAAGAATTAGGACGTCCAATACCAGTCATTGTTGTGCATGTGAGGCATTTCCTCTTTTTTTTTTAAACTATTTTCACTAATCCACAACAAAAAAAAAAAAAGGTCATTGTTATTAAGGATAACAACCCAATATTTAACCCACCAAATGGATCTAGATCAGACACTTGATCTTACATGACAGAAAATTATTTGGTGTTCGTTCAACTATAATAAAATAAGCAAATTTAACACGTTCATTGCTATTAAACATTATGGGTTCATGGGAAAACTGCATCGCATCATGCAATAGAGATACACCAGAATGTCACAGTATTAAGCTAAAGGTGTAAGTTATCTTTCTGAATGATTTTTCATGGACATTTAAATTATATGGTCAATATGCACATACCACAGGAAATAATACTATATCCAAACTCAACTGCTTCATCAGATGATCAGGTAGACAGTTCTAAACCTTTTTTCTTTTTAAGTGAGACACTGCATAACTTAAGAAGCTATCACTGAGGTGAGTTTCATATTACCATGTTCTTATTTCACACGCCATTTTTGAAATGGTTACATTCAATTCAATCAAATGCATGCTATAAATCAAATTGATGAATTTTAAACAAACACACAAACAAGAGGACAATGGTCGCCATGGAAAAAAGGTTTAGGTTTTAAAAAAATTAAGCTTTCACCACAAAAGTTAGCAAGATCTCAGAATTTTGGAGGGGCAGGAAATTCTGGATGGTAGCAACATTGGTGATTGTTTTCATTCCACCAAATATCCATGAAGTGAATTTTTATTTACTTAGGGGAAATTTTGCTTCCCTTTTGCCTTAATTACACCAAACAAGAGAGAGAGAGAGAGAGAGAGAGAGAGAGATTGGGTTAATAAAGGAACAAATTGGTCAAGTTTCTTTCATAAGAAAAAGATGGGGTTGGAAAACATAATTAGGTTCAGAGAAGAAGGGATGGATTGACACAATAACCACAAATAGAAAATGCTCCAAGATTTCTAAAATAAGATGGCCAACACATCCATGAACACCCACATGTATTCAATATTTCAATTACACAAGACCAAAAGGATTCATTTGAAGGAAATTTCTAGTACTCTCATATGTGGTTTAAAAGGTCACTCTCTAGTACAAGGATCCAAAATATACCATCAATAATAGCTAATTTTTTGCTACCATTGTTCAATTGTTATCAATCCCTAACAATACTCTAATTAGCAGAGTGGGCTCCATATACCAAGATAAGAATTAGATAGGTAACTGCCAGGCAAACATTTTCTAATTCCTATCAATGTTCTTAGGTGTATATGACGTGAAAAGTGTGTGAATCATGATTAGCCTCCAAATTACCAACAAACCATGATCAGGCTACAAATTGCAGGTGGACCATTATTTTTTGGACACCAAATTGCATCTAAACCAAGATCTAGGTGAGTGTTGGTGAGAGGCTCAACCTTAACTTACGTTGCAATATAGCATTGGCCAACTCCTTTCAACCCACAACCTACGAATTTGTCTTACATCAAAGTTATAATTAGAAAATACATTTTGATATGTTTCTTTCTCTTCAGAAAAATATTTTATAATTTTTAATAATAAAGATGCAAAAAGAAGATAAAAGAAAATATAATAGTAATTATCAGTCAAAAGACCCAAAATTCAAAAGTGAGTAGAAAAAAAAAATTGAAACCAAGATGAGCTTTTGGACAGCAGACAGACGCACAAACACACAGAGAAAGATCACTGATGAGCTTTGAGCAGTGGCCAATCTAAGTGTTGATCTGAGGCAGGAGAGCTCCGAATGATCAATTGAGCAGCAAATGTAGCAGATCGAGAGAGAGTCTAATCTGGGGTCAATTGACAAAGCTAATTGTGCCCAGTAATCAATATTCTTTTTTCTTTTCTAAAAGAGATAGTTGTCCTTGCATTGCAACCGTGTATGAAATAGAAAATTAATTTTTTTTGTGGGACATTGCACAAACATGAATGCAGCCATGTCCCAAACATGTCTGTGTCCAACACCGTGGTTTTAGCTGTATCAGTGCTTCTTTTCAATGACCCACAACCAGTCATCATTGAGAGGATATAATGGATATTCCTCTATAATTTAACCTAGTGAAACCCTAGCCTAAAAAGTAAATCACACCAAGTAGCCCTAGAAACTTTCCTTGGAATTTGTGGTGTTGATGCATTTGGATGTTTGGATGCTTGCATAACTCACTAATCCTCTTTACCTAGGATTCTTGACGTCACTTTGAACATGGCTCCAATCCATTCTAAATGTTCTAATTCTTCCACTAAATCCATTAGGGAATTACCAAATATTTTCTCCATTCTCCTCCCTCAGAATTTTTTCATCCCTCTGCTGCTTTGGAAATACACAGGAAAAGGGATTAATGGTAGAAAATTCAAAATCAGGAGCATTAGATGGAAGGTAGATGTAAATGACCATTCCAGAAAATCTGATTATGATAACTAGGAACAAGAAGTCGCTTCATTGGAATTCTAAGTTTTTGACAACTTATTCAACTTTTTATTTATGACAACTAAAGACAAAAAGAACCAAAATTTGTTAATTGTTAAGAATTCAAAGTTTTGACAGAATGTTCAATTGAAAATAAAGGTAGATTTTCAAAAAGATTTATTGGAAATCAGAAATTTTCTAATGCTGCATTTGTTTGAGCGAAAAAACATTTCTATATGATTGCATAAGAAAATGTGGGTCAAAGGAAAACTCAAGTTGGTCAATGGAAAAGCCATATAATAATTACCCTTGTTTTCTTGGGCTTGTTTTCCATTATTATTTTCCAGAAGAAAACAAGCTCTCTCCAGACCAAGGATCTCTCGTTCAAACATGTAAGGGTAAGGTCTCTATTTCTTCTCTTCCCTCTGCAATAAGATTTCTCTTCTCTCTCTCTCTCTAGTCTCTACCAACACACACACACATAGAAAGAGAGAGAGAGAGAGAGAGAGAGACCAATCAGCCCCAATTTTTTTTTGAGAGGCTGATTCTCGGACTCAAAAATGAGTAGTTTAGTGATAGAACTTGGAAGGAAAAGAAGATGGGGTTCATTGAGGTTATGAGCTGAAAAGGGTTGGAAGGTTGAGAAATGGTGGGTCTGAAGAGAGTATATGAGATTTGTTTGATATAAATAAAATGCATGAAAGCAGTAATGAAATTGGTGTTATGAAGAAAGAGAAGGTGAGGGTTGTGAGCTCATTTTCAATGTCTCTACCAAACACACGAAAATGAGTCAATATTACATAAAATATTTTCTTAAAAACAAGTCATTTTCCAAAAAAAAAAAAAGGTTTTTCATTGAAATGAATGGAGCTTGAGTCTTCCTTAACTTTATGCATTCCCTCAATAGTAATGATTTCTTAGAAAATTCTATCACTACCAAAATGAGTAAGTTTTCCAGAAAATGTATTCTAGAAAATCCACCCCCCCCCCAAAAAAAAAAAAGCTTTTCATTGAAACAAATGGATTGTGAGTTTTCCTTAACTTTTGCATTCCATCAATCATAATTTATAGTTATTTCTAAGATATTTTTTTTTCAATAATTAATAAAAAAATTAAAACCAGAAAGGAAAGGGAAAAAAGAAGAAGTTGAAAGCTGATAAGAGAGAGGTCAATTGTCTAAATAGATTATATTGGAACTTTGCGTGCTTGCAAAATGCAAATGACTCATCATCCATTCCAACAAAAACTGCTAGATCTACTTGGATATAAATCATTTCACAATTAATCAAATTAAATGGCTACCCAACAAATGGACAATGTCACCTGACAAATTAACTTAGAGAGAAAGTTAGGAGAGAGAAGATGGCAAAGGAAAATGACCTGATACCAAGGGGGAAAAAAGGAAGTATGAATGAAACAGCTTACTTTGACAAAGAAGACAAGAGAAAGAATTTCACTGAAGGAGAATATTAAACGAATGCAGGAGATGTTTTAAGTCTATAAGAAGTACAGAAATGCACTCTATTCTAAGTCAGTCCTATTGCTTAAATATAAGAGACAACATTCTGTAAGAGAGTAAAAATTCCACTGCAACCAAAATTTTTAAACCAAGAATTCATTTGTAGGGGATCACTTGTGGATAATTTCCATATCCAAAACTTTAGCCAGTCTAATGGAAATTGCATATGTCACCACAAACAATTAGGGAACAACTAGAGCATACTGCTTCTGAGGTAATGCAATAAGCCATTTGTGAACCATGTGATCAATGATAATAAGCAAGGTTGATGGCACAGAAGTCAATACTATAACTTGTAGGAATTTAAAATCATTTAACATTATGAAATCTAGAGTAAGAGGGGGGGGGGGGGGGTGTTCTTAATGACAACCAGCTGAATAAGATAAAAATACCTGCAAAGCATCTTGCTGGGGTGAAGAGGATAAAACCGTTGTAAGAAGCTCAATACTGTTTCTTGCAACATCAAATGCTTCCTTTGTTTGTTCAGCCGTAAAGCTTTGCACTGGAAGATCACGCTCAATCTGCTGAGGAAGACCCTCATTCAATTCTGACTCTGATACTGAACGAGCGGGAGTGAATATAGGTGCCAAACTTTCATTGTCACGACCAGGGAACCGAATGCCCCTTGATCTTAAACTCTGAAATAGAAAGACAAGAACAGAAAATTTTATATATATATATATATATATTTATATATTTAAAACTTGCATGGAGATATTTAAAAATCTATTTTTCATACTAAAAATACATAGTGGATTTGCTTCCCACACTTTTTTTTTTTTTTTGTAATTTAATTCAAACATAAACTCTCTTTGAACCAAATTGTTGGCTAACAAAATAATTAAGTTGTGGGACATAGATAAGAAAAAAAAACAAAAACTTCTTACCTATTTGGAAATATTATTACAAGAACAAGATCCTCCTTTAATCTTCTTCATTAAAAAAAAAAAATTTGTATTGGTAAGTTACACACGTACTCCAATTTATTTATTTGTATGAGATTCCTCTGTATTTTCTTACATCTTTTTTCAATAAAGTTTATCACTTATCAAAAAAAGAAAAAGTTACACGCATACTCCATAATCTAGAAGACTAGAACCCACAACCTTACCCTCCATCCCATTATTAAGGGAGAAGGAAGGGCAATTTGAGCCTGAGCTCATTAACATCCTATCAGCCACTGCTACTAACTTTTCATATGCCAGTCGGAAACAATACTAGATAGAGAAAAATTAAAATATTTACACTGTAGTTGACATAAATTTACATTTATGAGAGAACCACCCACCGGGGGGGGGGGGGGGGGGGGTTTGTTGGCAACCGAACAAAGGCCAGTATTAAAATATAAAAGCAACAAGAACTTTACCTTGTATGTTTCTTCATAAACAGGCAAATAGCGGAGCTCATTGGTCGATTCTCCCCATGATTCAATTAGCATCAAAGCCTTGTTACGGTTATTAACTACAGTCTGAGGATCTTCAATCAACTTCACCATCTCATCAAGAACTCTCTCCGCTGCTACCTCCGAGAAAGCCTTCTCACAATTCTTAACACATGTTTCAAGCAACACCAAAGCCAAGTACTGAATCCTAGGACTCTTCAACATGATCCTCCTTTTAATTCCGCGGATCAATTCAACACTGTTAATCCTTTCAGTATTGATCATGTCACAAATATCAAGATTCATGGCCCAGTCAGGCTCATCAAGGTTCTCCGAGGTGGCATCATCAACGATCTTATCAGTCTGGTTTGGGCCTTGGAAAAGCTCCTTCATCTTGAAGCTCATTGAACTCATGCCTGCAGTCATCTTTCGGCCCACCTCGGCACCTCCAATCTTGAGGCGTTCACCAAAGGCACTAACTTTCTCCATCAAATTGTCACTCATATTTGCAACCCTTCAAGACCCTAAAGCCAAATCTTCAAAAAACTAACCTGCAAAACCCACAAACCTCGAATATGTCAGAATAAAGAACACTCCCACCCTATGGTGCTAAAATTAAACAATTCTGTTAGAGGTAAGTTTTTCATATAAGAAGGAATTTTGTATTTCTGCAACAACAAAACAACACAAAATACAAAATTTTCCCAGGAACCAAACAAAAGCATTCAAGAGCCACATATAAACCATATTATAATTCCTTTGCCCAATTTAAAAATAGCATAGTATTGAACACTAATTCTCACACATTCAACGCTTTTCAAAACCCAAATTTTCCCCAAAATTAGCGAAATTATTAATAAAATCCCTAAAAATCATTATAAATAAATAAATAAAAACTGTTAGGAACCCTAATTTGACATTAATTAGCGAGTGCAGGCCATGAAGAAGAATTTAACAAAGTTTAACATCTATAACACCTCAGTCAACTGAACATAAGTAAATTTTGCAGATATCAGAAGCCAAAACGGAAAACAATTAATTAAACCCTTAAATCACGAAAATTCAATATCTTTATTTTCTCTCTCTCTCACAACTTTCTCAGCTACCAAACAAACGATTAACGAAGACAAAAAATTTCCACAACAAAACCCTAACGGTCAAAGAGGAGAGGCAGCACCTAACTCCTATACGAAATTCTTATTTGAAATTGAAAGCTTGCTTTTCCTTCAAGTTTTCCTCTTAACTTTCTCAGAAACCAAACGGAGTCAACTCAATCGATCGGATCACAAATGCAACCATAACATAAAACCATAAATACATACAGTACCTTTTGAAAAATGAGAAATGGATTGGTTGAGAGATTGAGAAAAACAACGCGCAAGCGCAACGACTCTTTTTCTTTTTTTTTTTTTTTTGTTGGTCTGTTGGAGTTTGTTTGTTTCAGTTTCACATTCTCCTTTTTCTTCTGTGAGTCTTTTATCTTTCTTTACACGTTACATAGAAGATTGGAATATTCAATTCTAAGCTTTGTCTTTGGTTATTTATATGTAATTTTTATTTCCGTGGATTTTTATGATGGACCCGCTGGAAGTAGCTGGGTTTTTTAGGCTTTCGGCTCCAATTAAGGTATGCAAATACAATTGAGATTATTATGATTATTATTTAATAGTATAAGAGTACGTTTAGTACACTGTAATGTAATAGATATTTTTATAATATAATTATTCAATTGTTTGGTTATGTTTTTATTATAATGAATAGTTATTCTTTATAAATAGTTATTCTTTAAAATGAGGAATAACTATTCTTTATCAAAAGTACTGAATATCTATTACTTCACTTTATGTAATAATTTTTTTTTTAATTTCTTAAAAAGCCATTAGTTGCCACATCTTCAAAAGGAAATGAAATAAATTTTCCTTATTGTTAATTATTAGCTCTATTTTGAACACCCTAAAATAAGTGTATTTTAGGAAATTTGACTTAAAAATTATTTAATTACACATTCTTTTTATACTCTACTAAATTGTGGATGCATATTCAGAATTTTATTCCTAAATAATCACCAAACTAATGAATATTAATACTTATTACATTCCAACTTAATGTATTCCTTGTAATACTTATTCCTATTCTCATATAATAATCATTACAATATACCAAACGTGCTCTAAAAGTTTTATGTATATCTCTTCAACACTTTTATAATAAATCATTAGTGATAAATTGTTATTAGTTTTAATTTAAATCTACTTTTAAAATTACTTTTTTACCCACCTATAACAACCTGTAATAACCTGTTACTTATGATTTGTTATGAATAGACCATTTCTCATAATATTTCGGTCAATTCTTGTTAGGAAATTTTTTAGGGAAAAAAGTGTCTGATTTCTTGGTGGACTTGGTAAGTGATATGTGGAATGAGTGATTCTTGGTATCTTATAATAAGTCTACACTAATTTTTTCAATATCATTTTTTTTTTTTTTTTTTTAGAAAGCAATATATTTTTAGATTTTATAACTAATCAATGGTTAGCTAATATTATATATATATGTATGTATGTATGTATGTATGTATGTATAAAGAGAGAGAGAGTCATTTTTCAAAAAGTATTTTTTTATAAAGATATCTCATTTTTCTTATGTTTTGTAACAACTTAATTGAAAAAAATCTCCAAAGTCTAAATTTCCCTCATTGAGCTTACCATGATATGGAATTGTTTTCTAAAAAAAATTTAGTAGAAAAATAATCTCTAAAAAATAAGTCATATTTTTTTTTTTCACTAAAGATAATTTTCATTTAACCAGTTTTTTCTAATACTACTAAGAACTAAAAAATATGAAAAACTATCTTCATACAATGTTTTTCATAGAAACAAACAGAGAGAATCAAGATTTTGAATCATACCATCATTTATTTCAAGCACTTACAATTTTTTATTTCATTTTATTTTTGTGTAACCACATGAATTATTGTCGTGTGTGTTGCACATGGTTTTAATCAATGGTTCGATATTATCCAATTTTCTCAATTAAGAGTATTTAGATTTAAATCCTACCCTCATTTATTTCAAGCACTTTTTTATTTGTGTAACTGCATGAATTATAGTGTTTTTTTTTTTTTTAAGGAGATCATGGTGTCTTATTTTTTTTATTTATTTTTTTGAGAAATAACTACAACATGCTGCTAACCCAGCAGCTCGAACCCTTTCCCCCCAGACACTCAAGCACTTTGTGTATATGGAGGTGCTAATTCAGCTACAAGACTTTTGGCATGGTGTCTTATTTGAATATGAATTATTGTTGCAGGTGTAGTGCGTGGTTCAAATATCATTATTTCTAAAGATGTTATCATCAAATAGGCTATAGTTGAAATTTATTTATTAAACCACTTACTTGTAATTATATAATTTTTTTGCAATAAAAAGTACATTTTTTTTTATTTGCCTAGAGACTAGCCAATCTTAAACAAACAAAATGTCTCCATGATAATATGAATATCAATAATTTTATAGATAGATAAAAGTACAAGATATACCTCAAACAAAACAATATGGGAGTCGAATTTGATTTGGAGCAACCTACTTGCAATAAAAGGTGTATTTTGCCAAAACTTATCTATTATTGCTATTGAAGTAAACCAAATGATCTGGATATAATTTAGCCAGATTAGCAAACACAATATGTGGCTTTGTAAATTATATTTGATTTTTGAGTCAACTTGTAATGACTTTATTAAAAGTTATGAGTGACCTATATAAAATATACTAGTCTCATCACATGCGTTGCGCACGTTACTATGAAGCTCATTTTTTATTTTGAGTTTAATGTAATTTTTCATTTTTCATTTATCTATTGTTAGTAAGGTTACACATGATGAAGTTTTTAAGAAACTAAAATTTAGAATTTGAAATGAAGTAAACCGTTGGGTTTATTGTGTGCTAGTTTTTAAGAAAAAAATGTAAAAAAATGTGCATGAGATATATTTAAATAGAGAGTGTGCTAATTTTTAGGAAAAAAGTTTATCTAGTAGTTTTTTTTTTTTTTTTTTTTTTTGGTTGAATTGCAATTTTAACCTTATTTTTTATTTTTTAAGAACAAAGATTATTTAATTAGATTATGAGTATTTTTGACAATTTTTTAAAGTCAAAACTAATTTCCTGAATCATCTTAATATATAGAAAAGATAAGAGTTATGACATTTGTTCCATGTTATATAGAGATTAGCCTAATTTATTCAATATAGTTTTAGGCCTTGATTTTATAAAAAAGAAAAAAGAAAAAAAGGAAGGATGATCAAGAGGATACATTTAAATCCATTAATCACAAATTCAGTGATGTGTCAATCTTCTCTATTATGGGGACAGTGCCAAACATTGTCAACAAGGAAAACATGATCATTAATGTCAACTATTTCATTATCCCCATGTTAAAGATGCATTTAGTTTGTGGGAATTATGACATTAAAAAAAAAAAAAATTTGAGGAATTTGCATTTTTCAAGGGTGTTTGATTATTGATGGACGGACTTTAATGTTAGCAACACACTGTAGACTTTCTCGTTCTTGTACAATTGAACACTTGTCAAAGTCAGAGTTGTTGGGCGATGACTTATTTTGTTGTCCTCCGTTGGATACGATTTTCTTGCCCCATTGACACGCATTCGTATCCACCAAAGGGACCGCGAGTGACAACTATTGTATATTCAGTATATTCTGACTTGTGAGTAATGTCATATAAAAAACTTTAAAAAAAAAAACCCATAAAAAAAAACTTTAAAAAATAATAGTATATATATGACAAATTTGAAAATTACGATGAGAGGGAGATTTAGAGCCTGTTTAGATGAGGGTGTTAATGGATCATATTACTCAGTTTTCATAACTGAGTTCTCAAAACACGTGGGTCTCACAATTTTTTTTTTTTTGGCTTGGTTTTCAACCCTTGTTTCCATCACTCAAAACTCAAAATTTTGAATTAGAGTGATGGAAATAGGAAACAAGAAATATGTGTTTTAAAAAATTGAGATAGGAAACTTAGTGGCACTAATGTAAATATTCGGACTTTGTGGGATCCATAACTTGTGTGTTGTAGTGTCATTTCAAAGCCTGTTTGGTATTACCGTTGCAAGCACCACCACAACAAACCCGCTGCCAATAACCACCGTGAAATTGAAACTCAACCACTGCCAAAACTCCAAAATCAACCCACAAAACCAACTGCCGATCCACACCACCGAAACACAAAACTAACCCCAACCGATTTAACCCAGCCCGAACCAATTCAAGCCATGCCTCCACCACCGTGACCCAAAAACCCAATCTCAAACCTGATCTCCACCGTGACTTAAACTAGATCTCTATTGTGAAACCCAGCCAACACCCAAATGACCACCACCGAAACCCACTATCACCAATCCGGACCTAGCAACCACTGAAACAACTCACCACTTTAAACCCAATAGCCACCAATTCAAACCAACCAAAAATAGCTGAAAAAGAAACAGAGAAGAGAGAAAAAAAAATCAAATACAAATTGAAGAGGGGAGATACAGAGAAAATTGAGGGTACGAAACTGAAACTGAAATTGAAATTGAAAAAAGAAAGAAGATCAAATAGAAGAAGAGAACATGTTGTGTGCATGCATTGATGTGAGAGGCGAGGGAAGAACGGCGTGCCCCTGACCATGATCCCAGTTCAGCGGAGGGTTTTGGCATAAAATCATGGTTTAGAAAGAGGTGTCTTAAATGGGTATTGTGGGTAAGAAATTGAAATTGAAAAAATGAAGATCAAAAAGAAGAAGGGGACCTGTTCTATTGTGCTTGTGCGTTGATGTGGGAGGCAAGGGAAGAAGAAGGTGGTTTTCTGATGGGATAAAACGAGGGAGAGGAAATAAAATGAGGGAGAGGAAAAAAAGAAAAGAAGAAAAGTATGTTCACGCGGGTAGGAAATAGTTTCACCACTGTGTAATGTTAGTGGGTGGGGCCCACAGCTTTGGCAAAAAGTTGAGTTAAAAAGATGAAAGATGTGATTGAGTTTTTAAACCAAACTGGAGTTTTGGGGTTTTTTAGTGGAAGTGAGATTTAAGTTATGAATGATGAGTTTTGAGTTTTAGTTATAAGTTTTGAAAACTGGGTGATGGGGAAACTAAATGGACCCTTAAATTCTGAATGTACTGTATATGCTTAGAAATATAAAGAGGCATTTGTTATTTAATTATTTGAAATTAATTGATTTGTTTTCATTTTTTATTTTTTTAAAATTTTTTGTTAAACTATGTGTAGCATTTTACAATTTAATAAAAAAATTAATTTGTTTTTTAAAGAAATTAATTATGAGAAATATAATTTGAAAAATAATAACACATGACTTAATGAAAGAAAATATTTGTCTTCAAATTAGTGATACTAAGAATAATACACATTTTACTATATATACCTTAAAACAGATATGTCACCATAAAAATATCAATATCGATGTCGATGAAGTGGCATAAATCATATTTACTATTATGTCAGTTTATAAGTATTTTGTAATAAAATAAATAATAACTTTACCATTTTACCATTTCTCATCTTGACTTATAGAGAACCAACTTGATTAAATCTATTTATACAAGAGAAAATAGGATACATTAAAAAAAAATGTTATAAACATGCTTTAAGTACAAACTACAATTTCTTACAAAAGAAAATGCACAAAATACAACATGCATGTTTTATCTTGTGAATTAAAAAGGGAAATAATTAATTTACCTCATTGATTTGGCTTTATCATAATTTGGTTAAAAAACTTTCAATTGTTACATTTATTCTCCTAATTTGAAATAGTTAGAGTTATGATTTTATTTTATTTCAAGTTTTAAAGATTAAAATTTAACAATTGTAAATATTTATAGAACTATATTCTCATTGCGTCAAATCATAGGGGATGAGGGGAGTAATTTGTTTGTTTTAAAAATGGAAAACCAATTCATTTGGATAAGACCCTAACAATTTAACTCCCCCCAATAAAAACTCAAACTCATAACTTTTGAGTGGAGATTGTAATGTGTTTTTGTGTTAGAGCTTCGTCTATTCCTCATTACGTATATTTGTTTCTTATAAAAGAAAAAGAAAATAGAAAAAAGAAAAGGAAAAAAAAAAGAGAATGAATGTAATTGTGTTTGATAAAGGACACATGTTATCTTTGCGTGCATGCTACACTCCTAAGGATCCAATTTTTATAATTAGATAATTAGATATTGAAAATAATAACACCAACATCCAAAAAATAGATTATGAAAGTAGAACAAAATAATTTACCTTTTTAAATCTTTTTTTTGGCAAAAATACAATTGCACTCTATAATTTTAACCGAAATTTATTTAAATTCTTTAATTTTACTTTCGTTCAATCAAGTCCTCTAAGTTTCAATTTCATTCAAGTAAAACTTCTATATCAAATTTCATTAATTTTTGTAGTTAAGTATCCCAAATTTTATATTTTTTCTTTAAATTTTTTAAATTAAAAAAATCCAATTAATTATGGAAAAATATTTTCTTGATATATATATTTTTAAAATTTTAATCGAAGTTGACAGAAAAACCTTAAATTGAATAAATTTTAAGGCTCAATTGAATGAACCCCTCCCTCTCCCTTATTAGAACCCCTTCCCTCTATCTTGTATGTGCGTGTTTATATTTTATTTTGGCAAAAAAACAAAATTGACCCTCTAACTTTCAACGTTTTTCATTTTAGTCCTCTAACTTTCAGTTTTGTCATTTTAGCCTTCTAACTTTCAATTTTTATCAATCCAGACTTCCATTAAACTCCAGTTAGGGGCTGTTGTTAGTGTCACTTAAACGACACCGTTTTTTCCTTTTTTTTTTTTTTTTTTTGAATTAATAGGAGAAAAGAAAAATCTGTTAAAAAAAAAAAAAACACATTTTAAGGGGAACGACGACCCTTGAAATCTTTCAAAAAAAAAAAAAAAAAAAAAAAAACCCCTTCCCCTGAAATCAAAACCTAAATCCCTAACGTAAATTCCTAACATTGAGAGAGGAAGAATCAGTTTGAGAGAGAGAGAATTTGGGGTCGCCGGTTTGAGAGAAAGTGTTTCTGAGATAGACTGAGTATGAGAGAGAGACCGAGATGAAGGTGACTGAATCGGTTTTCCTTGGTGACTAAATCGGTTTACCTTCAGAAACAACAACATCTGAATTGAAAGTATCTCGGTCTCTCTCTGCCTCCAAATCGGTCTTGCCTGCCAGTATCTCGATCTCTTTGTGCAACTTGGTCTATCTCGGACTCTCAATCTGACTAAGCCTCTCTCTCAAACCAATTCTTCCTCTTTCAATTTTAGGGATTTGAGTTTTGATTTCAAGGGAAGGGGGTTTAAAAAAAAAAAAAGATTTTAGGGGAAGGGGAACGACAAAATGTTTATTTATTTATTTATTTATTTACAGATTTTTCTTTTTTCCTTTTAATTTCGAAATTAAAAAAAAGAGGGGGGGGGGAACGACGTCATTTAAGTGACACTAATAGCAGCTCCTAACTGGAGTTTAACGGAAGCCTGGATTGACAAAAATTGAAAGTTAGAGGACTGAAATGACAAAACTAAATGTTAAGAGGACTGAAATGAAAAACGTTGAAAGTTAGAGGTTTAGTTTTGAATTTTTACCTTTTATTTTTTATAAAAAAATTAAATGAAAGCAAAATTAGAAATTAGAAATTAATTTTAGTCAGATTTAGTCTACATTTAGATACCGCTTATTTTAATAAAAACTGAAAATTAAAAACAAAAACGCAAATATTATGAATGCAGGCGCCGATCCAAACAAACACTAAGACGGTGCATTTTGTATTTTGTATTTTAGCCTTTTTATTTTTATCCAAAAGAATTTGGCCACTCAAAATGTTTGAACGGTTAAGATTGAAAGGAATCAGCACTTTGAGCGGTCAAGATTAGAAGCTTTCTTTACAGAACCCGCCCGGATTCTCAGGTGAACACACACAAACACTCTCTCTCCTCTTTTTTCCATCTTCCTCTTAAAAAGTCTCCGCTACAGAACCAGTTCTTCTAACTAGGGTTTTTCACACTCCGATCAATGCTGTTCCAGTAGCATCAAACTACAGGTACCTTTATTTTTACCCAAAATGCCCTCCTGTTTTCCCAATATTCACTTCCTTCATCCATTTCTTTTATTCTGTTTGTCTTATTTTCTGTTTGTTTTGACGGAAAAACTTCTTCTAAGATCATTGGAATCTAAATTTCAGTTTTTTTTTTTTCTTGATCCAAGTTTAAGCTTCAAGAAGATTTCAATTTGTTTTGATAAATACATTTGTATTTTTATTGTTTAGACTTTGAAAATTGGCATAGCCGGAGAAGACATCATTTCAATTCGATGTTTCGATTTTTTGCTGATTATGTTCCACAAGGTTGTTTCAAATTTCACAAGTTTAGTATCTATGTCTTGTATGTGACATATCTCTAGTTGGTTGAAATTGAACCTTGTCTGAAAATGACCAAATGGTAGTTCTAATTCGCATGTGCACTGTCTGATATATATATATATATATATATATTGATAAATAACGGAATTGTATTAATCAGAAGTCCAGGTACACCGGGGGTGTACATGGAAAACAGTACATCAAACACATAAATTACAAAGATCAAGCATTTCTAAAAAATTAGAACAAGGGAAAAGATTAAAGGAAGAACTCCACTCTAGCAAGGTGCGAAGAAGAAGAGATCTAAATTCTGAAATAGGCCGTTCCTTCCCTTCGAAACATCTTGAGTTCCGTTCTCGCCAAATACACCATAGGACACAATGTGGGACAGCCCTCCATAAATCAATGCTCCGATGCCCACTGAAGGAACCTTGCCAACTTGAAAATAAATCAGAGACACCATGCGGCATAACCCATTGAAGACCAATAGAGCCCACACCATAGACCATAATTCATAAGCAATAGGACAATGAAGAAGAAGATGATTCACTGATTCCCCACTCTTTTTACACATATAGCACCAATCTACAACTGCAACACCCTTATACCATAAATTCTCAATAGTCAAAATCTTACCTAATGCGGCAGTCAACGGGAAGAAAGCAACCCTTTGAATTTGATGATACTATGTGTACATTACCAGAAATGATCGAAATTCAGAGCAGTTGAAGCTCATGGTGTGGTATTATGTGTTTTGAAGTGATTGATTTTTGTTAAATTGGATTTAAATCTCGACTCACTGAAATGAAACCCGTATAGGAGTGTTGTAAAGTTATTTTGCATGAGTTTGGGAGAATGGGCATTTTTTGTTTTGTTTTTAAAGATCAAATATTTGATATTCTGGGTGCATGTTTGTTGTTCATCTCTTGACAAGGAGTGGGTTTTAGTTGATCTGCCTTTGTCTAGGTAGAGTTGGACGGTTTGCTATCAAGATTTTCTGTGTGTTTCCCACCTTCAGTCTGGCTGGGACTAGAGGGAAGTTTGAGGGGCCATTGTTTGGGCATAACATAGGATGGACCTGACGTTTCTGAGTGCCGTTCTAGTTGGGGCAGGTTGCCTTGCTCTGGGATACTACATTGGTGTGCGATATCCTGGTCATATCTTTATCTCAGCCAGATTAAATAAAGATAGTGAAGTTGTTGGTAGTGGGAAGAAGAAGGATAAGCAAAAAGAGCCCCTTGAGATTGAAAGTCTGGCTAAAATTCTTGAAGACTTCAAAATGGTATGCTCTCTCTCCCTCTCAAACACACAAAAAGAGAATTCCAGGGGAAAAGAACTGAAATTCTTCTGTGCCCTCCACCCGCCCCCCCTTGCAGGTTTTGGTTGTGAGGAATGATCTAAAGATGGGTAAAGGCAAAATTGCTGCCCAGTGCAGGTAGCCTCAAATTTTATATAAAATGTATATTTTGTTATGTACATGTATATAACTCCAGTATAACTAGTAGACTTTAAAAGTAGTATTCTTTGCTCTTCTTTCAGAAATCTTCTTATAGATGCAAATCAACCTTAGTCGAGACACACTATAAGTTATGTTGATTGATTGATTTATTAATTATCTGTTGATGAATTCTTTTCCATGCGATGATATGTTTCATTTTGAAACCAATTAACAATTCTGTCTTTGCAAAATAAAAGAGGCAGCCAAGTAGAATTCTGAATATAATGAATGCATATAAGACATATTAGTATTTTTGGGTAACGTTTTTTGGTGGCTTAGTGATGCTGTAACATTTGATTAAAATCATAAAGAAAAAATTTTGTCTACTCGCACAAAGCCTATAAAGAAAGGAGTTATGGGCCAATGAACTCTATTTGACCCTCTTCCCTTTGTAAGAGTAATGTGGGATAAGGTAATGGGTCAAGACCCACCGGGTCTATGTAATTACCATTGAAAAAATGGCGTTATGGAGACTTAAAAGAGTCATCGGCCAGAATTTTGGGGTGATTCTTCATATTTGGGTGAGAAATTTATAAACACAGAGGGTGGGTTATCATTTTGGCTCCTTTTCCTTTTTGAATTCATTGAATGTCCCTTTTAGGTTCATACTCTTGCTTCTGCTACTTACATATGCCAGAAGCCTCTTGAGTTTTGAACTTTGATTCTTTAAGGATCATAGTATGTTTCATCAAGTAAAGTTAATATGGAGATGTAGCGTTTATGGATTTGAATTTGTGCACCGAAGATCAGTGGCTGATTTAACAAGGATTTAATGATACTAGTTGATGGCATTACAAAGTTGAGGAATACGAAAAAAAATAGGGTAGAGGCGGTCAGGATAGATCTGGCAATAAGAGTGATAACTTCTGAGAAGGAGTTCTTCCAATACCTTGTAGTTGGGCATTGAGACTTTGTTGAGTTGGGTTGGATATCTTTTCTTTTTGATAAGTGGATCTTCTACTCTTCTTAGAAAGGTTGGTTTCATTAGAGAAATTTGTCCTAAATTTTAACATTTATTTTGTATGGTATATGAAATGTGTCTATTTTACAGTCTATGTTTTTAGAAGAAGAAGCTTATTACTGCTTATATCTACTTAAATTAAAAAAAAAAAAACTTTTTATACTTTATTTCTTTTTGGCTTCAAGGAAATGATGCTGTTTTCATCTAGATCTTCGACATTAAGCTCTAATATAAATTGTGAAGGCTAGATATCTATTTCCAGATACCATGAATGTAAAAGTAAAGGGCATTCTTGGACTTAACTCTTTGAATGACCGTTGTTAAACCTTAGTCTTGAATAGGCTATTTTATCTATTTTGTTATTTTTAATTTTAAGTAAACCACTTATGTATTCATGTTATGTGTATGGTATACTTATAACAATTGTGGATTACTCATTGATTTAGTATATATATAATTGTGAAGTGCTTGAGAGTTGGGTTGACATGGTTTATGTTGTAACTTCTTTACTTTTTCCCCCTACAATGGTTGGCCCACCTACTCAGCAAAACATTGACATTGATGATCCATTGCCGTGGTTAGTTGCATGCTTGCTATATTTTTTCCAGAATTAAAATACATTTTCATCTAATTCATGATCCAAATCTTTGCCTTGTTTGATCAGTCATGCAACTTTGGGTCTTTATAAGAAGCTTCTTCATCGGGCACCAAAAGCTTTAAACAGGTAAGGTCACACATAAATCTGCCAGTATATTGCTTAATCTTTCCATGTCTTGTGACCAAGTTTGTTTGTATGCAGGTGGGAGATGTGTGCGCAGCCTAAGGTGGTTGTAAAAATAGAAAGTGAGGAAGATATGCTAGTTTTGCAAGTAAGTGTTTTTTTGTGTGTGTGTCTCTGTGTGTGTGGTTGTTTTTGGTTTTTTGAGGCTATGTGGTGTAACATAGACCTATTCTTTGTTGCTTACTCTTGTTATTAATATTATAGCATCTAAATTGAGTCTGCTAAATTCATATTTATGATTGTTTAGTTACAGAAGTAGCTATAGTTCTCCCTGTACTTTTGGACTGCTTTGTGCTCTATTTGCATGAAGTAGCTTTTTCAATATACATCTTTCTTACTTATCAAAAAAAGAAAAGAAAAAAAGGAGTAGCTATAGTTGAAATGAAGATTTTAGACTCAGGTTAGTTAAAAGGAACCCTTTCTTACTTTAACTAGTTTTCAAGGTTTGCTACTTCTGTTAGCTTGTTGTTAGTAGATAGCTGAGGCCGAATTTGATTGATTGACACTCCTATCTAGATTATTTCTGTATTTTTCCCCCCAAAAATTGAGTGAATAAACCGTAATTAGGACGCCAGCGTAGGTGCATGATGTTTCATTTTTGTAACAGAATATGGCAGCCAATGATGAAGGGATGCAAATAATTTTTTTTAATCTTGCATTATCATTTATCATCTCTTTGTTTTTCTTCTGAGCTAATACTTTTTACTAAAAGAAATTTTGGATTCCTTCCCCTCCCTTCGGTTTCTGATGTCTACCGGTGTTCTTTTTTCCTTCTTCTGGTTTATAATAAGCTCTTTTTTTTTTTTTTTTTTTTTTTTTTTTTTTTTTTTTAACTTAAAAATTTTGCATGAACTTAAACTGGGAAGTTTGTGAGCTGATTGGATGAAGCCTCGTTTATTCCTAGCTTTTTTTGAGCCATCGGCAAAACTTTCACTGTGACATTTGTTTTTTGTTTTTTGTTTTTTTTTTTTAAATTTATAATTCTTCTCAGTTTTTTTATTTCATTGGCTGGTATAATTTCAATTCTCTGATGTTTTTAGTTTTTACTCCCCCTTTCTTCTTTTTTTTCTTGAGTAAAGAAAAAGTGAAATTATGTTTCTGATTTGTCCTTACCTATAAAAAAAGTTTCTAATTTGTCCTCTTTTCGTACTATATTCTCCTGTTCAACTGGTTTTTATATTTTATGTAGTGCATGTTTGTTTTATGGGCTTGACTATTTTTTTTCTCTCTAAACCTTATTTACTTTGGCAGGAGCGAGCAAAATCACTAAAATTACCAACCCACATTACAATTGATGCAGGGAGAACACAGATTGCACCAAGTGAGTTGCGAACAATTCTTTCTTGTAGATTGATCTTGGTTTTGGTTGTTCATACAGTTGATTGATTTTTCTACTGATATCTGGGACATATATATAATCAGTGGATGGGAAAATAAAAAACATGTCTAGTCTTTCATGTGCAATGTTAGATTAATGGTTAAGTGATTAACTTCGCTATTTCCAATTAGCGTAAGCTTTTGGTACAATCGGTAATTTATCATGCTATTTCCGATTGTCCTAAAGTTCGAACCTTATCTCACCTGTACTTTGCATTTAAAAAATTAAAATCCCACACACGATGAGTAATTTTAGAATAGTGGTTAAATGATTAAATTCACTATTTTCTATTAGCTTAAGTTTTTGAGACAATTGATAATTTATCACGTAGTGTGTGTTCTTTTCATCAAATAAAGCCATCCACTAATAATGCACTGAATACAGAAAGATCGGAATAGAGATGATTGGGTCTGGTAGGTACAGAGAGATGGGGACTGGGGAGAGGCAGGTCTGGCTGGCTACTTGAAGAAGCCGTTTAGATCAGTAGTTTGTGCTTTTTGTATAATTGAGCTTGGATTCCAAGTTAAGAAAAGGTGAAAGACACGGTGTTTTGCACTGTAGCAAACAGAGAAGAACAGGCTTCGGTCCCTTGGATACTGTACTACAAGGGTATATGAAGTGAAGTTGAACCTCTGATGAGTCGTGTGTAAACAATGCAAAATGTGCTGCAAGCCAGTAAATTATAATTAAGTACCATCTTTGAGACATCATACATGGAGGCATGAAGAAATAAGACAGCTTGAATGAAGATTTTATCAAAAAGAAAAAAGAAAAAGAAAGCCTAAATGAAGTAAAATAGCATGTGTTTTCTCTTCAAAATGCTGTTCCAAAGGCTGTGGTTCCCACTGCCTATAGTCCTTCCAATAATTGTGGTTTGGATTTATATTACTTTTTTTTTTTTTTTGGTTAACACTGTTCCAAACAGTTGAATTGGTTCTATAGATCTTATCTAGTTCACATTTGTGTCATAAACTTTCATGCTTCAGAGGCTGCTTAAGCAGTTTATATTATGAAATAACTTATTAATTCTTTGATCTTTCAGATTCAAGGACGGTGATGGCTCTTCTTGGTAAGTTCTCTTCCTAATACCTATATATTTTGCATTTTTTTCTCTTTCTTATTAAGGACCCAAGAAATAGTAGTAAGTTTTAACCAGTTGGTATGACGGTGTCCTTGGAGCTTCCCAACTTGACTGCAGATTACTAGATTCTTTTGATGCTAAAAGATAGAATGCTTACATATGTATACTCTCTTCCATACCAACAAAGCATTTGGTTTTTGCTTATGACATCTCTCTCTCTCTCTCTTAGTCTCTCTCCTCCCTATATTTATGTGTGTGTGTAATTTATATTATATTCTAAGTTATCATTCTTTTGATTTATTCGAAAAAATACAGGACCTATTGAAGTGGTTGATGATGTAACTGGTGGACTGAAACTATTATAGTTGTTTCTTCATTCATGTGGATCGTCATCCTATGCCCCACACAATGGTGGAGCAGTTAGAGGATACCAGTCATTGATCAGATGTCTTGGACGGCAAGTGAGTCCAATTACATTTTTTGAAGATCCATGTCATGCAGGGCCTTAACCAGATGTTCACATTTAACCTTTCTTTATTACCAATTGCGATGATGATGAAAAATGACGACCAAATCTTTGTAATAGACTCATTAGGCTATGGAGTTAATATTGATCGCATTACAGCAGTTCAACTTTTATTAGATATGGAAACTAATGCCAAATTGCCAATGAGCTCTATCTCAAATTGCACCTCTCACAAAAATGCTTGGAACGTGAGATTGTGGGTTAAATATACTGGGTGCCTGCATAACTAACCCGTAAAATATGAGTGGAAAAACAATTAGGTGGATTCAAGCCTCAAGAATTCTCAATTGATGCTTAGACATTTGTCCACAGAACGACATTTCCAACAGGTGCTTTAAACCAATTTTAAAATTTTGGAGAGTGAACCTATAAAGTTGGGTTCCAACACTCCCTATTGAATACAAAGTAGAACACAAAAAATAGTCTAGTGGATTTGTATTCCAACACTCCCTTAGGATACCTCTTCTACTTATGAGATGAGTAACTGTACTGTGCAAACAAAAATTTGAGACTAATATTGAATACCTGAATTAAATATTCAGCTTTCCTTTCTCTCTCTCAGTTTCTCTCTCACCTAGCCCATCTCTCTACTTGGGTGAAGGTAGATGGACAGGGACGAGTGTATGATGACAATGGAGGGACAGGGAGGATGTGGTGGTCGAGGGAGGTTGACTCCTGCCCTTCACATAGATGAGGGGCATGCTATCTTCGCTCTATAGGGTGGAGTTGATTTTGGGGAGAAAATAATAACAAATCGAGAGAGGAAAAGAATGGTTTAATGAAATAGAGAAAGAGTAGTGAGGTTCTTGGAGGTATGTTTGGAAAAGTGGTATAGTTAGAATACTGTGTGTTATATATATATATAAAATTTTTTCCCTTCTAATTTGGGGGAAGTTTTAAAGAAATTATTGTAGATATAACATACCTCTAATCCCTTGATGTATTAGATTACAATTGACTAACTTGTATCTCATATATTGATTCGAATGATTAAATTCGTTTGATGGCGATACAATGTCACCAGGGACAAAGCCAGGAGGGGGAGGGGGAAGCATGAACCGTGAGTTTTTACAAAATCCTAATTAACATTTCTTTAGCAAATGAAAAAGCACGAAGTAATTGTTTTTATTTTTTAAATTAAATTGCAATGCAGTTATCTATCTCAAAAATTATTTATGATTGATTTTGGAATAAATCTCACGGTAATTTTCCTTTTAATTTATAAAATCAAAGCAAAATATTAGCGAAAGAAAAAGCACAAAGTAATTGTTTTTTTTTTTTTTTTTTTTAAATTGCAATGCAATTATCTATCTCGAAAATCATTTATGATTGATTTTGTAATAAATCTTATGGTAATTTTCCTTTTAATTTATAAAATTAAAGAATTCCTTAAAAAATATAATCTATAAAACAAATAAAAATTACTCATAATAAAAAGATAAAAATTTATCTTATGAATAATTTTAGTTTTTCCTTTTGAAAAAGTCAAATATTGTAGTTGACTTACCCATAATCTTCAAATCAAATAGAAGTTATGTTAATAATCTCATTATATGTCCAATAACATTTTAACAAAAAAGTAATTATTATTGCTAAAAGATAAAAGAAAACAAGAAAGAAAACACAAAGCCTAAATAAAATAAAATAAAAACCATATGAGAAAGATTATTTAGCGATTTGAAAACTAGATTGACCATAGAACCAAAAGGAGAGCTTATGGTTTTCAGGTCAAAGTCGTCAGATTGAATTCAAATCATGATGATATCATAATTATATATATATATATATATATATATATATATATTAGCAAAAATAGAAAAGTTGGCATAAACATACCTTTTCTTTTTTACCAATAAATTTAATGTCAATGTAGTCCAATATAGTCATTGATATTGATGGCTTTTTACAAAAATTCTACTCATCATATTGAAAAGCATGATTCAACCAATAAGCTACATCATAAAGATCTCTACAATTGCCTTTTATAATTGTCTTATATACCTTGTACAAGTTCTTCTTTATTCAAAAGATCTTAATTCCCAATCATGCTCTCTCTCTCTATATATACCCTTATAGATATATCCCATTACAGGCCTTTCATTAAATCAACAATCTGTAACAAACAAATTTGCAGTGACACAATCTTGAAAATAACATTACTATCATTTCAAAACCCATTATCCAACATGATAGATACTACTCTTCTTGCCAATTTAGAGTCCACAAAATACTTGCAAGTCACTAATGCCTACAAGTCATGCTTATGATGTCGAATGCTTTCCACTGCAATGAAAGTGGTAGCAAACTTGGCCAAAATGGTAAAATACCCCTTTTGCTCAAAAGTTCTAGCAAAATATCCCTGTTTTGAAACTATTTAGGGATATGTTCCTATTTTGAAACTCGATTTTCTAAAAATCGAGTTCCATTTAAGGAACTCGAGTTCCATTATTATTATTATTTTTTTAAAGTTTGATTGCCTATAACTCGATTTTCTACAAATCGAGTTTTACATTGAAACTCGATTTTTAGAAAATCGAGTTTCAAAACAGGGACATATCCCTAAATAGTTTCAGAACAGGAGATGCTGGAACTTTTGGGCAAAAGGAGTATTTTGCCATTTTTGCCTAGCAAACCTCATTAGTCCAAGGCATACAATTTCTGTCCATCCAAGTCTCTTCCTCAACAAAGAAAGCAAAAGCAAATGGGTATAAAGGAACATTGTAATCTTGGATGCACATTATGCAAGTTCAGCCATAGGAGACATTTTTCTATATTTAAATATAGTTTCTTAGATACATTATATTTTATATTTAAAAAATCAAGTTCATATATGAAATGTTGATATTGTAGAAATAGTGCATTGATAAATTGTGAATGAAATGCGATAAAAAAAGGTTCTAGGTTTTTTCGTAAGCTCAATTGACAAAGCTTTTGTTTTTGTTGTTGTTGTCAAGTAACAGATGAATTTAAATCCCGCACCAAAAAAAAAAAAAAAAAAATCAATTACTATCTTAGTTTGATGATAAATAATAATAATTATAAAACGAATATCATATATTTAATTTTTTTTTTAAAATGATTTGTATATAACATTATTTATTATTCACCATAAATTTGGGTGAGTAATATAAACATAAACTCATCATGGGCAACCATGAAGAATAATTTTAGTACCACACATTTTCATATAAACTTTATCACAACTATCCTATTTCATCATGGGCAACCATAAAGAATAATTTTAGTATCACACATTTTCATATAAACTTTATCACAACTATCCTATGTAATAGCTAGACTGTGATTAACCGTTTATCATTTTCATATAGACTTATTTTTTTTTCTTTATCATCTACTGTTAGCAAGGACTACGGTAAAGAGTGTCTATAAGTATATGTTTCCAACCATGAATTAGAATTGTGGTAATCGTGTGCTCTTGTGAGCCAAGTAACGAGGCTATGACAATTATTAAAGGGTTACTTCATGTATAGACTTATTATTTTTTCTCCATCATCTACCGTTAGTGATAATTACGGTAAAGAGTATCTGCAAGTACATGTTCCTAACCTTGAATTAGAATTGTGGTAATCTTGTGCTTTTGTGAGCCAAGTAACGAGGCTATGACAATTATTAAAGGGTTTCTCCACATGAATTATAACTGTCGGCCAGTTGTACGTATTCCTGTTTTATAATATTGATTGGCAGATACGAATGACATCTAAACTTCAATATGCACATGACTCCAGTCCAAACCTAATAAAACATATATTGCCTATTCTTCCGTCTCTCCCCACTCTTAACCTCACAGTTCTTGCACACTTCCAACTTTCCAGGGGAGAGAATATCCACGACCAACAATGTGGGCTGTTGATTTGCAAGTAATGTTAGTGGTGGGTTTATTGGTTATGTTACAGGTTCAACAGTCTTTGCAACTGAGATCTAGTCATCCAATGCATGGGGTTGTGGACAAGATCAATGAGAACGCAGGACCTTATATTGGGCTAGTGATGACTTTTCCTACTGAAGAACTTGCACTTATAGACTCTGCTTTCTTTGTTCCCAGCTCGGAGATCCCATGGGTTGACTTGGCTGGTACTCTCTCTCTCTCTCTCTCTCTCATTGTCTTTGTTTTCTTTCTTCTTTTGGACTTGTCGGTGTTGATTATTGACTAGAATAGCTTTCGTTGAAAAATGAAAATGTTTTGTGTAAATGGTCTTAATTTGGGGGAGATGGCCCAAGTTATGCCCATTTAGCCCAAAAGTTATGTCACTTCACTATTAGTTGTTGGAAAGATATTTATAAATGTTTTATATTTAAATATATTTTGGTAAATAAAAAGTCAAATGAATTAAAAATATACAAAAATAAATTAGGATTTATTTAAGAAAAGGACCATATAGTATAATCAGAATTTGTTTAATTTTAGGCTGTTTTTACTCTAATTGCCAAGAGTCATCAATAGTGTAAAATTTTAAATTCCCTTTTTGATCCTTCCCCAATTATCAAATTATCAAAAAAGAAAAATGTTATTTTATTCTAATCAAATGAATTCTAGTTGGTTTTAATTTACATGTAAATATGTAATAAATACCAAATTTAAAAATAAAAAATTATGATTATATAAGCTTTTAAACAGTTGAAGTGACAACATAAGAAAGAGTCAATCTAAAAAGTCAAGTACTTTCATTTTTGTATGTGTCAAATAAAAAAAAAAAAAACTTTCATATTTATAGGCATTAGTTGCACTGTCAGCTTTGCTGTATTCTTCTATGGAGTTTAGATTTACTGAGAAAATCGTGTAGTTACACACAATCAATAAGCAAATGCCTACAGGGAATATGAAAAAAAGTTATTAGACATACACATTGTCATGCCTGCACATAACGAACAACTTCTTGCCAATGTGTCTATTTTGTTGATTGCCTAGGAAGGAGGTTCAACATTGGGACTATTAAAGGTGAAGATGTAATTTATGTAATGGCTGGAGAGCAAACAGTAAGATTTCATTTATCTTTCATTGATTTTTTCAATACCACAACAATTAATACATACTACATATACTTGATGTGAAACATTTTTCATGAGTGGTAGACTTGACCTTTTTGTGGCACTCTTAGGTGAATGCAGGTATAACTGTTCAAATCCTACTTGATACATTTGATATCATAGGAATTGTTCATTATGGGATTGCTGGAAGTTCTAATGATTCATTGTACATTGGAGATGTTAGTGTCCCAAATTATGTTGCCTATACAGGATCTTGGACATGGAAGGTACAAGTTTAAATTTGTATTAAATTGATGAAAGAATAAAGCATCTTTTTTTCACTACAATCCTTGCTTTTAAAATGAAGAAGAAGAAGAAGAAAAAAAACTAATCTTTTCTTTGTTTGATTTTACTGCTACATTATGATGTTTGACTTTATTGAATAAATGTATTTAACAGAAAGAATATGCACTCTACTTATATTTTGGTTCAGAAATGGTCTTATGTTTGAAGCACCTGGTTAAGTATTGGCACTATGTTTAATTCATCTTTCATCCTCTTATTTGCATTATAAAGGAATTCAGGTCAGCAGAGGAGAATATAACAGAATTGAAGTTTGGTAATTTCAACTTCCCTGAGAAGGGAGAGAATTTGTTGGCAATGATAGACTTCACTCCGCAGCAATTGTACTCTGTTGGAAAACCAATGGAAGAGGTTTTTTGGCTTCCAATTGATCCAAAATTATTCAATATTGCTTCTGAACTTCAGGTTCGTATTATAATCATCCCCCGATCTCTTTTTATAGCTTATGTGTGTTGATTAATATGTTCTGATGAAAATATCATTCAAGGTTTATTTTTTAGTTCATTATGATGTAAATTTTTAAGTGGTTACAGGATGTAAAGCTAAAACAATGTGTCAGTGAGACATATTGTCTACCTGAAACACCAAAGGTTGTATATGGATTGAGAGGTTCTACTGCAGATATATACCTTGACAATGCAGCTTATAGAGAATTTCTTTTCAAAGCATTTAATGTCTCAACTGTTGATGAAGAGAGCGCTGCAATTGTAATGGTTAGTAAAATAAAAAATAGATTCACTTAATGATAATTCAAATGTGTTTGTAAAGAATGTCTGTTTACATGTTTTGTGTTGTTGCTCTCTATGTAGACATCTCTATCAAATGGAGTGCCTTGTATTGTGTTTCGTGGTGTATCAGATTATGCAGGTGGAGAGGGATTACTGTCATCAACGAGCCTTACTTATTTGGCTGCTGTGAATGCTCTCAGTGTTGCTGTTGAGTTTATTGGATTATTTGGCGAGGAAGCTCCACGACCACTGAAAGTGGACACCATTTGAAGCTAGAGAAATATTGCTAAATATGTAAACAAATTATTTAATTTTGATAAAGTAATGTCCTAAAATATTTAGCAATGCCTCATGTTGTAAGGTTCGTTCTGATTTCTAGGAGGTCTTGCCCTGCCTATGAGGTTTGAGAGTTCTTAAGTGTGACCTATGAATGTTACCACATCCGCCATGTGAATGACTCTCTTGGGAGTTGTCTAGTGTGGACACGTCTAGTTGTCCTACACATGGATCAGTGAATACACCACTGAATCTAGAGCTAAGGTGAAGAGTGGAAGTCCCCACTTCCTTTAGGTCCAAGAAACACTCTTGGCCCTTACTTAGAGGTCCAACTTAACTAGACTTGAGTCTGGAGTTAGGGTACGGGTTTGCCAATTTGTTAGGCAGGCACCCAGACTTGCTTGACCGAATGGATCAGCCTCCACTAATATTTCTAGGCCATTTTTGATAAGATCCAAGAAAGTCAAAGAACTTCTGTGTTATTGCTTATCTCTTTTTGTGAGTATACTCGGGTATATATACAAGCCTTATCACTATACTCAACTAATCAGTGATTACAACCAATGATTTAGTAACTACCAACTAACTAATCAATGATTAACAGTGCAGTAACTAACTAATTAGTGATACTAACTGACTCAACTCAACAGCCTTGGCACAACTCAGCAGCCTTGTATCAATTTTCAATCAAAGGTTTGACTAAGTTGGTTCCCATCTTTTATATACAACTAGTATGTAATCCATGCTTACGCATAGAAATAGTGAATTGTAGTGTTGCTATTGATATTAGCTTGGGTTATTAAACATATAGGACATAGTTTGACCAGTACATTTGGAGGTATTAATATAGTTTTTTCTTGCAATTTTCATGATATTGGTTATGCTAAGTTTTTCATTACATTGCTATTACGCATATAATTTTGAAAATTATTATTAAATCTACATATACAATATCAATTCACAATTATTGTCTGTGAAATTCTACTAAATACAACACAAAATAAAATAATAAATTGATCAAATAGTACTCTTAAATTGAATGGGGATAGGTGTATGAGATCGTTTAGCTCAATTACAGTTTGTTACATACAATATCTTTGCATACAAATATCTGAATAGAAACTGTATAAAAAATACATTCATTAGTTCAGAGAAAAAATAATAACAAAAATCTAAACAATTTAATTTGCATGGAAAGCTAACAAAAGCAAAATCTAATTTTGATTCTAATTGAATTTTCTCAAAACTATGGTTTAATATATATATATATATATATATATATAACCTAGTTAGTAATGGATTGTAGATAGTCATGATATATTACATAAAAGACAAAATTTAGGTGTAGTATCTTAGGTGCTATTCTTTAGGTTCTTTTCTTAAAATTTAGTTATGTGGCTACTTAACTAAAAAATACACTTCCATCTTATGAGGAAAAATCCATATGGCAGAATCTTAAAAAAGGAATCTAAGGAACAACACCTAAGTACTGTACCTAAGTCTTGCCCTTACATAAATGACTTATAAATTTAAATTGTTTTTAGTTATATGATTAGGTTTTTTATGGTTTATTTATATTGGACTCCTCATTTTCTACACTATATTAACTCATTTGACATAAAAATTATAAAATTTAGATTAGATGGGACATGTGGCACAAGAATAAACTCTAATTAAAATCCAATTTTTACACTAAATTAACTCACTTGGTACAAAAATTTAAAATATAGATTAGATGGGACACATGACGCAAAATTAGACTTCAATTGAATTCCAACTTAAATTCTAATTGAATTTTCTCTTAACTTTACCTATTAATATATATATATATATATATATGGAGAGAGATTGAGAGAGAGAGAGAGAGAGAGAGAGAGAGTAGCTTTGTAACCCATGCATATGCATGAATACACTTAAAAATATACAAAAAGATAGATAGTATAATTCATATATATATATATATATATAATTTAAATACTATTGATAGTCATTCTTATATTTTGTTAACTCTTTAAAAAATCTTGTAAAAATTTTATATTTTGTTAACTCTTTAAAATTCTTGTAAGAATATTATAAAGTATAAAATGTAAATTGTCCATATTTATTTATTTATTACTTCTTAATTTTTGTTATTGTGAAGCACTTTTTTCTTTTACGATTTATTTATTATAGACTCTTTGGTTTTTGTACTCAATAACTCACTTAGATAAATATTTATGATTTGGTCTCACATTTGATTTTAAAATTAGGAAATAAAACTCTCTCTAAAAATAAATAATTTAGGACATATGACATAAAATTAGAATCTAATTTGAAATTCTAATTGGACTTTCTCTAAGCTTTACCTATTAATATATACTAGTGTGTACCCCAAAATTTAAGAGGATGTTTAAAATATACATGGTATTATCTTACACTTTTTTAAACTATACATTTCTAAAATATAGAACGGTTTCTCATTATATGTGTGTGTGTGTGTGTGTGTGAGATTTAAAATTTAATTGGTTTTAAACTCTTCGGTTTTTATACCCAATAATTCACTTGCCACAAAAATAAAAAACTTAGATGGATTAGAATTGAACTCTTCGACTTATACACTCAATAATTCACGTGACACAAAATTAAAAATTAAAAAGGGTAGGTGGTGCAAAATCGAGAATCCAATTAAAAGTTAATTGAATTTTCTATCAGCTTTGTCTATTAGTGTGTATATATATATATATAGATATAGATATAGATATAGATATATAGATAGAGTGGAATTTAAACTAAAAAGAATTCAAGAAAATAGGGTACAAAGATTATACACAGTGTGTGCTTAGCCTAAAGTAGGTTTCAAATTGTTATTTTTGCAGACAGAGGCATACACATGAGCTGTTGTTCCATAAACATACATTGAACATACATACGCAGTTGTGAGGCATGTGTACGAATCCTGACAAAATGAAACTCTAATTCTACATCTTCTTCATTCTTAGATCAAACAAAATCCTAACCTAATTCTACAAACAAAAACAAGCATAAACTTTAAAACAAGAGAGATTTTGGAATTTAAAAAGAAAAGGGGCTTAACTTTTTCGAACGATATTTGAATTTTGACCAGTCCCCTCAGGATATTGGATCCAAGCCAAAACACTAGAAGGGTTAGTAAACTGTAGCTTTGTAAGAATGGAACTGCAAGAGAGTTTTTGAAAAGAGAGAATGCTTGTAGCGAATTCTTTTTGACACAATTATTAAGTAAGTCAATTTAGTGTTAATTTGCTTAACCTAAAATCAACCTAAAATGGCTCCATTCATATAAATAAATGTCATTTTTATTTAATATAAATTTGAATTTTCTCTATAGAGCAGTGTAATTAAAAGAATTTTAAATTCATTTTGGCTTATTTTTTGAATGGTTTGGAATGGGTCATTTAAATGTTAACCCGATACAAGTTTATCAAACATTTGAAATGAGTAGTGTTTATGTATATTAAGTGAGCTATATGGGTCATGTTGTGTCACTCACTTAATAAATGGGTTCCGTTAGGGTAGAAGGGTTTTGAAATGATTATTAAATGAGTTAGGTTAGGATTTGCCTATGTAGCTGGATACCAATGTCTTGAATATGATTTGTCATCACTGCATGCTTGAATGAAATTGTTAAATCATGGTTTTTTTTCCACCTTTATACACACACACACAAAGATTCTCCTTCATTTTTTTTTTAATTTAATAATTTAATAGTTGGGAAGGAGTGGGTTTGAATATGGACACATCATTTGGAACTACCTTAGAAGCTTATTGAGCTACAACTTAAAAGACTCCTTCACATTTTACATTAGGATGAATTTCATATTTATAACGAGATACAAAAGTCCATGACATTTGAATAAAAATTACATATTGATTGCCTCAATTCCATGATTTTCTTTAGCAATCAATCCCTTGATTTATTAACCAATTCCATAATTTTCTCTTGAAATCATTATCTTGACTTGGTCCTCAATGGCAGAAAAAGTGAATTATACTTTCTAAACTAATATATCGTAATTATACATCTCATACATATCTTGGCTATTTCTGGTAAATACAATACAAGATAGAAACTCACAGAGTCATGTTTATGTGGCAAAATACAATCATCTGCTCTTGGTGAGCAATGAGCATGGTTCTTAGGTTCCAATCCTATCAATGGAGGAAAAAAAAAAAAAAAACTGAACTTTCTTGATGGTCTTGGCTACTCATACACAAATATCCTAGCTCAGTTGTTGATTTTATATTTTTTAAGCCTTATACTCATAACAGAACACAAAAGTCAAAACATGGAGTCGGCCATGACTGGATTGTCTTGTCATCCATATCTTAGGCTAGTCTTTTGCATTACGAAAAATAGGATGTGATTATCCACAAAGCAGACTCAATGCGTTATCGCATTATTTTACCTCTTTTCTTTGTAAATGACAACGATGCATGTAGGGGTGGAGCTAGGAATTTTTTTTTGGGGGGGCCAAGTTACGACGCTAATATATTTATCAAGACAATTTCCACACCCACACACACATATATACACACACGCGCGCTTTTTTATTATATATACACACATATATATACACACTTTTTTATTTGATAAGTTATATATATACACACACCCAACCAAAAAAAAAAAAGATCTTAGTATTTTCAGTCAAAATTATTTTTGACGGCGATCTTTCATAAAATAAAATTCATTTTTTCCATTTTCATAGTCAAAATCTTAAAAAGTTTCATTTTAAACACAAATTATCAAATTTTATGCTAAAGTAATTAAAAAATCTTTCAATTGAACTAATGAAATTTTCAAAAACATGAATGATCCAAAACTTGGAGAAATAAGTTAGGCTCCAAACATATTTAAAGCTACCTTGCTTTAACCCATTATATGGCAACTAAAGACACATTTCATGCGTAGTTTTAGTGACAAATTTTTTTTAATGAGTCAATGACTTGTTAATCGTCACATAACGGGTTGAAAAATATAGATTTAAACATGTTTGATACCAAATTTTATCAAATATTTAACAGATATAAAAACACATTTTACGACAAAAAATAGAATTGCGAAAAATAAAGTTATATCTTTATAACTATTAGATCAATTATTTTTTTTAAGAGCATTATTGGATTAATTCAAATATTTGGGGGGGCCAACCCTTATTTTTTAGACTAAATTTTGAAAACATAAAAATAATTGTATATATACTTTAAAAAATTTTAAAATTTTGGGGGGGCCATGGCCCCCCACCCTTGTACGTGCCTCCGCCCCTGGATGCATGTTTTTGGCAACAAAACAACCAATGCATTAGGAATTTGGTTACATGGCTAAAATGAAGATACTGATTGAACATTCAATACTCTTACAGAAACAAGTTATTTTAAGGTAAAGTTTTTTTTGGATAAATTAGCTCTAGGATAATGAAAGTTTGCAGTTGAGGAGTCCAAGCCTGGTCTATTTTCAGTTGAGGACTTATTATTTACCTATAAATCTGACCGGGGCCTTTCAAAGGTATTTGTCTTGGCTTTGTTTGCCTTGTTCTGAGTTTTTAAGTGGGAACAAGATGATTGCCGTTGAGAACCAGGCAGTTGGCACTGCTTTGATTATTGTTTCCTACTTCCTTTTGTCCATGAATGTCAATAATTTTTATTTTATTGTAAGTCTATAAGCTTAGTTCAATGGGAGTCTAACTTTTGTGTTCTCTTGTTAAGTGTCAGAGAATGCAATACCCAAAGATGCATCAGATGAATTTACTGTGCCAGAATCCAATGCCTTTGGCCAATCATTCAGGTTTTGACATTTTCTTCCACAATATTTGTTTATAAGATTAGGTGTTTTTCATAAATGGTGTAGTTTCTAATTCAATGAATTGTGTAAAAATGTGTGGTAGGGATAATCTTTGCTGTGTGATCCATTGAAACCTGTTTGTCATGGATAGAGGATAATCTCTTATTATACACCTTTTATTTGATGGCACTAACTATGCACACTGGAAAGTATGCATGAGAGCTTTCTTGCAGTCTTTAGATGAGAAGGTGTGGCAAGTTGTGAAAATTGGCTAGACCAAGTCAAAGGAAGCGCCGGCAGATTGGGATGACGCTAAGATTGAAGTGGTGAACTTCAACAGCAGAGCATTGAACGCGTTATTCAATGCGGTCACAAAGAAGGAATTCAAGAAGATATCCTCTACTGAAACTACTAAGGAAGCATGAACTATCCTCCAAACAACCTATGAAGGGACTAAGGCTGTCAATGATTCAAACCTTCAAAAGCTTACCCCGAGCTTTGAAGAAATTAAGATGGAGGAGGATGAGTCATTTGATGAGTTCTATGCTAAGCTGAAGGACATAGTGAACTCTGCATTTAATCTTGGAGAAACCATTCCAAAACCCAAGATTGTAAGAAAGGTGCTCAGATCTCTTTTGGAGAGATTTCATGCCAAGATAACCGCCAATGAGGAGTCAAAGGACATTGACAAAATTCCTTTGACAGAGCTGGTTGGCAACTTATAGACCTATGAGTTGGGTTTAAGTAGGGTCGGGAAATCGAGCAAGAGCAAGAGTAAGAGCATGGCATTGGAGGACAAAAGCAGTGATACTGATGAATCTTTTGATGATGAAGATTCCAAGATAAAATCCTACATTACAAGTCAGTTCAAAAAGTTTATGAAGAATGCTAATGCAAAAGGATTTGATAAAGACCGCAAGCAATCCAAATCGTTTCAGTTCAAGAGCTAAGACAAAGGAAAGAAGGATGCTAAAGACGGTGGTCAGTACACTATTCCCTTCGGACCAAAATGCTTCGGATGTCAAGGGTTTGGACACATGAAACAAGAATTTCCAACTTATCTCAAGACTGTTGGGAAAAGCAAGGCCCTTGTTGCTACCTTGAGTGACCTCGAACCTGACATTGAGTCAGATAATAGTGATGATGAGGGAATCTTGAATGCCTTCACTACCACAGTGAATCCTACTGAGGGGATTGTTGAAGAGGTAGATGAAGAAGAGGACTTGGTGGAGTCTAAATTTGAGAAAATGGATGAATAGGATGACATCCATACTATTAGGACAAATTTGATTCAATGTATGTCACTATTTTATGTAATTGGCTAATCTTTTAACAAAATGTACTTTACTTGTAATTGGGTAGATCTAGGATGTGTTTAATGCTTCAAAAAACAAGGTTTTAAGTTCAAGTGTTAAAGTCATGCAAGTCTATCCAAGAATTAAGTGAGAAAGTGCTGTTCATTAAAGCTCGATAGCTAGCTAAACAACTAGCATCTATCGAGGCTTCAAGAGCTGTTCTAGCCCGTGGCTCGACAGCAGCTCGACAGATAGGGTATTTGTTGAAGTTTATGAAGTTCAGTTTTTCAAGCTAATTTTCATCAAATCTATGAGTGTATGTTTGGGCTTTCTTTTCTCACAACCCTAAACATATATAAAACTTATTTTAAGGGCCGTCAAGGGTGACACAAGTTGCACAAGTGTTGAGCAAAGTTTTGATCATGCAAATTGTGATCAGAGACAGAATTTGCCCTAGTTCATCTATCTCTTGAAGAAGTTGCTATGTTTTGTACAACGTAGGGTTTTGTGACCAAGGGGCTTCTTGATCTTCATCGTGTGATGAACAAAAGAACTTTGTAGCCAACATCTTTCTCAAGTTGGTGATTAAGTCACGAACTGGGATCCACGCAATTGGTTAGTCACGTACTGGGAGCCATGCATTGAAAATGAGAGATTGTCACTACAGAACAAGTCTAATTGGGTATTGGGGTAATGGTTCAACTATAGGTTGATATAAGGTACTGGGATTCCTTTACTTGTAACCGCTTGTTGTGATAATAGTGAATTCTCGGGAGTGGTGACCTTAAAATCAATCAGTGGGGTTTTGCTGTGTTGGTTTTCCCTATTCGAAAACAAATCACCGTGTCAAATTTAATTTCCGTTGCATTTAGTTATTTGGTGATTTGTTTATGCTACCACGCTATTGCATGTTAAATTGACTTAATTAATTAACTCGGCTAATTAATTGGTTAATTTATCACAAGGGGTAAATACATTCTTGGCATATCACATACAGCCTATGTAAAGTTGTACAAGGTCCTAGAAAAGTATGAGAAATTGTATAGGCTGGCCACTAAGAAGCTAAGTGAAGTGGAACTTGATTGAGAAGAGCTCTCCACAAAATTTGATGAAGCTAATCAGACCTTTGGAGCTTTGCGGTTCGATAACAATTTTTGGGTTGAAAAGACCAAGAAGCTTGAGGTAGAGTTGTTTCAAATTAGAGCTCAATTGGAGAGGACTTCTAGTGCAAAGCTTGATGAGTTGCTTAGCCTTTAAAAATTTGCTTTTGATAGAACCTGTTTGGGGTATGATTTCTCTTCTCCTAATGTTGCTTCTTCTGGTACTACTATATTTGTCTTACCTGCTGATAATGTTAATTCTAAGGACAATGATGTTAAAACTGTTTTAGCTAGTGAGAACATAGACAAGGGAAAATCTATTTTAGGAGTACCCCCTAAACTAGACAAGAAAGACACTAGAAACCTAGGACTAAGAAGGGAAATAACCAAAAGTCTAAATAGAAGAAGTAGCATCTCTGTCACCGCTGTGGAGCTATAGGGCATACTCATCCTAATTGCTGCAAGTTGTTAGCCACTCAACAGAGCAACAACATGATTTCGTCTGGAAACCAGAATCAGTTTCCATCCTCTTTTACTTCTCTTGGAGATCTTCTTAAGGCCCTCATATTCCTTTCGAACTTGAACGGTTTCAATTCTCCCCCCTCACCATCGGATCAAGAGTTTGCCAAATGGAAAGTGTTAGGTTCTAAAGATTTAGGAATTTATGTATTTAGAACTCTAATGTGTAATATTGGCAAACCATGATCAAAACAATATGTTTAGTCTTGTTTAGGCTTGCGCAAAGTTATATATTTTATGTAAAGTTGGAATCGAGAGGCTGCAGATGCATTGGTGCATTTCGGCCTGGCTCGATCGATCAAAAGTTAGACTTGATCGATCGAAAGTCTGCCAGAATGCTTTTCTGCAGAATTTTCCGACTCAGCCCTAACTCATTAAACGTTTTGGGTTTTCTGTTTTTGCCCTAGGTATAAAAGGCAAAACCCTAGCCACGTTTTTAGAGTTGCTCTTGTTGCATTGTTGCTCATACATTGCTGTTTGTATGAATCTCTTGTGAGATCATTGAGGAGTGTTAGGACATATATGTTTTAACTTGTTTAAGAACATATGTCACTTAGTTATGTAAATTGGCTAATCCTTTGACAAAACGCACTCTGCTTGTAATTGGGTAGTTCTAGGTGTTTTTAATACTTCAAGAAACAATGTTTCAAGGTCAAGTGTTGAAGTCATCAAGTCTGTCCAAGAGAAAGCAAGCTGAAGTGCAAAGTTTTTAAAGCTTGACACCTCTCGACAGCTACCTCGACACCTGCTATCTGTCGAGATTTAAAAAGTCAGACTTCCAATCTGATTTTCTTGGGATCCGTGAATATGTTTTTGGGCCTTCTTTTCTTCTAACCCTAAACATATAAAAGGATTATTTTAAGAGCCGTTTTGTGTGACACAAGTTGCATTATCATTGAGCAATCTCTGTTTAAGCAAATTGTGATCAACAGACGAAGTTCTTGACCTAGTTCATCTTCCATCAAGAAGTTGCTGTGTATTTGCACCATAGGGTTTTGTAACCAAGCATCTTCCTGCTATTCATCAAGTGGATGAACTGAAGAACTTTGCAGCCAACCATTCTTCCTCAGTTGGTGTTCTGAAGTCGCGTACTTGGATCCGCGCATTGGTTAGTCACGTACTTGGGAGCCGTGCATCAAAGGTGGAGACTGTCACTACAGATCAAGTCCAATTGGGTATTGGGGTAAGGGTTCAACTGTAGGTTGGTAAGGTACTTGGGATTCCTTTACTTGTAACCGCTTGATTTGATAATAGTGGAGTTTCGGGAGTGGTGACCTGAAAATCACCCGGTGGGGTTTTTGCCATTAGGGTTTTCCCCATTCGTAAACAAATCACCGTGTTATTTATTTTTCGCTGCATATTTAGTTGATTGGTGATTTGTTTGTGCTTCCATAAAATTGCATGATTAATTGATTAATTAATTACTTGGCTAAATTAATTAATTAGGGTTAATCACAAGGGGTCATTCAGATTGTGACCTAACAAGTGGTATCAGAGCAGGCACACTCTGATTAGGATTTAATCTTTGCTGTGTTGATCCATTGACCTCTGTTGTCATGGCTATAACTGGTTTGAAAAGATCTTTGTTTTCAAATACATCTTGTTTTTCTAATCACTATTTGTTTGAGTGTCTCAAAAAACACAAGTCTAAAAGTTATTTGAATTCCTTTACAATGAATAATGGAAAGGATCTCAGTTTGGCTAAAAGGAAACTAGACTGTCTCAGAGTAAAAATGTGCAAAGGAGTTCGCCTGAGAAGAGTAAAAGTTAAAGGCCTAGCTCATCAAAGGCAGTTGAGTGAAAGAACCATTCCCTCTGATCTGTCATCCAAGCATGAAGTGTGTTTCATGATGAAGTCTGCCTTCAAAGTAATGGATACATGTCTATGGTATCTTGACAGTGGTTGCTCAAGACATATGACTGGTGACCGATCTCTCTTCAAGATCTTTGAGCCAAAAAGGGGTGGCAATGTGACTTTCGGTGATGGAAGCAAGTCACAAATTAAGGGGAAAGGAATCATATCTTTACCAGGACTGCCAGACATCGCAAATGTTCTGTATGTAGAAGGTCTAAGGGTTAACCTATTGAGCATAAGTCAGATATGTGATCAAGACTTCATGGTGCTGTTCTCAAAGGGAAAGTGTCTTGTCATGAATGAGTCTGGAAAGAAGCTTATTAGTGGGGTTCGCACTCTGGACAACTGCTATGGATTGGTTCCTGATGCCGATATAGTGTGCAATAGCATTCGTTTGCCAAATGAAGAACTATGGCATCAACGAATGGGACATGCTAGTTACAAGCATCTATCCATTGTATCTAAGCATGAATCTGTCTTGGGAATACCAAAACTTAGTAGAATGAACAATGTAGTGTGTGGACCATGTCAACTTGGGAAACAGACAAAAGCTAAGCATCCGAGCACTCAGACTTCAGCTACTTCCAGACCATTGGAGCTTTTACACTTAGATCTTATGGGTCCAACCAGAACCGAGTCTCTTGGTGGAAAAAGGTACATCATGGTTGTGGTAGACGACTTCACTAGATACACTTGGGTCATCTTACTCCGATCCAAGTCTGATGCTCCTGAGCACATTGAGGCTTTGTGCACAAGACTGCAGAATGAGAAGAGCTTAAAGATTGATAGAATTCGAAGTGACCATGGTAAAGAATTTGAAAACTCATACATGGAGTCTTTCTGCACAAGATTAGGTATATCTCAAGAGTTCTCTGCTCCTATTACTCCTCAGCAAAATGGTGTGGTAGAAAGAAAGAACAGAGTTATTCAAGAGATGGCCAGAGCCATGTTGCATAACAAAAATGTGGCTCGAAACTTATGGGGAGAAGCCGTAAACACTGCCTGTCATACGGTTAATAGGGTGTACTTCAGACCCGGTACCAAAAAGACCCCCTATGAGTTGTGGAAAGGAAGAAAGCTAAATGTGAAGTATTTCAGGATATTTGGAAGCACTTGTTTCATCCTTAAGGATAGAGAGAATGTGGGAAAATTTGACTCTCGAAGTGATGAAGGCATATTTCTGGGATACTCATCCACAAGCAAGGCTTATCGGGTATTCAACAAGAGAACTCTGAAAGTAATGGAAACAATAAATGTGGTTATTGATGAGTCTTCAGATTCCGGCACTGAGAAAGGCATTGAGGAACTCTCTAAAGAAATTCTTCCTCCTGAGCCTAATGAAGTTCAAGACATTGTTGAATCAGAACCTGTGTCTCCAAGTACTCCTAGTATTGTGGAAAACTCTACAGATGCTCCTACTTCACCAGATTCTGTGTCTCATGAAGAAAAAGGACCCTCCTCTAGAATCAAATTAAATCATCCTCTTGAAGATATTGTGGGAAACATGAATGAACTCACACTAAGGAAACGTACAGTTAACAAATGTGTTGCTAACTTTGTGTCTTATTCCTGTTATTTGTCACAGGTTGAACCCAAGAAAGTCGAGGAAGCACTACAAGATGAAAGTTGGGTAGAAGCAATGCATGATGAACTACTCCAGTTTCAGAGGAATGATGTTTGGACTTTAGTACCCAGACCAGAAGGTGAGCACATCATCGGTACAAAGTGGATATTCCGCAACAAGATTGATGAAGAAGGCAATGTGATTCGCAACAAGGCCCGTCTTGTAGCTCAAGGATACTCGCAAATGGAGGGAGTAGACTATGATGAAACATTTGCCCCAGTTGCCCGAATGGAGTCAATCAGAATTCTGCTTGCCCTAGCATGTCAGCTGAATTTCAAACTCTATCAGATGGATGTAAAGACTGCCTTCTTGAATGGGTTACTCAAAGAGGATGTCTATGTGGCTCAACCAAAATGATTCATTGATCCACACTTCCCGGATCATGTGCTATACCTTAAAAAGGCACTTTATGGGTTGAAGCAAGCTCCAAGAGCGTGGTATGATAGACTCACACAATATCTGGTGTCACACGGGTTCACAAGAGGAAAGGCTGATCAAACTCTCTTCATCAAAAGGGAAGACGACGAGCTGATAGTTGCTCAAGTCTATGTTGATGATATCATCTTTGGGTCGACTAAGGATGAATTTGCTCATGACTTCTCAAAACTCATGCAAGCCGAGTTCGAGATGAGCATGATTGGAGAACTGACTCACTTCCTAGGATTACAGATTCGTCAACAAGACTCAGGTATATTTCTTTCTCAATCTAAATATGCTAAAAATCTTGTGAAAAAGTTTGGCTTGGAATCTGCTAGTTCTGTTAGAACTCCTATGAGCCCTAATGTGAAACTCACTGTAGACTTGTTAGGTAAGAGTGTTGACCCCTCTCTTTATAGAGGTATGATAGGTAGTCTTCTTTACCTTACTGCCAGTAGACCTGACATTAGTTACAGTGTTGGAGTGTGTGCTAGATATCAAGCTAATCCCAAGGAATCCCACATGACCGCTTTAAAAAGAATCATAAAGTACGTCAATACCACTGCTGAGTTTGGTGTGTGGTATAGCAAGGACACTAATGGTGTCTTAGCTGGGTACTCTGATGCTGATTGGGCTGGTAATGCTGATGATAGAAAGAGTACTTCGGGGGGTTGTTTTTATGTGGGTAACAATCTTGTCTCTTGGATGAGCAAAAAGCAGAACTCCATCTCTTTATCCACTGCGGAAGCTGAATACATTGCTGCTGGTAGTTGCTGCACACAACTCCTCTGGATGCAAAAACTCCTTCATGATTATGGTATTAGTCAAAAGCATCTCACTATCTATTGTGACAATACCAGTGCCATTAATCTCTCTAAGAACCCGGTTCAACATTCTCGAACCAAACACATAGAGATTCGACATCACTTCATTAGGGAGCTTGTCGAAAATGGTACTCTCACTCTTGAATTTATTCACACTGATGATCAGAAGGCTGACCTGTTTACCAAACCTCTTGATAGCAAACGTTTTGAATTTCTTCGTCAAAACATTGCTGTCATCTCCATGGATTGATATCCTTCTCTTGCCCCTCTTCTTCATGCATATGCATCTAGTTTTTGCATTATTTTTGTTTTACATGTTTTGTGTGTTTACTTTCAGTTCTGTTTATTTTGTTTTTGATTTAAAAAAAAAAAAAATTGAAAATTTGAAAAATACAAAAACAGTGTGTGTTGTGTGTACTTTGGTACTTGTGTACCTTGGATGGCCAATGAAACAAAGTTTTCTAAACTTTGTATCTCTTGTAACTTAGATGAGCATCTCTATGCACAACTAAGCAAGTGAGCTTTGTGGCTTTTGTTTGTGATGAGTAAGATTAGGTTATCTCTTAAAACTTAACACTCATATCACTCTTTTTGACGGGTAGGACTAGAAAATCCTAAGAGAAAAGCATAAATAACCATCTCACCACTGTTGCCCGCCAATCATAATATGACACCTGTATGCTTCGGCATAGCAAAAGTGCAGTGTCAAAGACATTCGTATGCTTCGGCATAGCAAAAGTGCGATGTCAAATGCTTAACATCTTGGGTATTTCTTTTCTCTCTTTTATATACCCATGTATGATATGCTAAAATAAAAGAAAATATGCAAAGAAAATAAAAAGCAAAAAGATTAAAAATGCTTAAATATGGTTGCAAGCGTGTATTCTAGGAGATGTGGGAGTTATAGGATGTACCTCGAAGGTGATAGTCCCCATCAAACAGTTATGATTGTGTGTGAGTTAAAAGTTATTTTCTCATATCTCAGATCGTCATAACATCTATACACATATGCAATCTTGCGATGTTTTTTTTTCACACACAACACTCAATATTCTTTGCTACTTTTGATACATGTGCAGGTACAATGTGATTTGGCCATCACAAAGGTTTTACATGTGCTAATGTATGCTCACTAAACTGTCATAACTTTTATTGAAATATAAAATTGGTTAGACTTGTTTAGTGTGTGTGTGTGTGTTTTGCATGATCCTTGTGCTTATTTTCTTGTTGAGAGATGTTTTTGAAAGGTTTAAATGTTGAGTGGATCTTTGGTAGAGATGTGTGTTGGATTGCATTCATGTCTGTGTTTTTCCCTTCTCGAAAAACTGCCTTTTTCTGCTGGCTCGACACCTCCCTCGACACCTCCTCGATACTTGGTCATCTGTCGAGCTTCTCAAGTTGTTTCTTATCGCAATCTCGACACCTCCTCGACACCTGATGGATCGATCGAGAAAGTCTCTGTCCTCTCGATAGATTCTCGACACCTGTTGGATCGATCGAGATTCACTTATGCTGTTTGAGTCTTCTTTCTCGACACCTGTCTCGATACCTTGTGGATCGATCGAGATTTCTTCTGTCTCCTCGATACCTTCTCGACACCTTCGCGATCGATCGAGCTTCTCGTATCTGAATCTCTCCTTGCATCTCGATACCTCTCGATACCTTCATCTGTCGAAGGCATTTTCCTTGATACCTTCCTCGACAGATTCCTTTATACCTCTCGACACCTCAGCTGTCGAGAATTACTGAGGTGCCTATTTAAGGGCAGATCGCGATTTTCACTCATTTCTCTCGATTTCTCTCGATCTGTCCGTGGCTTTTCATCTCCTAAACTTGTTTTTCTCACTCAAATCTTCAACCCCACTTGGATCTTGCTCATTCCTTGCTTCAATCACTTGGTAAGATCTCTTGTCTCTTCCTTTTTCATGCATTTCATGTTTTGAAAACCTAGTTTTTGGGATTTTTCATAAAAATTTGGGGTTTTTCAAAATTGTTGAGTTTTTATTGAAATTTTGGGTTGGGTTTGTACTTAGATGATTTCAAAATGTCATACATTGCATTTCATTTGCATTATAATGATATTTACATGCATTTAGATGTGTGCTTTATGTTTGTGTGCTGCTAGGATTGGATTGGGCTGAGCCCATGAAGTTTTTTCCTTTGCATGTCACATGCTCATGCATTCCCATGCATACGTACTTGTTGTTCAACATATTTGATATATTTGAACTGTGTTGGGACTTTTCTGAGTGTCTCTCTCTCTCTTTCTCTCATTCTTTTACGTTAGTAGTGTCTATGGCACCCAAACGTAAATCCACTCCTGCTCGGAACCCTCTGCGTTCTGGAGCTTCTACTTCTTCAGATACTACTCCCTTTAATATTCGGTTCCGTGATGGAGATGCCCATAAGGCATTTTCGGAGAACTTTTCTAAACGAGGTGTTCATTCGGAACGCCAAGTTATTCTGGCGGACTTCGCCGATACTGACCTTCCCTCTGTCATTAACAGTAGGGGATGGGGGTCACTGTGTGACATCCCGGTCACTTGCCCTCTCGTGTTGATACAGGAGTTCTACTCCAACATGCACGGGATTGATCTTTCAGTACCTCATTTTGTCACTCGCGTTTGAGGTATGCGCATTCCTGTCACACCGCAACTTGTTACGGATGTGCTTAGGGTACCTAGGATAGAGTTTCCAGATTACCCCTCTTGTGAGCGTCTGAGGACTGTGTCCAAAGATGAGCTCATTTCTGCTTTTTGTGAGCGCCCTGCTGATTGGGGTGAGCATCAGTTCACATCATGTAGGCCTTTTGCTAAAGGTCCTAGATTCATTAACATGGTGATGACTTTTGTTCTCCATCCTCTTTCTCACTATAACTCTATCACAGAGCCTCGTGCTCGATTTTTGCTTTCTCTACTTGAGCATCTTACCATAGACTTCCCTTCTCACTTCATCCGGTCTATCATAGAGGTTTATCTTGATTCGGCGTCCCGTGATAAGCTCATCTTTCCTTTTGCTATCACGCGGATTCTACGCCATTTTTCCGTTCCCTTTCCTGTGTCCGACCACTTCACACACATATCTGCCATAGATGCCGCTACCGTAAAACGTAGTGAGGCGCAGTTCAGGTCAAGATAGCCAGGTGCCACTCCTCCCTCCCGTTCAGCGCCATCCAGATTAGCTCCATCTACATCTGCTCCTTCTTCCTCTTCGAGCGATGTATCCTTTGGTGATATCATGGCGCAGCTGCAGCGCATGGACACTCGTCTTGATACACTCTCTGCTGAGTTGTATCAGGTGAATGTTCGTGTGGGTCGTATTGCACGACGGCAGGCGATCATGGGTGGATTTGCTCCAGAGGCTACTCCTTCACCATCTACTCCAGCAGCGTCAGATTCTGAGGATGATGAGGATGATGATGATGATGATGATGGGGATGCTAGCTCTGCCGATGAGATGTCTACATGACACTCTACCCTTTGTCACTCGTGACAAAAAGGGGGAGTAGTTTTGGGCTATGAGAGTAGTCATCTTAGGGGGAGAGTTAGTATAGGACATTTTTGATAGGGGGAGTGTTGTCATTTTTTTGAGGGATGTAGTGAGGCTATATGTATTTTTTTCTTATCTCTTAGATACATTGGTCTTGTATATAAGGTCCTTTGACCATTTTTACATACATTGTACTTATCTTATCTCTTATATATGTTGATGTATGTTTCTTTCACCTCTCTCTTCATGTGTTGTTTCTTTTCTATCTTTATACACATGTTCTTTATACTTGTATGCAATCTATTTATTTCTGTTTCACACAAGATGCCTTAATGAGTTTTGTTTAAAGTGTTTCAGAAATACAGGTTGTCAAAGTCTACTTATCATAAGCTCTCTTCTTGCAAAGTTTTTCAAGAGTTTGTGTTAGGATAGATTTTATTGTAATCAACAAGTGAATATGAGTTGAGTGATTTATGACTTCTCTCATATGCTCATTTGTTTGTTGTGGTTTTGTCACGGATTGCCAAAGGGGGAGATTGTTAGGACATATATGTTTTAACTTGTTTAAGAACATATGTCACTTAGTTATGTAAATTGGCTAATCCTTTGACAAAACGCACTCTGCTTGTAATTGGGTAGTTCTAGGTGTTTTTAATACTTCAAGAAACAATGTTTCAAGGTCAAGTGTTGAAGTCATCAAGTCTGTCCAAGAGAAAGCAAGCTGAAGTGCAAAGTTTTTAAAGCTCGACACCTCTCGACAGCTACCTCGACACCTGCTATCTGTCGAGATTTAAAAAGTCAGATTTCCAATCTGATTTTCTTGGGATCCGTGAATATGTTTTTGGGCCTTCTTTTCTTCTAATCCTAAACATATAAAAGGATTATTTTAAGAGCCGTTTTGGGTGACACAAGTTGCATTATCATTGAGCAATCTCTGTTTAAGCAAATTGTGATCAACAGACGAAGTTCTTGACCTAGTTCATCTTCCATCAAGAAGTTGCTGTGTATTTGCACCATAGGGTTTTGTAACCAAGCATCTTCCTGCTATTCATCAAGTGGATGAACTGAAGAACTTTGCAGCCAACCATTCTTCCTCAGTTGGTGTTCTGAAGTCACGTACTTGGATCCGCGCATTGGTTAGTCACGTACTTGGGAGCCGTGCATCAAAGGTGGAGACTGTCACTACAGATCAAGTCCAATTGGGTATTGGGGTAAGGGTTCAACTGTAGGTTGGTAAGGTACTTGGGATTCCTTTACTTGTAACCGCTTGATTTGATAATAGTGGAGTTTCGGGAGTGGTGACCTGAAAATCACCCGGTGGGGTTTTTGCCATTAGGGTTTTCCCCTTTTGTAAACAAATCACCGTGTTATTTATTTTCCGCTGCATATTTAGTTGATTGGTGATTTGTTTGTGCTTCCATAAAATTGCATGATTAATTGATTAATTAATTACTTGGCTAAATTAATTAATTAGGGTTAATCACAAGGGGTCATTCAGATTGTGACCTAACAAGGAGCTTTCCTTCACATAAACTTAGGGTTTTCAAGATAGAGATTATTTCAATATCTTGATGATCAACTCGGTTGCTGGCATTGGAGCTTAAAGAATAACAAGCGTGGGTGCTTGTAGCTGATTGGAGAATCCAAGAAAGAAGGAGTCCGTGGATTCGGAGCTTGCACGTGCTCGTGTCAGTAAGTTCTACTGGTAGGTAGCATTAGGAAGTCGAGCAGGGAGCTTGTAAGTCCTTTTGTATGAACTTTGATTCTTTTGCATAGTGGATTCAGTTTACCTTGAGGATAGCTAGGTCAAATCCTCCCCAGGTTTTTACCATGTGGTTTCCTGGGTGATCATATCATTGTGTTATTTATTATTCTGCTGCTTTATATTTTTGATATGATTGTATGTTTGTGATAATCTAGAATTGCATAACTTGACTAAGTTAATCACTTGGCTAATTAACTAGGTTAATCTGGTTGGTTTAAAGGGGTCTAAAACCATTCAAGTGGTATCAGAGTGGGTAGCTCTCTTGTTTGAGATTTTTTGATCTCTGAGCTGATCCTTGACCCCTGTTGTCATGGATTCTTGGAAAATATTTTTGCTTATATGTCAACTTGTCTACTTGTTGTCTTTGCCTTTTATTGTTTTTGTTAAATCTTTCCTTGAGTATCTTGACATGATCATATGTGATAAGAATTATGTATGTTATATTGCTTTAACCGCCTTAAAGGCACGTGATTCTTGTCTTTGGTATTTGGATAGTGGTTGTTCCAGGCATATGACAGGAAATAAAGGTTTATTCAAAACACTCTTTGAAGGAAAGATTGGAACAGTCATTTTTTGGAGATGGAAGCAAATCTGTGATCAGAGGCATTGGTACTGTGGACATTCCAGGATTGCCAGTGTTTGAAGATGTTTGATATGTTGATGGATTGAAAGCCAATTTACTTAGCATAAGTCAGATTTGCGACAATGGATTAAATGTTCTTTTCACCAAGTATGAATGTGAGATACTTGATGGAGGAAGTGACTGTATGTGTGTTGGTGTAAGGACAGCTGACAACTGTTATGGCATAACACCAAGTGTAAACAACAAGTGCTTTAGTGTAAAGATTGATCAAGTTGGTTTATGGCATCAACGGTTGGGGCATGCCAGCTTTAAGCAGTTAGAGAAGATTTCCAAATGCGAGGCAGTTATCGGTTTACCTAAGTTTGAGAAGATAGATAAGTGCATTTGTGGACCATGTCAGATAGGTAAACAAGTAAAATCCAAGCATCCGTCTGTGACTAGCGTTCAAACTTCAAGACCTTTAGAGTTATTACACATTGATCTCATAGGTCCTGCCAGAGTTCAAAGTTTAGGTGGAAAGAAGTATATTCTAGTTGTTGTGGATGACTTTACTAGATATACTTGGGTTGTGCTTTTGAAGGATAAAGCTGAGGCTCCTGAGAAGATGATACATCTGTGTACGAAATTGCAGGTTGAGAAAGATACTGTGATAGCCAGAATCAAAAGTGATCATGGAAGAGAATTTGAGAATACCAAGCTGGCTACTTTCTGCAATGATCAAGGCACTCATCAAGAGTTCTCATCTCCTAAGACACCTCAACAGAATGGGATTGTGGAAAGGAAAAACAGGGTTGTTCAGGAGATGGCACGAGTCATGCTACACAACAAAAAGTTACCAAAATCCTTCTGGGGAGAATTAGTCAACACTGCTTGCCATACACTCAACCGGGTGTATTTTAGACTTGACTCTAAGAAAACTCCCTATAAACTCTGGAGAGGGAAGAAACCTGTTGTCAAATATTTCAGGATATTTGGCAGTGACTGTTACATTCTACGTGATAGAGAGAACTTAGAAAAGTTTGATGCAAAAAGTAACAAAGGATACTTTCTAGGATACTCTTCCACTAGTAGAGCTTATAGAGTGTACAATCTGAGAACCAAAATAGTCATGAAATCTTCAAATGTTGTAATAAATGATGAAGTGTGTTCAGAAGCACTTTCAGAAAGCACTACACCTGCTCAAGATAAGTCTCTAGAAGTTGATGATTCACTTCTTGCTGAGTATGTGGGAAAACATAGTGAAGAAGAGTTGCTAGTGTTGAATGATATAGTCTCAGTACCATCAAGTTAAGAACCATCCAGTCCGGTTCATGACCCTCGACAGGTACAAAGTGAGCTCAGTCCTCCATCTGAACACAAAGGTACCGCCACTTCTCTAGTTAAAGGTCCATCCTCTAGAGTGAGATTGAATCATCCTCCCAAAAATATATTGGGTAGTCTGAATGATAACATGAGATTGAGATCAAAAGCCTTGAATGTAATTACTCACTCATGTTATCTGTCCCAATTTGAACCGAAGAAGGTGGATGAAGCACTTCAAGATGCTGATTGGGTAAATTCCATGCATGAAGAACTTCATCAATTCGTTCGAAATGATGTGTGAGAATTAGTTCCTAGGCCGAATAGTGTAAATGTGATTGGAGCTAAATGGATCTTTAAGACCAAGTCAGATGAACATGGCACTGTGATTAGAAACAAGTCAAGACTTGTTGCGCAAGGGTACACACAAGTGGAAGGAATTGACTTTGATGAGACCTTTGCACCAGTAGCAAGGTTAGAATCCATTCGGATACTGTTGGCCATAGCAAGTCATCTAAACTTCAAGTTGTATCAAATGGATGTCAAGAGTGCTTTCTTAAATGGGATGTTACAAGAAGAGGTATATGTTGAGCAACCTAAGGGATTTGTTGATCCTCACAGATCGGATGATGTCTACAAGTTGAAGAGAGCCCTCTATGGTTTGAAGCAAGCTCCTAGGGCTTGGTATGATAGATTGACTACATATCTCACTGAGCATGGATTCAAAATGGTATCTGCAGATACAACTCTCTTCATAAGAAAGGATAAGATTGGTTTTGTTGCAGCTCAAATTTATGTTGATGACATTGTTTTTGGTGCTACTAATGACTCTCTTGCTCATTCTTTTGCAGATGAAATGAAGGCGATGTTTGAAATGAGCATGGTTGATGAACTGACTTACTTTTTGGGATTGCAGGTAAAGCAAACAGAGTCAAGAATCTACATCAATCAAGCTAAATATGCAAGAAATCTAGTCAAAAGATTTGGACTGGATAAGGTTGCTCATGCTAGAACACCAATGGCTACTAATGCAAAATTAACAATTGATCCATCAGGTGAGTCTGTTGATGTTATTTTGTATAGAAGCATGATTGGATGTCCTTTGTATTTAACTGCTAGTCGGCTTGATATCTCTTTTAGTGTTGGTGTTCGCTCTAGATTTCAGTCTAATCCTAAGGTTTCTCATTTAAATGCTATTAAGAGAATTATAAAATATGTGAGTGGAACCTGTGATTATGGATTATTTTATAGCAAAGAGTCTAATTTGTCTCTTGCTGGTTTTTCTGATTCTGATTGGGTTGGGAATGCTGATGACAGAAAAAGCACCACTGGGGGGTGTTTTTATGTTGGAGCCAATCTTGTGGCTTGGATGAGTAAGAAGCAAAATTCTGTTTCTTTATCCACTGTTGAGGCAGAATATATTGTTGCTGGGAGTTGTTGCTCTCAGCTCCTCTGGATGAAAAAGCTTTTGAGTGATTATAGGATCCCTCAAGACACATGGTTGTCTATTGTGATAATTCTAGTGCCATAGATATATCTAAGAATCTTGTTCAGCATTCTAAGACCGAACAGATTGAACTTAGATATCACTTCATTAGGGATTTGGATAAAAAGAAAATTGTTGTTCTTGAGTATATCCCTACTGAACGTCAAAACGTTGACGTCTTCACCAAACCTCTTGATGGAAGTAAGTTTGAGACACTTCGTCAAGTAATTGGTGTGCTTAGGTGTCCCTAGTCTCTTTTGGCTTTCTTGGTCCTTGTGCTTCATTGCTCATTCCTTTGTGACCATTGTTCTTTGGTCTTTGTTTTTTTTTTTTTTGTTTGTTTCTAGGATTTGCATTGCATTACATTCATGTATTTCATTCTAGGATTTATTTGTTTTCTTTTTTAAAATTAAAAAAAAAAGAAGGAGAAAAACAAATTATGTTTGGCATTATTTTTCTTGGTCTTTGAAAACAAGGTTGGTCAATTTATTTACACATAACATGTCTTGTGTACCTTGTTTAGCTTTGATGAGCTTATTTATTGTACTTTACTAGTTGAAGTTTTGTAGTGCATGTTGTGAAAGATGTTTATGGTGTTTATCACTTTGTCTTTATCTTGAAGTCACATGTTATTTGACTGTCGGACTTGATCCTTTTGAGAAAAGCATAAATAACAATCTCGCCACTGTTCACTAGCCAATCATGAACACCTTAATGCATATCATAAGATTTTGTGCTCGAGAAAGTGTAGCACATGCACAAAAAGAACATAAGGTGTAGTCTCGATTAATTGCTTAATAATGAAAACTGGTGTGTTTGATGCTAATTCACATAATTAAAATTGGTGTGTACTATTAGGCTTGATGCCAAATTTCATCTAATAATGGGGCAAAATTCAAGAAACTTACATGATTGCAAGCTTATATTCTAGGAGATGTGGGAGTTATATGATGTAAATTTTTAGGTGATAGTCTCTTTTGAATTCTATGTGATGGATTTTGTAGACTTTGTGATTGATTGCTATACACATATCACCTCACATGTATCTCAAGCTATTGCTAGTTGCACACACTACACAAGTTAGTCTTTGCTGAACACTGTACATGTTATTGTGTGTGTTTTTGGTTTGACCAACCAAGTTTGAAAATATCTTGAGAATTTTGCACAACATATTTGTTGTTTGAAGAATATAAAGGAAGAATGATTGAAATTTTCTTTGGAGAAATTGGGATTCAAACTTGGGTTTTTGGAAGAGCATTCCACCTCATACTCATGCATTTTGTTTCAACAATTTTAATGCTTTGAGGAGTTGTTTTCAAAAAGTGGTTTGTGCTTTTCAAAACTGTAATGTTTCTCAAAATGTTGTGAGTTGCTGCCTATTTCGATCAATCCAACCTGTTTTTCGATCGATCGAAAATTTCTTAAAATTCTTTTAGAAATCTCGGATTGATTCGATCGATCAAATGTAATTTTCGAATATCGCGAATCAGGTTTTTAAAATACTGTTTTTGACTTGTTCAAACCACTTTTTCAAAACTTTTTTCAAACTTTTTCTCTCTCTCCAACTCGGCAAGGCTCCATAGCGATTTTTTTGTCGTTTTCCTCTAAAATTTTTGCAAGGTTTCTCTCTCCTTGAGCTGGTATGTCTATTTTACCCTTCCTTTTGAGTTTATTTTCACATTTCATGTATTTTTCATGCATTTGAATTTGGGATTTTTGAACCTAAGAATTTTGGGGTTTTTGATGATTCAAGCCTTATTTTATGCAATTGATCAATGGGTTTTTGTGGGGACTTGATATAATCATGATCTATGATGGTTAATTTGATCAATTTGAGGTTTTGTGAAAAATTAAAATTTCTAGGGTTTGAAATTGATCCGAATTGGGGATTATGTTCAATTGGGTTTAATTGATGAAATTGGCTTGTTGTTTTGATGAAATTGGTCATTCTAATTTGTTTTCTACCTTGTGTAATGATCAATTCATCAATTTGTTTCAAAACATTCAAGTGGTTTTTCAAAATTTTTAGGGTTTTTGTTAGAAACTCTATGTTCTAGCCAATTTTGTGAAATTGAACCTAATTTGAATGTTGTTTACTGCATTAGTACATGCATCATGACATTGTAATTGTTCATGCATCATATAGATTTTTGCTCTATATTTTTTTTGTGCTAACTTACAGTCTGCTTTTGGATTTGTTTATTTTTTTTTTGTTCTTTTGGTTTTCTCTTTGTGTCTTTATCCTTTCCTTAGCACTATGCCTAGGAAGACTAGTGCTTGTAGGTCTATTCCCTCACCTACTCCTTCCCCTCCTTCTTTTGACTGTGAGAAGTTTCCGAGTGAGAAAAACCAAGAGATTTTTGAGAAGCTGAACCTTAGGAGAAAGATTTGGTCTGAGCGAACTGTTTTGTTAGATGAGCTTGATCCTGCCATTAGAGCAAACTTTGAGCGTAGGGGTTGGTTACCCTTGGTGGATATTTCTGATCCTCCTCCACCTGCTACCTTGATTAGAGAGTTCTTTTCGAACATCTCTATCCGCGTCTATAATTCCAACACTTTGGTAAAGAGTTGGATACGAGGCGTAGAGTACATTATTACTCCTACAGTAGTGGCTGATGCTCTAGGAGTACCTTTGGTACAGCACCCATCTACCCTTATGATGAGTCTCCTTTGTTGAGTGATGTCATGTCTTACATCACTGGGTCTTCTATCCAGTGGGGTTCTGATCCTAGGATCACCTCTGCTGAGCTATCTGAGTTGCACTATCTCTTCTTTAGGATAGCCTGTCATTCTATTTGGTCCATTTCTCATCTTCACACCATTCCTCTGAGTGGTGTGTCTTTTTGTATGCTCTGGATGCTCCTATTAGCTTTCCTCATTTATTTCTTCGTTCTTTGAATGATGTTTATAGGAGTTCATCTTCTTCTCATGCTTTTGTTCATCGTATTTTTATTCATAGGATTTTGCTTTATCTTGATCTTAGTGGTTTCCCTTCCTCTAAGCTCGTACATGTTATTGCTCCCATAGGTGCGTCTTTTCTTAGACAGAGGGCTGCTCATCTTTGAGTAGGCTCTAAACACCCTAGGTCTAAGCCTTCTAGTAGCGCACCTCCTTCTTGTTCTTCTATAGGACCTGCTGGTGAGGATCTTCTTGATCCTATTGGTGATGCTGCTGCTGCTGATGTTCCTCCACCTCCTTTGATTGACTTTGATGTTTGTCGTACCTTGGAGACTGTTATGACCATTCAGGTGGCTCATGGTCAGATTTTGGTGGACTTGCTTGATGAGATTCGTGCTCTGCGAGCCGACTTAGCACATCTTCATTCACCCTCACCACCTCCTTTTGATGATGGCTTATGATTGCCCTTTGGTATTCCGTCACAAAAAGGGGGAGTAGAGTTTTTTCTTGTAGAGGAGTTTTTGTAGTGAGGGGGAGTATATTTTTTTGTTTTGAGGAGCTAGTGGAGTTTTTAGATTGTATCTAGGTGCTTCACTTTGTATATCATTTTTGGGCCTATTCATGTTAGGGGGAGTAACATTGTTTTTGATATACATGATATATACATGATTCTTTGTGATTCACTGTTTATTGATTTATATTTATGAGTTGTTCATTGATATATGTCTTTATTATGTGTTGTGTGAATTATACAAGAATGTTATACTTGTTTATTTACTGTTTTCTGTCACACATGCGTTTATGCGTTTGTTAAGTGTTTCAGGAATATACAGGTTGATTCAATTGAGCTGCTGTCTACACTTGCAACTGATGGATAGTCTTGTTTAGAACTCTAATGTGTAATATTGGCAAACCATGATCAAAACAATATGTTTAGTCTTGTTTAGACTTGCTCAAAGTTATATATTTTATGTAAAGTTGGAATCGAGAGGCTGCAGATGCATTGGTGCATTTCGGCCTGGCTCGATCGATCGAAAGTCGGCCAGAATGCTTTTCTGCAGAATTTTTCGACTCAGCCCTAACTCATTAAATGTTTTGGGTTTTCTGTTTTTGCCCTAAGTATAAAAGGCAAAACCCTAGCCACGTTTTTAGAGTTGCTCTTATTGCATTGTTGCTCATACATTGCTGTTTGTGTGAATCTCTTGTGAGATCACTGAGGAGCTTTCCTTCACATAAACTTAGGGTTTTCAAGATAGAGATTGTTTCAATATCTTGATGATCAACTCGTTTGCTGCCATTGGAGCTTAAAGAATAACAAGCGTGGGTGCTTGTAGCTGATTGGAGAATCCAAGAAAGAAGGAGTCCGTGGATTCGAAGCTTGCATGTGGTCGTGTCAGTAAGTTTTACTGGTAGGTAGCATTAGGAAGTCGAGCGGGGAGCTTATAAGTCCTTTTGTATGAACTTCAATTCTTTCGCATAGTGGATTCAGTTTACCTTGAGGATAGCTAGGTCAAATCCTCCCCAGGTTTTTACCGTGTGGTTTCCTGGGTGATCATATCATTGTGTTATTTATTATTCCGCTGCTTTATATTTTTAATATGATTGTATGTTTGTGATAACCTAGAATTGCATAACTTGACTAAGTTAATCACTTGGCTAATTAACTAGGTTAATCTGGTTGGTTTAAAGGGGTCTAAAACCGTTCAGAAAGGTTCTTCCAAGGTGTGGAAAGAAAAAGGCTGAAAGTGGTTTAGTCAGTTTTTCTCTCTCTCCCTCTTTTTGTTTATGCATTACAAGTGTGTTTTGCTTTCTTGTTCCTTGAGTCAGTCTAGTTTTATGCTATGCTTTATTTAACATGTTTTTGTTTGTTTGTTTTTAGTTTTTGCTTTATTTTGTTTTTCATAAAAATAAAAAACAAAAAAAAAAAATTGAAAAATCATAAAAATATAAAAACAGTGTGTGTTTTGTGTACATTGGTACTTGTGTACCTTGGATGGCCATTGAAACAAAGTTTTCTAAATTTTGTATCCTTTGTAGCTTAGATAAGCATCTTAATGCACAACTAAGCAAGTGAGCTTTATGGCTCGTGTTTGTGATGAGTAAGATTATGTAATCTCTTGTACTTAACACTCATATCACTCTTTTTGACGGGAAAGACTAAAAAATCCTAAGAGAAAGGCGGAAATAACTGTCGCACCACTATAGTCTGCCAATCATGAAAAACATCTGTATGCTTCGGCATAGCAAAATTGTGATGTTTAAAGTTTAACATAATTGGGTATTTCTTCTCTCTCTTGTATGCCCATGCATGATATACTTAAAAGAAAAAAAAAATATGCAAAGAAAATTAAAAGCAAAAAGAATCAAAATACTTTTGAATATGGTTGTAAGTGTGTTTCTAGAAGATGTGGGAGTTATAGGATGTACCTCAAAGGTGATAGTCCCCATTAAGCAGTTATGATTGTGTGCGAGTTAAATTGATTTTCTCATATCTCAAATCATCATAACATGAGACACTTATGCAATCTTGTGATGTTTTCACACACAACATGCAAATTCTTTGCTACTTTTGATACATGTGCAGGTACAATGTGATTTGGCTATCACAAGGAATACGTGTGTTAATGTATACTCATTAAACTGCCATGACTTGTTTTTGAAATATAAAATTGGTTAGACTTGTTTAGTGTGTGTGTGAGTATTGGATCATAAATGCTTTACATTTTTTTGTTGAGAGATGTATTTGAAGCTTAATATGCTGTTTGGATCTATGTTGAGTAGCTTGCTTGGTTGCATTCATCTCATTGTGTTTTTCCTCTCTTTGAAAAACTGCTTTTTATCAAGCTCGACAGCTTCTCGATAGATCCTCGACAGATATTTATCTATCGAGACCTTTGGACTTCTTTTCTCGATAGATTCTGTCGCAATTTCGATCCATCGAGCTATTTAGAATTTGTCTCGATAGCTTCTTGACAGATTCTCGATCCATCGAGAAAGTTTCTGTCTGATTGATAGCTTCTCGACAGCTGTTCGAACCATCGAGACGCGTTTTCCTTAAATAGATTTAGCGTGAAAACAGATCTCATTTCTCTCATTTCTCTCTCGACAGAAACTGTCTTTTCACCTCCTAAACACCCTTTTCTCACTCAAAACCTCCTACCTCTTGGATTTCGGCCTTGTTTGAGCATTTCTCCTCTAGTATGCTCCCTTAATCGTTCATTCTTCATGCATTTTACGCATTTAGACCTAGGTTTTGGGTTTTTTTTAAAATTTTTGGGGTTTTTGAAAATTGATGAGTATTTTGTGAAATTTTTGGGTTCGGTTTTGCTCATATGATGTTATATGCTCATGCATTGCATTACATTTGCATTTTCACAATATTGCATGCATTATAGATGTGTGTTTATATGTTGAAACTTGTGTGCTATTAGGATTGGATTGGGTTGAACCCATGATCCAATTTTCTTTGCACGTCACATTCTCATGCACATTTCATGCATACGTACCTTTTCATTTCCTTCTTTTGGTACTCTCTCTGATAGTTTTTTTTTTTGTTTCTCTCTCTCTCTCCAACAGTCTGCGCATGGCACCCAAACGCAAATCCACTCTGTCCCGGAACCCTCTTCATTCCGGGGCATCATCTTCTGATCCTACTCCTCTTTGTGTGTAACACCCCATAATTTTGATACCAATTTAATTCTTATACGTAAATTGAAAAGGAGGCCTACAATTAAATGGATTTAATTGATTTGGGTCTAAGATCTTAAAAATAAGATAAATACTATGGTATATGAAGCCCAAGTGAGGTGGCATAAGTAAATATATGGGCCTTGATAAGATTTTAAAAGCCCTAACCTTTTACCTCTTAAGTTATACGTGTATATACATAAGAAGGTTCCTTTTGTTTCAGTCGCAACACACTATTAAGGTTTTCTTTTCTTCTATGCGGTTGTGCATGGAAACCTGCAGGTATGATTTTCTCATGCTCTAAATTTAAGAAGTTCGAATATTCAATAGCTAGCAATTGTCATGAACCTAGACTATCATTAAATTAATATAAAAAGGGCTCCTATAATTGTTATTATATTAGATTAGGAATTGTCAATATGGCTGTATGTCAGGAAAGGGTACTCCACAGGCTTTGAAATTGTACCTAATAGAGTGATAGACTTGGACCTTATTAATTCAAGTTTGTCACCATGTGAAAGGGAAAAGGTTGCTTTATGGTTGATATTTATCTTCTTATCATCCTTCTAGTGACGTGTATACAGCTCTAAATTATTGTAGAAGGCAGCAATGATTTTCAAGCCTAGAATATCATGTTAGCCCCTATAATGTAGGAAAAAGAAATTATATATTGTTTAAGTTAACCAATTTGCCATCCACGCACTACCAGTGTTCAGAAAAGTGACTAGCAATATCTTATATAGGCAGACACTATAATTAGAATAGTTGTGAAGATTTTGGAAACCTAATTGACAAGTTCAGGCATCAAACGAGGCATTTCAATGCTCCTATTTATCAATTTAATAACTGCAATCCCAAGTAGTGATGGTCACGAATTCAATAGCCAAGCCCACTGACAAAGCTGAAATTTATTTCAAAGAAACTAGACACCTTCGTAGGCCTTAATGATGATAGGTTAAACTATTTAAGTGTGAGTATGATTTTAAGTGGGAAATTGTGTATTGATGGACCTATCTTTGGTGTTGCTAAGTTCTAATTCTATTGATTTGTTGTGATTCAAGGGAGGTTGGTTTCATATTTTTGCAAATAAGAGGTAAGTGGTGTTTACAAATTTTGGGAGTTTTTCCAAAACAGTGTTGATTATTAAACTATTTTATATCAAAGAAATATGTTGATATTCTATATATAAATTGATATTTTTATAAATGTTTGAAGTACACATTGACTATTCGTTTTATGAAAAACTTGTGGGACAACCTGAATTTATTTAAACTTGTATGCGTGAATATATCTTTATGTTTTTGAGAATTATGAATGGATTATTTTTGTGAGCATATTGAATGTGTTTTGAAAACCTATGATAAGCCGTGATTAAAAGCTCAATATTTTATTTAGTCCTTAACAAGGGACAATCATACTACATCTAGTCCTTAGGAAGGGATGGTCCCAGAAAAGGGGATAGTAAACATTTGATAGCTCCTTTGCAAGGGAGTATACTATTGAGGATCTGAAAAGGAAGCTCTTTAGCAAGGGAGCGCACCTTTAGGTTCCAAAGAAGCCTTCCTTAAGAAAAGGGATGAAAATGAGGTTCTAGTCCAAAAAGGAGACATCACAACCCTATCAACGAGGTGTAAACGTTGACCACAGGAAAAGTCTAGAAAATTGTTTATATGATGGTATTGATATATATATATATATATATATTTTGATGGCTCACAATATAAAGATATTTTTTTTATATGAAATATTTGATGATAAAATATTGATGAGTTACAAGTTATGAAATTGTTGTATGAATTATTTATTTGAAAGGTTTGTTCCCAAACCTCAATGTCAGTGAATTCCACTTATTGAGTTATCTCACCCCCCCTTTTATTCCCCCTTACAGATACATTAGAGGGATCATTGGAGTATAGATTCTTGGAAGACAACAGTTACAAATTATTTTGTGGAACTAAGGATTTTATTATTATTTTTATGATATTAAACATTGTACTAGAGAATTATTTTGAGGATGTTTTATTTTTGGTAGATTAGAGCTCTGACATTTGTGATGAGATTTTAGGTTGCTGATCTCTTTTATTTAATATTTTTATGGATTCTTTAGATTGAATAGACTTTTATTTCTTATGATTTTAGGGCGTTACATTATGTCTGGTTCTATGATGAGAAGGCCCGTCAGGACTTCTCGGAGAACTTCTCCAAACGTGGAATTCATTCGGAATGCCACGTGATTCTATCGGATTTTTCCGATACTATTTTACTGATAGCAAACATTGTACTTATCTTTGATATATATATATATATATGATGATGTTGTTATTTTTTTTTTCACCTATCTCTCCATTTGTTGCTTCTTTTCTCTCTTTATACACATGTTTCTTATGTATGCAATCTTTTATTTCTGTTTCACACTAAGATACCTTGATGAGCTTTGTTTAAAATGTTTCAGAAATACAAGTTGTCAAAATTTATCATGCCATGAACTCTCTTCTTATAAAGTTTTTCAAGAGTTTGTGTTAGAATTAGATTTTATTGTATCCAACAAGTGATTGTGAGTTTAGTGATTTATGACTTCTCTCATACTTCATTTGTTTGTTGTGGTTTTGTCATAAATTTCCAAAGGGGGAGATTGTTAGGACATATGTGGAACTTGTTAGAACATATGTCATGTAGAATTGGCTAATCTTTTGACAAAACACACTTTACTTGTAATTGGGTAGATCTAGGATGGTTTAAATCTTTAAGCAACATATTGTTCAAGTCAAGAGTTAAAACTATGCAAATCTGTTCAAGAAACAAGTGAAAAAGTGCTGTATTTTAAAACTTGACATATAGCTCAAAAGATTGCATCTATCGAGGTTTAAAATGGAACTTTAGCTTGATGCTTGACAGTAGCTCGATAGATAACCTATCTATCGAGAATTACAAAATTTAGATTTCTAGATCTGTTTTTTACGCATATCCAAGTTATTTGTGTAAGGTTTCTTTTCTCACAACCCTAGTGAGTGTTTGGGTCTGTGTTTTGCAGAGCGTTTTGTGTCTGCGGTTTATTTATTTATTTTTTATTTTTACCAGAAGCACGTGAACACTGACCTGCCAATGGGTCCCGTGCACTGTGCACGGGACCCACTACCACTTTCAACGTCCACACATTTCACTGAAATAGCACTGTCAGTAGGTCCCGTGAACACGGAACCCACAAACATCTCTTTTCACCAAAACTTTAATTAAAAATGGGTCCCATGGTACTATTCAAATATTTAAAAATTATTTTGCTACAGCGTTTTCAGTTTTCAATTTTTAGCAAAATAAGCTGTATCCAAATGGACCCCTAACATATATAAATATTATTTTAGGGGTCGTCTAAGGTGATGCAACTTGATGCAAAGTGATTATTCACTCAAATTGTGATTGGAGATAAGTTGCCCTAGTACATCTTTCACTTGAAGAAGATGCTGCATTTTTTACGTGAAGGGTTTTGTAACCAATGAGCTTCTTGATCTTCATCGTGTGGACGAACTGAAGAATTTTGCAGTCAACATCTTTCTCAAGTTGGTGTGTCTGTCACGTATTGGAATCCGTGCATCAATTAGTTAGTCATGTACTTGGAGCCGTGTATTGAAAATGAGAGATTGTCACTACATTACAAGTCCAATTAAGTATTGGGGTAAGGGTTCAACTATTGGTTGGTATAACGTATTGGGATTCCTTTACTTGTAACTGCTTGTTTTGATAATAGTGGATTCTCGGGAGTGGTGACCTTAAATTCCCCAGATGGGGTTTTGTCTCGGTGGTTTTCCCCATTCGTAAACAAATCACCTGTGTCAAATTTATTTTCCGCTGTATTTACTTTAGTTGGTGATTTGTTTGTACTACCACGCTCATTCCATGTAATTGAATCTAATTAATTTACTTGGTTAATTAATTGATTATTTTTACCAAAAGAGTCAATACATTTTTGGTCTATCAGCTAACAACAAGGTATGCCCTCTTGCCTTTGCTGTTGTGGATGGTGAGTTAGGGTCCAGTTGGAGGTGGTTTTTACAATGCCTTAGAGATACGATTGGCGATGTGATACCTAACAAAGGCATTTGCATAATTTTTGACCGACATCTTGGTATCAAAAACGCCATTGTAGCCTGGCCTAGAGATAGAGACGGAAGAACACGGGTATTTCATAGATATTTCCTTCGACATGTTGCTAGCAATTTTAACACACATTTTCAGAACTCGACTCTAAAGTCAATGGCGTTGAAAGCATGATATGCTACTCAGGTAATTAAATTTGATACCATAATGGAGTCCATTAAGCAGGTGGAAATTGAAGCCATTAGGAAGAACAAGAAGGTAATGGGGAAGGATGGCAGGGAAAAAGATTATCTTCCAAACTAGGTAGGTGAAAGATGGCAAAAAGTTCTAGATCAGTTAAATAATTGTTGTTCACTCTATGTTTGCCTAATGTTTACTATTTTGTCTCCTAACGTGATTAGTCTACGTTTTTTAGGCATGCTTCCATGGATGACGTTTTTGTTGTGCTGACTGCCGATCTTAGGAAAATTGACTACGTTATATCAGCACAATTAACTTTTTGGTTTTTGCTGAATGTACTTGTAATTTTCTTTCCAATGTACCTATTTGAAGTTTGTGATTTGATTAGTACGATTAGAACTGCAAATTAAGCATGGTTGGGCAGGTTTAGAATGTTGATATATTGAGAATGCCTTTTGCTATAATTTAAGTGCATTTACATTGTAAAGTTATGTTTATGTAGAGGGCGTAACAGTTTCTATAGTTTAGTGCCTATTGAGAATGCCTTTTGATGTAATTTAAGTGCATTTCCATTCTCAGCTTCTCTACCTCTTATTGAGTGTTTGTGGTTTACATTTCTGTTTTTGGTTTGCCTGCATGTGGGGGGTGGGGGGGGGGGGGGGGAATTTTTTTTCCAATGGATATATAGGGAAATACCTTTTGGAAAGTTATCATGCTTAGTTGTGAATATTAGGGAGCTATTCATTGTTTCTACAGGGGGAACAAAAAATTTCCAATGGAAATCGAGTGCCAAAGATTTGAGTTCCATTTGAGTGGCATTCCCCACAATTAGTTTTGAACTCTTTGCCTGCGTACTTGCCACTATAGAACTCGAGTACAATATTTGGAACTCGAGTTTCATATACTCAAGTTCCATTGTTTTTTTTTTTTTTTTGTTGTTTGTGTTTTTTTGTTTTTTTTTGAAGGCAAGCTAAGCTCCCATAAAATTCAGTCCTAATGGAACTCGAGTTTCATATACTCAAGTTCCATTGGGAATTTTTTAGTTATTTTTTCTATACACTTATTTTATAAAAGCTTTTTTTCTTAGCTTATGCCTTTTTTTTGTTGCTTAGTGCTAAAACAAAATAGATTTTATAAGTTGAATGCCATTAGTTGACACATGATATCAAAAATAGGAATCAACTTTCTAATTTACCCTATTTTTTATTAAAATGATTGAAATTTTATAGCGAAAAAGAAAAACATCACAAAATTTGATATTAGACATGTAGGTACTTATGTCTAATATCAAATAGGTACATTGGATAGAGAAGGTTGAGCTAGTTTATAACTGCCCCCATTGTCAACATTTACCACAACTATTTAATTATGAAATAACAACTACGGTTTCGTAAGTTATGCATTAAATGGTGAAGAATGCAAAAGAAAGAATCAAGTACAATTTGTAACCTCATAAAAGTTGCTTGGAACTCCAATACAATGCATCAAAACAACAAAGCTAGATTCGACAATGACAGACTTTCTATATTATCAACAAAATTGTTAAACAGTTTCATCAAAATTTTTAAATTTTTGAAAAAAGTTAGTTAGTTCAGTGTAAAATTTGGATTTCAATTAGAGTTTAATTTTACTGCACATGTTCCATTTAAGTGAAGTTTTTTAATTTTTGTGCTAAATGAGTTAATTTAAAGTTGAAAACAAGGATTCCAATATAAATAAATCATAAAAAACATAATCATATATCTTTTAGGTATATCCATACATATGCATGAAGTGACAAGCTAGTTTCTATAAATTAAAAAATAAAAATTTTAAAGTACTTCGCAAAACAATGAATGCAGAGTGTACTAAATGTATAGGAATGTTAACCGTCATGTAATGCATTTTCTCCACCACTACTATCACAAGGTAATATTATGTGTAATGGTTGTATGTGAAATCCCTCTACTGTTGCAATGAGTGAAAATTGAATTTTGTGATTGCAACCATAACGACTATCACAACCACCACCTACAAACCATGTCGCAAAGAGGCTTCAATTTCTTCCATTTTTAACATCAATAAAAGGTATAAGTTTAATTACAATGTACACTTTCTAAGTTTGATCAAATCCTCTTTTAAGAATTAACATCTTGATTATCTTAGGAGATTCCTATAGTAATCATAGAGATAACCAGAGACCACATATGAGATGACTCTCGAACAATGGTTATTGATGGGTTAGATAAAGATCATCCATATATGAATTCACAAATGGATGACCTTTGGATCAGATATGAAAAGCGATGACTTTAGAAACTCCCTCCCATCACTATAATCTTGAGCTAAGGCACTAGAATGAGGGAGGATCTCCCTATATAACCCCTAAGATTTGCTCATTGGCACTAGTTCAATAACTAAAAATGATTTGTCATCCTTGCTGAACTCAATATATATACCGAACTCCTCCAACCATGGTTGATATGAGTGAAATACACACACAAAGTACAGTGTTACCCCATTGGTGAAACTGACTTAAGCATGGGAGAAACGAAACTTAGGCTGACATTACACTAGTGTCACCTTACCTTTTGATCCATTACTTTGAGTGTGCAGGCATCATATCAAAGAGAGTCCAAGATCTAGGCTCAAACAAAATCTACACTAAAACTCAAAATATTTGAGGAGATAGAACAAAATTACAAAAACTCCACCTCAAAAACTCTGCACCCACCTATAGTTACCAGCGAATAACATAAGATAAGATAATACCACTTAGTTACTAAGAAGAGTATATTTTATAACACACTGAATATCATGAAAATACTTACTTAAACAATCTGTGAATGACCTTTATGGTTTGCCCGACACAACTCTTTGTACAACCATGCTAGGCAACCACTACCCCAACTATACTATGGCGGATCACAAAGGTTCCACAGGAACTCCTAGAACATCAAATGTACCCTATCTCCCGACTTGTCCACGAAAATCTTATCCCCTAGTAGCTCTAAAATATAGCACTGGGCGTACGGATGTATCTGAATCTCCGTTGCATCATAAGGCAGTGGCTCTGCAATGCCCTTAACAAGGCGGTTGATGAGAATTCTTTGCCCCACCAAAGTTTTTGTCATTTGTCGGAACTGCAAAACCAAGCAACTCCTCGCACAGAGTGCTCCAATCCCCCCCACCAGTCAGACCAACCAAGACCTCACTGTCTATAGGAAGTCCCAAAATGACCTCCACATCTTGTAGGGTGATTGACATCTCACCATGTGGAAGATGGAACGTATGAGTCTCCGGCCGCCATCGCTTAACTAGGGCTGATATTAGGCCATGATCTATCTCTCTGGACGGGGCCCTAAACAATCCTTCTAGTCCCACCAACACGATAATGTCTATCACCCAATTGTCTTGCATCAATATCTTTGCCATCTCCTTAGAGCGACCACGGCACTCAAGTGGGCCCGGGTCTTGCAAAATTGATAAAAATTATAGCGGTTATTAGAACTTTGAAAGAACTTGCTAAAATTCAAAGAGAACATAAAAATTAAAGCGGTTGTTAGAACTAGATATTTCACCTCGCCATTCCAAATGTCGGTTGATTGATGATTTGGTTGTTTCGTCAGCACTGAATCATCAATGGGACCAGGGCGCACGATCTCTGGCTCCTCACCGATCCGAGGGTCCATACTGCAAAGAGTGCTACTGTGAGATCATTTAAACCCATCATAACATTTATGATTGATGATTTTACAAAGTAAGGAGAATGTCTGAAAAGCAGATTTAATACGAGTATGTAGCTAGTATATAATAAAAGCAGATTTAATTATATCATATGAAAAATAAAAAAAACTCATACAAGAATGAACAAACTAAGTAAATTCAATCATAATTTGACCCCAGTGTTACTAGATAGAGTCCAAATAACACATGAGAGAACCAGCATCATGCCCAACCCCAAAAAAAAAAAAAAAAAAAAAAAAAAAAAAAAAAATTCAATACAAAACATAGATCCCAACTAAACTTAACTAAAAGCATGAACCATACTCACACTTGTCTTGTTGTCTAAACACTCCCACATAATGTCTTTGAATCCAAAAGCTACCATTACATAGAGGCAAATAATCCTCATAAATTTTTACATGGGGCACCATGAATCTATGAAAATTATTAGTAAATTGTTTGATTATTGAAAAAAAAAAAAAAAATCCATAGGAAATGGAATTACTAATAGCATTTTATTGTTTATTCTTCCTTATCACCTTGCTAATCTTGGATTATATGCTACAAGGACATTGGCATTATTACTAGCTACTACTATTATTATAAACTAGTAGAGGGCCTGTGCAAAGCGTGGATATTGTTATAAGCTACTATATAAAAAAGGTTAAACAAAATGTTGAACATAAGTTAAAAGTAATAACATTAAGTAACACCATTTTATCAATTCATAAAAATATTGCAATTAAATTTTCAATAAGAATTTCTCAATATATCAGAGACATTTAGTAATCAGTTATGTGTTGCATCAATAAAATTTTTCATTAACATAACATTTATCCTTGGGGCAAGCGAAAGGCTCAGCTAAATATGGGCCTGAGCTAGAAAATGTTCATGGCTTTTTGGGTTTAAAGTCTATGTAGGTCCAGGTGAATATGCAAGAGAACATGAGAAAATGATAGACATAGAGAGCAAGAATAGAGAAGTATCGGTGTTTGCGTTTTAAAAATAAAGGTTAAAAATTTAATTAAAAAATAAAAGTGTTTAGTACATGCTGAACTTTTTTATTCACTTACCAGCATCACCATGGCATAGAGTGACTATGGATGGAACTATTTTGAAGCAAAACTTCTCTTCTTCTCCGGAGCCTATTTCTTACCAGTTGCAAACTCCTTGATAAATTTCAACTTAGCCCTTCTTTTTTTTATTTTTTATTTTTTTATTTGGTTTTGCCAAGATTTTTTTAAAGCCTTTGATATAAGGCAAATGAGATGTATTAAAATTCCAATTTGTCAAGAGAAAAATATAATATAAATACAAAACAAAATAATTAGTGAAGGGAAAAAATGATTTAACTAAAATAAAAGTCAAAGGAGAAAAGTTCTGATCTTCCTTCTCAATTTAAAGCAACAACACAATTTTTGACACAGATTTTAGAAATATCCAGAATAGAGCTTCCAAATTGTTAATTTTCCTTGAACACAAATAAAGGGAAATCTTCAATGTTTGTTTTGCTAAATATCAGGAAGTAATATAGACTTCTTGATATATTGCAAACAAAGCAACATTTACATCATATCAACTGGGCAAAGCAAGGTGCATTCATCTCTTGAAAACATTTTTAACAAACAATTATTGTAAGCATTAACATTCTAAAAATCTAATGAATCTCTCTCTCATATAGAACAACAGAACATTAAGCAGGTTAGCAAGTAACTAACAATACCTAACTGGACTCTTATATGCATCCACATCAGAGTTCTCTTATTCCAAGCTAGTGACAATTTATTGTTAGCCAATTGGATTTGATGGGAGAGATGAAGAGTTGAGAGAGGTGGGAGGAAAGTCAATAACAATGCTATTGCAAAGGATGTGCCACTTGGCAGAACCTCATGCATTCCTGTATGAGGTCTCTGCTTTTATATATATATATTGATTGATTATCTGCATAATTATCATTCTTTGAGCAATTTTATCATCTCCTTATTAAGGGCATGTACTAGAAGAGGCAGCTAGCATTGCCTTTAGGATTCTCCAATCACATAAGAAAAGAATATGTTTCACGTACGCATGATTCTTCTATATATAAACCCCATTTTCTTTATTGCAGTAACCCATGCCATAATCTTAGTTGCTGATTTTTTTTTTTCTTTTCTCATTTTTATAGGGAGCCTTTTGCTCGTTTTTGTTCTTTGTCTTAAGCATGCTTCCACGGTGGCACAGCTCATAGGCAGTGTCTCCTTCCAACTTGCTAGATGACAAAGTTTACATTCCAAAAGATCTATCTTAAAAGGTCAAGGTACATTAAAAATGTATCACTACTTCGGTTTGTGGTCCTCTTACCTCTATATATGAGAAATGAAAATATGGACAATATATATATATATATATATATATTTTTTTTTTTTTTTCATAAAAAAAATGGAAGTTAGGATTAATTTTTATTTTACAATATCACACCTTTTAACGAAATTTGATTGTATTGGTATTTTTTTTTGAAACCTATTATCATAATATAGTATGTTTGTTCATCATACTTGTCAAATATAAAAATAATTGGATAATAAAAAATTTCATATAAAAATGCTAAAAAAAAAAATATATAACTTTCTTGCATTTCAAAAATTTACTAAATATGTCAATTTCAAATTAGACAATAAGTGAATAAATGACATTTAATTGACATGATTTTAAAATACATGTTAAGTGTGGGGAAGATATTTACAAAGAGTTATAAGATGTAATTTAAACCTAATCCATATTTCTCTTGCAAAAGCATTGAATAAAGTGCAAAAAAGTTTTGAAACCTTAATCTGTCTAAGTGGATGTCCGTATGTGTCTTTCTTGATACCATTAATTGACTAGTTAATTTAGTGGTAAACTAGGTTATTTTCAACCATATGATTTCACTCTGTTTCTTTAATTTATAGAGCATGTTCTTGTTATATGAAAGGTTCTTAATGTTGACCCTAAGGTACAAGCGGAAGTTTAGTTGTGACACATATGGACAAATATTATTGAGCTCCAAGGCTCATATTGAGAGTTTAATCTAACAAATAGACTTGAAAATAGCTTGACAAAAGTTTGATAATTGAGAGCCATCTGGTAGAAAACTGTTGTCTAAATGTCCAAACATGCTAGCTTATGGTATTACCCTAGGAAGTATATAATAAATGGGGTTAGTTATATTTAGCAGGACCCATGTATATATATATATATATATATATATATATATAAATATTCTCAGTTATTGAAGCTCAAATTCCTAGTAAATGTTTAAGAACCATATATGTCTATGGTAGAGGTAGAGTCATCTAAATGAAAAACCAGCTTAAATTAATCTGGAATGTCCCCAAATTTTTCACTAATGCCAAAGCAATTGAGATGGCTAATGTCTGCCCCTTGATTAATTCAACTCTGTCGGTCTGCCCTACAACAAAATTCTGAATTCTGAATTGGCAAAGCTTTGGCTCTCTCTCTCTCATCTGTTTTGCATGATTAGCCAAATTATACTCCCATGAGCATAGAGTATTGAATATGTCACTTCTCTATTACTATTAGTCCACGTATCCATATCTTAGTGTTTTAGTGAGCACATAAATCTTACTCCATATGATTGATTTCTTGGAGATTACTAAGAATGAAAGACTTAGTTGAATTTGGCAGTTTGCCGGATGTAATTATGTTAGTTTTCAGAGGGAAAAGGGCACCATGAGTATGAGGGTGCTCTCATTCAATTTACATTGAGCACCTTCTCCAGTCCTGCAGGCATTGATGAATGAAACAGTCTATGATGTACAAATATACAAGCAGATCCCAAGATCTGCTCCCATGTCTTACCCATATTGTAAAAAATAGATTCACTTAATGATAATTCAAATGTGTTTGTAAAGAATGTTTGTTTACATGTTTTGTGTTGTTGCTCTCTATGTAGACATCTCTATCAAATGGAGTGCCTTGTATTGTGTTTCGTGGTGTATCAGATTATGCAGGCGGAGAGGGATTACTGTCATCAACGAGCCTTATTATTTGGCTGCTGTGAAGACTCTCAGTGTTGCGGTTGAGTTTATTGGATTATTTGGCGAGGAAGCTCCACGACCACTGAAAGTGGACACCATTTGAAGCTAGAGAAATATTGCTAAATATGTAAACAAATTATTTAATTTTGATAAAGTAATGTCCTAAAATATTTAGCAATGCCTCGTGTTGTACAGTTCGTTCTGATTTCTAGAAGGTCTTGCCCTGCCTATGAGGTGTGAGAGTTCTTAAGTGTGACCTGTGAATGTTACCATATCCGCCATGTGAATGACTCTCTTGGGAGCTGTCTAGTGTGGACACATCTAGTTGTCCTACACATGGATCAGTGAATACATCACTGAATCTAGAGCTAAGGTGAAGAGTGGAAGTCCCCACTTCCTTTAGGTCCAGGAAACACTCTTGGCCCTTACTTAGAGGTCCAACTTAACTAGACTTGAGTCTGGAGTTAGGGTACGGGTTTGCCAATTTGTTAGGCAGGCACCCAGACTTGCTTGACCGAATGGATCAGCTTCCACTAATATTTCTAGGCCATTTTTGATAAGATCCAAGAAAGTCAAAGAACTTCTGTGTTATTGCTTATCTCTTTTTGTGAGAATACTCGGGTATATATATACAAGCCTTATCACTATACTCAACTAATCAATGATTACAACCAATGATTTAGTAACTACCAACTAACTTATCAATGATTAACAGTGCAGTAACTAACTAATTAGCGATACTAACTGACTCAACTCAACAGCCTTGGCACAACTCAGCAGCCTTTTATCAATTTTCAATCAAAGTTTTGACTAAGTTGGTTCTCATCTATTATATACAACTAGTATGTAATCCATGCTTACGCACAGGAATAGTGAATTGTAGTGTTGTTATTGATATTAGCTTGGATTATTAAACATATAGGACATAGTTTGACAGTACATTTGGAGGTATTAATATAGTTTTTTCTTGCAATTTTCATGATATTCGTTATGCTAAATTTTTCATTACATTGCTATTACGCATAGAATTTTGAAAATTATTATTAAATCAACATATACAATATCAATTCACAATTATTGTTTGTGAAATTCTACTAAATACAACACAAAATAAAATAATAAATTGGTCAAATAATATCTCTTAAATTGAATGGGGATAGGTGTATGAGATCGTTTTGCTCAATTACAGTTTGTTACGTACAATATCTTCGCATACAAATATCTGAATAGAAACTGTATAAAAAATATATTCATTAGGTCAGAGAAAAAATAATAACAAAAATCTAAACAATTTAATTTGCATGGAAAGCTAACAAAAGCAAAATCTAATTTTGATTCCAATTGAATTTTCTCTAAACTATGATTTATAATATATATATATATATATATATATAACCTAGTTAGTAATGGATTGTAGATAGTCATGATATATTACATAAAAGACAAAACTTAGGTGTAGTATCTTGGGTGCTGTTCTTTAGGTTCTTCTCTTAAGATTTTGTTATGTAGCTACTTAACTAAAAAATACACTTTCAACTTATGAGGAAAAATCCATAAGGCAGAATCTTAAAAGAGGAATCTAAGGAACAACACCTAAGTACTGTACCTAAGTCTTGCCCTTACATAAATGACTTATAAATTTAAATTGTTTTTAGTTATATGATTAGGTTTTTTATGGTTTATTTATATTGGACTCCTCATTTTCTGCACTAAATTAACTCATTTGACATAAAAATTATAAATTTTAGATTAGATGGGACCCGTGGCACAAGAATAAACTCTAATTAAAATCCAATTTTTAAACTAAATTAACTCACTTGGTAAAAAAATTTAAAATATAGATTAGATGGGAGACATGATGCAAAATTAGACTCTAATTGAATTCCAACTTAAATTCCAATTGAATTTTCTCTTAGCTTTACCTATTAATATATATATATATATATGGAGAGAGAGAGAGAGAGAGAGAGAGTTGCTTTGTAACCCCATGCATATGCATGAATACACTTAAAAATATACAAAAAGATAGATAGTATAATTCCTATATATATAATTTAAATACTATTAATAGTCATTCTTATATTTTGTTAACTCTTTAAAAAATCTTGTAAGAATATTATATTTTGTTAACTCTTTAAAATTCTTGTAAGAATATTATAAAGTATAAAATGTAAATTGTCCATATTTATTAATTTATTACTTCTTAATTTTTGTTATTGTGAAGCACTTTTTTCTTTTACGATTTATTTATTATAGACTCTTTGATTTTTGTACTCAATAACTCACTTGGATAAATATTTATGATTTGGTCTCACATTTGATTTTAAAATTAGGAAATAAAACACTCTCTAAAAATAAATAATTTAGGACATATGACATAAAATTGGACTCTAATTTGAAATTCTAATTGGACTTTCTCTAAACTTTACCTATTAATATATAATAGTGTGTACCCCAAAATTTTAGAGGATGTTTAAATTATACATGGTATTATTTTAGACTTTTTTAAACTATACATTTGTAAAATATGGAATGGTTTCTCATTATATATGTGTGTGTATGTGTGTGTGTGTGTGTGAGATTTAAAATTTTATTGGTTTTATACTCTTCGGTTTTTATACCTAATAATTCACTTGCCACAAAAATAAAAAAGTTAGATGGATTAGAATTGAACTCTTCAACTTACACACTCAATAATTCACGTGATACAAAATTAAAAATTAAATAGGGCACGTGGCGCAAAATTGAGAATCCAATTAAAATTTAATTGAATTTTCTATGAGCTTTGTCTATTAGTATATATATAGATATAGATATAGATATATAGATAGAGTGGAATTTAAACTAAAAAGAATTCAAGAAAATAGGGTGCAAAGATTATACACAGTGTGTGCTTAGCCTAAAGTAGGTTTCAAATTGTTATTTTTGCAGACAGAGGCATACACATGAGCTGTTGTTCCATAAACATACGTTGAACATACATACTCAGTTGTGAGGCATGTGTATGAATCCTGACAAAATGAAACTCTAATTCTACATCTTCTTCATTCTTAGATCAAAGAAAATCCTAACCTAATTCTACAAACAAAAAGAAGCATAAACTTTAAAACAAGAGATGTAAGGTTGAATTTTATCAACCATCTTGTTGGCATTATTCTGTGCCAATTTTCTTGCAATTTAGCACTTAGTAACCCTGTATTTAGGTGGGATTCATGTAAGGGTAGTGTGTGAGAGAGTGTGAAGAAATGCTCAACATTGGGCAAAGAAGCAGGGACTCGCGGCTAGGACTCGCGACTTGCAAGCCTCCAACTACAGCACACGCGAGAAGCATGCAGGGAGGTGAAGGGTCACGCCAGCTGTCGCACTACAGGACAAAAGTCTCAGGCTGGCCAGGCTGTTAACTCATGGCTAGAACTCGCGACTTAGACCAGTCGCGAGGCCAAGCCGCCAACTTACCCTGTTTGGGAAAAACTGTCTCTTCGTATTCCAAATTTCCAAACACACACCACTATATATAGACCCTTATACCCACGAAATGTAGAGAGCTTCTAGAGAGAATTTTGAGAGAAAAACCTTATAAAAAAACAAGATTGCCTCATCCCCAATCTTTACTAAGAGACTCTTCAAATTCCTCTACTCTTTTCCTCTCCATTGATACATTCTTGAGAGGTTCTTGACCAAATCTTTTTCTCACCACACCCACGTCTGTGAGAAGATCTTTTGGTGCTAAGGGAAGCAGTTTGGAAGGGACCAATGGTTATTGGTTGATGCTATGGGTTATAGCGGAATCTGGTAAGCTAGAGAAGAAAAAGATTCGGCGCAACCTCGTTGGAGCAAGAAGCTTGGAGGGTTTAGGTACCTGGGTAGATTAGGCTTGGAGGGTTTATTGCTGTTCATGTATCCCAACTACATTTTTAGTGGATTATTGACCGCTTGGAGGGCGGCGGAGAGGTTTTATGCCGAGGGCTTCTGTTTCCTCTTCGATAACACATCGCGTGTTGTCCTTGTGTTTGCATCTCTCTTCCATTTATCTTTGCCTTTTATTTTTTGTTGTGGATGTGATTATAATTGGCTTAGATTGTTTATCAATTCTGTGTTTGGCTTATATTCATGTTCCACACATTAATTGTTTGATAATAAACTTGAATTGGTAATTTTTAATTGGGGGTCTAAACTTTCATAGTGTTTTCAACGCTATTTGAACTTTCAAGAGAGATTTTGGAATTTAAAAAGAAAAGGGGCTTAACTTTTTCGAAGGATATTTTAATTTTGACCAATCCCCTCAGGATATTTGATCCAAGCCAAAACACTAGAAGGGTTAGTAAACTGTAGCTCTGTAAGAATGGAACTGCAAGAGAGTTTTTGAAAAGAGAGAATGCTTGTAGCGAATCCTTTTTGACATAATTATTAAGTAAGTCAATTTAGTGTTAATTTGGTTAACCTAAAATCAACCCAAAATGGCTCCATTCATATAAATAAATGTCATTTTTATTTAATATAAATTTGAATTTTCTCTATAGAACAGTGTAATTAAAAGAATTTTAAATTCATTTTGGCTTATTTTTTGAATGGTTTGGAATGTGTCATTTAAATGTTAACCCAATACAAGTTTATCAAACATTTGAAATGAGTAGTGTTTGTGTATATTAAGCGAGCTATATGGGTCATGCTGTGTCACTCACTTAATAAATGGGTTCCGTTAGGGTAGAAGGGTTTTGAAATGATTATTAAATGAGTTAGGTTAGGATTGGCCTATGTAGCTGGATACCAATGTCTTGAATACGATTTGTCATCACTGCATGCTTGAACGAAATTGTTATATCATGGTTTTTTTTTTTTTCCCCACCTTTATACACACACACATATATATAAAGATTCTCCTTCATTTTTTTTTAATTTAATAATTTAATAGTTGGGAAGGAGTGGGTTTGAATTTGAACACATCATTTGGAACTACCTTAGAAGCTTATTGAGCTACAACTTAAAAGACTCCTTCACATTTTACATTAGGATGAATTTCATATTTATAACTAGATACAAAAGTCCATGACATTTGAATAAAAATTACATATTGATTGCCTCAATTCCATGATTTTCTTTAGCAATCAATCCCTTGATTTATTAACCAATCCCATAATTTTCTCTTGAAACCAATATCTTGACTTGGTCTTCACTGGCAGAAAAAATGAATTATACTTTCTAAACTAATATATCCTAATTATACATCTCATACATATCTTGGCTATTTCTAGTAAATACAATACAAGATAGAAACTCACACAGTCATGTTTATGTGGCAAAATACAATCATCTGCTCTTGGTGAGCACAGTTCTTAGGTTCCAATCCTATCAATGGAGGGGGGGGGGGGGGGAAAAAAAACTGAACTTTCTTGATGGTCTTGGCTACTCATACACAAATATCCTAGCTCAGTTGTTGATTTTATATTTTTTAAGCCTTATACTCATAACAGAACACAAAAGTCAAAACATGGAGTCGGCCATGACTGGCTTGTCTTGTCATCCATATCTTAGGCTAGTTTTTTGCATTACGAAAAATAGGACGTGATTATCCACAAAGCTGACTCAATGCGTTATCACATTTATTTTTCCTCTTTTCTTTGTAAATGACAACGATGCATGTTTTTGGCAACAAAACAACCAAAGCATTAATTTAGGAATTTGGTTACATGGCTAAAATGAAGATACTGATTGACCATTCAATACTCTTACAGAAACAAGTTATTTTAAGGTAAAGTTTTCTTTGGATAAATTAGCTCTAGGATAATGAAAGTTTGCAGTTGAGGAGTCCAAGCCTGGTCTATTTTCAGTTGAGGACTTATTATTTACCTATAAATCTGACCGGGGCCTTTCAAAGGTATTTGTCTTTGCTTTGTTTGCCTTGTTCTGAGTTTTTAAGTGGGAACAAGATGATTGCCGTTGAGAAGCAGGCAGTTGGTACTGCTTTGATTATTGTTTCCTACTTCCTTTTGTCCATGAATGTCAATAATTTTTATTTTATTGTAAGTCTATAAGCTTAGTTCAATTGGAGTCTGATGGAAATTTAGACCCCTTAAACAACCAGATTGCGTAGCCTAGATTAATTAGCCAAGTTGTTACTTAGTCAAATTAAGCAATTCTAGGTTAAAACAATCAAACAATCATATCAAGAATAATAATGCAGCGGAAAATAAATGAACACAAGATATGATCACCCAGGAAACCACACGGTAAAAACCTGGGGAGGATTTGACCCACCGATCCTCAAGGCATAATAGAATTCACTATGAAAGAATTGAAGTTCTTACAAAAGGACTACAAGCTCCCCGCTCGACTTCCTAATGCTACCCACCAGTAGAACTTCCTGACACGACCACGCGCAGGCTCCGAATCCACGGACTACTTCTTTCTTGAATTCCTCAATCAGCTACAAGCTCCCCGCTTGCTTTTCTTTTAAGTTCCAATGGTTGCAACTATGTTGATCATCAAGATATTGACAACCCTAAGTTTATGTGAAGGAAAGCTCCTCAAAGATCTCACAAGAGATTCACACAAACAGCAAATATGAGCAATAAAGACTTAGAGAGGTTTGGGTACAAAACCCTAAAAATAAAAGGAGGCACAAGAGGCACTCTAATCTCTCTCTCAAAAGTCCCAAAAACGTTCTAGGGTTTTCCTTATATATAGGAGTGTTTTACTTGGACCCCAAGACGTTTAAATAGAGTTTGGGCTGAGCTGGAACTCTGCAGAAAACGCATCTGACCCGAGATTCGATCGATCGAGTCTATCCTTCGATCGATCGAGCCAGGCCGAAATGCTCCAGTACATCTGCAGCCACTCGATTCCAACTTTACAATATTTAATCAACTTTGAGCAAGCCTAAACAAGACTAAACATATTGTTTTGATCATGGTTTGCCAATATTACACATTAGAGTTCTAAATACATAAATTCCTAAGACCTTAGAACCTAACAGAGTCTAACTTTTGTGTTCTCTTGTTAAGTGTCAGAGAATGCAATACCAAAAGATGCATCAGATGAATTTACTGTGCCAGAATCCAATGCCTTTGGCCAATCATTCAGGTTTTGACATTTTCTTCCACAATCTTTGTTTATAAGATCAGGTGTTTTTCATAAATGGTGTGGTTTCTCATTCAATGAGTTGTGTCAAAATGTGTGGTAGGGATTATGAATCAACTGTGAGGCTAAGCATTGTGGAGAATTGCTATCGGTTGCATCATATTAACCAAACATATGATTTTGTAAGTACACTTTCAATAAGTTAAAGTTTAAATATTAAACTTTAGGACTTCATAGATTCAATTTGATATATGAAACTTTCAATGCAAATGCAGGTAAAGAGGACAAGGGAAGAGTATGCAAAATTGAACAAAGCAGAGATGTCCATATGGGAAGCCGTTGAACTCCTTGAGAATTTTGTGGATGAAAGTGACCCTGACCTGGATGAACCTCAGATTCAGCATATGCTGCAGACGGCTGAAGCTATAAGAAAAGATTATCCTAATGAGGATTGGCTGCACTTGACTGGCCTTCTTCATGGTAAATACCCCATGCATACTCCTAGTTTCCGTTCTAAGGCTAACATGCAAAATATAAGTTCTTTGAATGTGTAATTTTATAAGTTTAAGTTAGTGGCTCTATGCTCTTATTCATAATATCAGATAATAACTACACACACTTGGCCCTATATATTCAAGTTTACATAAAACAACTTGATAATTGATTCTTGCATGGATTTCAGATCTTGGAAAGGTTCTTTACCATCCTAAATTTGGAGCGCTTCCCCAGTGGGCTGTTGTAGGTAAGAAATGTTCTTTGACCAAATAAATGTTAATATATTTCTCTTGTCTCGGGTCATTTCAATCTGATGATGAATTCTGATGTTGCAGGAGATACGCTAATTGTTGGTTGTGCTTTTGACGAAGCAACTGTTTATTACAAGGTCTTCTCAAAAACATTAGTTAATTATGTTTGACATGATTATATGTAGTCAGTCAACTGAAAGAAATTTCTTCGAATCTTTTGCATTGCAGTATCTCAAGGAAAATCCAGATTACAACAATCCTGCCTACAACACTAAACTTGGAGTCTACTCTGAAGGATGTGGACTTGAAAATGTGCTGTTGTCATGGGGGCATGACGATTACATGTACTTGGTATATCCTCTGAACCTTCACTGAATTTTTAATGAAAAATCTTTAATAAGATTTTCATATTGAAATTTCCACAATATGTTATTCCAAAACAACAATCGTAATACTAATAATGTTGTTTCCAAATCCTTAGGTGCTCAAGGCATGTGGAACTACTCTACCTCCAGCTGCATTATTTATTATCCGATATCACTCATTATACCGTAAGTATTATTCTTTATCTTTTCCTGTAAATTTGAAAATAGTTAATATTCTTGAATCGTTTTTATACAATATAATGAGTTTTATCTGTTCATCTTGCAGTAATGCATTCTGATGGAAAATATCAATACCTAATGAATGACGAGGACAGAGAGAATCTGAAGTGGAGTCAAATATTCAGGTAAGCTTCCATTTTGCTGTTTAATCTGTACATTTTTTTTCTTTCTTACCAGTGTTCTTCCCCAACAATTATTCATTTCTCGTTGAGCTGATTGTGAGCATCAGTGTTTTTCCGCACCAATTATTCAATTTTTGTTCAGCTGATTGTGACAACTAAACTGATTTTATTGTATTGTACAAAATAACAGCAAATATGATCTCTACAGTAAGAGCAAAGTTCATGTTGATGTTGAAAAAGTTAAACCATACTATGAATCCCTCATAAAAAAGGTTTGTACCAGTGCAAAATTCCGTGCTTTGGTAATTTTAAACACTTTTTTTTCTTTACTAAAATTGGATTTTTTTTTTCTTTCTTTTTGTAGTACTTCCCAAAAAAGATCAGATGGTAATCCTTGAGGATCCGGCTTTAGGCTGCCTGCCATACTTTTAGTTGTGCTCGCTTTCAATTGGCAAAGTTAATTTTATTTAGATATGCACTATAAATTTCTGTAATCAGTACTAAGAAGTCTGTAAAATATTAATAAATAAAACACATCATATAGATGTGGCGTGTTCAATATTATTTGGCTTGGTTCTTGTATATTGATAGCCAGGAGGCCATGTGTGGGATGTCTTTAAGGCCTTGGGGCCTAATCAAATAATGCTAATGTTGCGGCTTCTGCAAGAACCAAAAAAAAAAAAAAAAAAAAAAACCTTTAGAAATCAACACCTTGGGTTATCTGGAATCAACACCAAGCTATTGAAGGAAAAGCTCCAACAATCAATTTCATTACTGAAGCAAACTGTATATATACAACTAGTCACTAACCTGTGCGATGCACGAGAAAGTTTTGCCAAAAATATATATATATATATATATTATATTATGATACATATTTAAATTATATGCAATTACAATAATCTCATTTCTCATGTTCAAACCCATGCAATAATAAAAACACTAAACAAGAAATGTTGTATTAAAAAAAAATGACAAAAACCACAAAACTAAAACCAAAAATACAAACTCACTTTTAAGGAAGTCAACTCTTTGAAGAACTGGAACAATTAGGACATGTGGCATATGAAGAAACTTTCACTTGTCAAACTATTGAATTCCATTAAGCAAAAACATATTAAGCAAAGAAGTTAACACTACCAAAACCCAAAATCCAAACCCACTTTTGAGATCTTAATTGGGCAGTGAGCCTTATATCAAAACTAAAAACCTATACATGAAATCTACCTCAATTTTGGACCCCTAAATTTACCAATAAATAAAGAAGGAAAAAAAAAATGTAATGCAAGAATAAATGAATGATATAAGAATTTATATCATTTTAATATTTTTAGTGTACTTCCGGATACATGTGACCAAATGTAATTCACCTTATTCACTCCTAATGAAAATAAAAGTAGAGAAGTGTTGCAGTTTCTTTTTTGTTGACTGTAAATTCTAGGTATTTCTAATTTAGAAAGGTATATGTTTTAAACAATGCTTATCTAGAATTCATGGTAAATGCTAAATGGCCTACTATTAAAAACAACATCTTCCTCTTTGCCTTAATCAAAACTGAAATTTTAATTTGAAACCATAGTTTGTCAATAAAAGAACTACAACTACAAAGAATTAATGTTTTCAAGCAAATCCGTCAATCGCACTTTATATGATCTACTTTTTAAATTTCTTTTTCCCTTCTAATAATACCATGACCAACTCTCACATGTTGTAGAAAGCTAATCAATTAATTGTTAACATGCACCAACTATTAGAACAATTAGTCCAATCATAACACAACCAAATATCGAAAAAATGGCATCAAAATTTTATCGTCAAAACAATTAGAAAGACACAATCATTATCAATTAGTCAAGTTCCATAGCCATGTATATGTGGCCATGTGTTGATAATGGATCATCAGTATGAAGGAAACTGCATTTTAAATTATAATCAGCCATGAATGAGTGAGTTATACGACAATGTTAAAAATATATTTTGTTTTTTGTGACATATGAAGTGCAATTCATGAACTTAAGGTTTTGACCTTTACAATGAGTTAGATCAAGACAACCCCATGCACTATCTTCAAGAAATGGACCAACACCCAAAATCGCATTCTACAGCAAATACAGTAGGCTAGATGTGTAGTTTACATCCAGCAACCCCATATCCACCATTTCTTTATGTTCTCTATGGGAGGACACAATCAAATAAGAAGTAATAGAAAAGATTTTTCCCAATTATAAAAGAAAAGCCACTTATTAAATTATACCTCTTGACAAGACAAAGCCACCCAAAGCAAACAGCATGACCAACGCAAATGATCCAAATGTGTTGGCAAGAATCAAGTCCCCCTTACCAATTGCCCCAATAAAGCGAAATAATGCAGAAGCCATCTGGTTAAGAAGTAAAAGTAGAAGGTACTACCTAAAAAACCTGCAATATGAACATGAGAAAATATATAATTTGAATTAGAAAAAGAAAAAAAGGAAAAAGAAAAAGTGAAACATATCTTTGTATGTTGACAAAAAAGTAGCATGATTTTATTTATTTATTCTATCTTTTACCTTCCAATACTTGGATCAAAGCCAATGACATAGTAAGTGATGAATACCCATACATCAACTTCTACAAACGTGATTGGAATCTTGATGATCCATGCAGGGAGAGAATATGCCCATGGAGGATAGAATAGGAGCTTCCTTTGCTTGAAGAAAACAGGAAGCTTTGCAACAGTCATGGATATCAGTTACTGAATTTCGGTGCATATCAGTATCAGTCCGTAGGAAAGTTGTCATAACAATCATTGCCATTATTGTAAGCTAAAAGAAGAAAAAAAAGAAAAAGTTTATATTACTCATATATGGGTATAATGAAATTTGACATAGAAAAGACAGTTTTAAAAAATACTATAAAGCTCATCTTACTTGAATGAACTTGAAGATGTAGACAAACGAATTCCTATTCATGAGCAAGAATTCTCTTGACAAGCAAGGTTTCACCAGCTCTGCCTTTTTGACACCATACTTTCTTATTGTCAAAGCAGCTGGATGGCTTTTAGCCTTGTCAAACTGAGTTGCAAGTTCATCTCCGAGTTTACATCTCACATGGAAAGATTGGAATGCCTTAGCAAATTCGTTTACTGTTACAAAATTGTAGGGCTTGTCTTTTTGTGCCCAGTACTGCTCCAAATGTTTCCTTAAAGTCACCTATAAATTGGTTATAAATGAATCCAAATATGAGATTCTACTTGTAATGCTTACCTCTTTAGAATATAAAAATACTATTATATATGAGACCAAAAAATAAACCTTTATTCAAACTCATTTCTTGCAGGAAGTCTGCCACCCCTTTCCTCTCAGGACATTTAAAGCCCATTGATTCAAAAAATTCAAGCACTTGTTCACGGGAACCTTGGTATACAATCTAGCCATCAAAGATGAGAATAATGTCATCAAAAAGATTATAAGTCTCTAGTGCTGGCTAGAGGAGGGAGATGACAACAGTTCCATTGAAAATGTGAACATATTGCTTGATTGAATTCACAATCTGAAAAATTGTTGAGCTATCCAAACCAGTAGATATTTCATCCATGAATGACACTACAGATGGTCCAACCAACATCTAACCTATAATTTTAGTATAAGATATTATTGATACAGATGTAGAGAGAATATGATTCTGTATATATGAAATACAAATTTGACTTTACCAGTTGTAACTCGTTTCCTTTGCCCTCCAGATATATTCCCCTTAACATTTGATTTCCAAATCCCAACTAAGGTATCTGCACAGACGTCCAATCCCAAAACCTGAAAACAATGTGGAAAATGAATAAAAGTGAACTATAATGATAATTTCTAAACAATTTCATAATCAATTCAACAATTTGCTGTTATTACCTTTAGAATGTAATCTGTCACCACATTCACCTCTCGCCATTCTGTTGCCACTGCCTAGATTAGCAGAAACAAATAAATAGAATGACATATAATGACAATACATATTTTAAGGAAGCTGTGAAAACCAGGATAGAAAAGATTGGTTTTGCATAAATCCCAAAAGCAACAAAACTGCTGCAAACCAACTAAACCAAGAAATCGATTACAACGAAAACCTTATACAAAAATATTCAATGCCTGTGATCAATAGGATTTTGTGAATCCAACAAAAGTCAAAAGTATTAAAGCATTAAAATTTTCTTTTTCATAAATTCTAAATCATTAAGAAATTGAATTGGGTAAATTGCCTCTTCATATAGACAATAAATTCAAGTGCATGATCACAATTCTAAAAGTACTCCTCATGCCTCAAAACATTAAAAATGAAAACTTATGTTAGATTCCATCTAGCAGTCCCCATTGAAGTCCAAAAATATTAAAGCTCAAAGTTAGCAACAAAATCGCTTACATACCTGCTATGGAAATCCACAATGGGATGTAGATGCCTAAGTTTGATGTAATTATCTTGAACAGATAAAAATTGCGTAAAATAAGTTAATAATTGCAATTATTCAGATTGAAATTTGACTGTAATTGGTCAGAAATCTTAACAGTCTAAGAGGATTTAATCATGTGCCAAAAGGGTAACCATGGGTTCTACGCACATGCAGCTTTACTTTGTTTATCTCAATTGAAGTGTTTTTTTTATCATATCCTAGAACTTTTTAAGAAAACTGGTTAAGTTTTTCATGTAACTTTAACCCATCATGAGATCAAAACTCTAACAATGCATTCAAATCAAGAGGCACAAAGCCAAAGTGTTCTAATCTGATTTAAAGAACCAAAAACAACAAATTTAAAGGTCCGTTCAAAACCATAAAAGTGCTGACAATAACAAAAGCAAATCTTGAAACAGAGTCCACTACATAACCAAAAAACCAAAAATTAAACACATAATAGAACTAACAACACAAATATACATCAAAATTAAATCTCACATCAAACATTCACATTTTAAATTGCTACCCTACCCATTTACGAATTATTTTATTTAAACAATTACAGTATATATTTAACTTGATGCACTAACTCTAAAAACTTATATAATCTCTTACTTCGGTATAAAAAATTCAGCCATTCAAATATTTTAGTTGACTATAAACAAAGAAATCATATTTGTAAGGAACCCATAATCTTGTAGGAGAAGATGAAGAGTTTACTGCGATGCAACACTATTTCAATCTCTTCAACAGGTTTTCTGAATCACAAGGTAACAGAGTGGTGAGACCGTTCTCTCATCTTCCTCCTCCTCCTCCTCCTCCTCCTTCTTCTTCTTCTTCTACTCCTTCTCTAGAGGATGATTGATACAGTTTTCTGAATTGGCTGGGGCGTAGCCTTGGTCTCTTTAGGTTTTTACCATATCTTAACGGTAGTGCCCTCAAATTTCTCATTCTTTCCCAGGATCCAAAACCCTTTTTTCCCTTTTCTTTTCCCTCAATTTCTCACCAAACAAATACAATCATAAGAAAATTGCAAAATAAAAATAAAAAGTTTTGGACTTACGGTGAACCTTTGGACTTGGTTTGGAACTTTGCTAGTCAAAAATTGTGAAGTCTTGCTTTGAATACTTTTGCAGATAGGGCAAAATTTATATGAAGGGAAGTATAGAGAATGGGTGAGAGAGAGGAGGAAGAGCGTATAGAGAGAAAAAGTGTTTGTTTTTTTTGGGAAGGAATTTCATACTTGCAAAATTTATAACTACCCATGTAAGACTTTTTTATATATATGACGGTTTGGTTTTTTAAATAAACCGAATTAAGCCACCAACTGTAACAAAAATTGTAGTGAAACAGTTCAGTTAATTAAAAGACATAACTTCTCGGGGGTTTTTTTTTTAAATGGTAGTGTTTATTGACTGGAAAATGTGTATTTTTAAATGTGAATGTGTCATAAATTTATGTAGCCACGTGGTGCAATGAGGAGTGGTCAACAAAAAGTCAAACGTTTCGGCTATTAGTTATTATATAGATACTGAATTCCAGGTTCTTTAAATAGAGTTCCAAACTTATTATCCTAACAAGAAAAGGAAACAATTCTAACCAATGAAAATTCTACTAATGAAGTAAGAAGATGAATTAAATCCCTAAAACAAGTAGGAAAATAAAATAAGATTTAAAAAATGGATAAAGTTTAATTATAAAATTAGTTGAAAGCTAAGGCTACAATTTTACTCAATATTTTTTTATTGGAGACGAATTTTGACAAATCCATCATTGGATTATATATTCTTCTTATATCCTCCACGCTTGCAAAATTTCTAGAAAATTAAAGATCATTAGCTATGTCATCAATAAATTGTTTAAATTGCAAGTTTTTGTAGTTTAAATTAGGCATAAAATATAAGCTTAGAGAATCATATAGTAAATAATATTTGATTGATACAAAATTTGACATGTATATTAAGAGCGTAAAGAGCATACAATTCAATAGTTAGATTTTCAAAATATGTAGTGATATTAATTTAATTGAGTAAGGTTATAGACTTAGCCTACAACTAATTTTGTTGCTAAATTTTGTCCTTTCATAAAGTAAATCGAATAAATTAAGAACATTAATAGATTTGGCCTTAAACCCAACTGTTAGTAGTCTCTATTCCTAAGGCAAGTGGTTGGGCCATCTTCTTCTTGTGTGTTGTCCATACTCTAGAGTATGTGTAATTGGGGGCATATATCTTGTGTTGGCACCAGCTAAACTAGGCAAGAGCTGGTTGGGATCTTATGCATACTTATAATATGGCTAGTGATTGGGCTAAGGCTAGTTCTGATATCATGCTTCATTTGATTTCATTAAATATTCTTGCCTAAGGCTTTCCCAGTAGTCTTTTTGGTTGTTAAATATGAGCTTATTGGACTAGCCATCATCTACCGTACGTTAGCGGGAATTACGGTAAAGAGTGTCTGCAAGTACATGTTCATATAAACTCTATTGCAACTATCCTATGTAATAGTTAGACTGTGATTGATCATCTATCACTTTCATATAAACTTATTATTTTTTCTCCATTATCTACCGTTAGCGAGAACTACGGTAAAGAGTGTTTGCAAGTACATGTTTTCAACCATGAATTAGAATTGTGGTAATCGAGTGCTCTTGTGAGCCAAGTAACGAGGCTATGACAATTATTAAAGGGTTACTCTATGTATAGACTTATTATTTTTTCTCCATCATCTACCGTTAGCGATAATTACGGTAAATAGTGCTTGTAAGTACATGTTTCTAACCACGAATTAGAATTGTGATAATTGTGTGCTTTTGTGAGCTAAGTACCAATGCTATGAAAATTATTAAAGGGTTTCTCCACGTGAATTATAACTCTCAGCCAGTTGTATTCCTGTTTTATAATATTGATTGGTAGATACGAATGACATCTAAACTTCAATATGCACATGACTCCACACCCAATAAAACATATATTGCCCATATTCTTTTGTCTCTCCTCACTCTTCACGACGCAGTTCTTCCACACGTCCAACTTTTCAAGGGAGAGAATATCCACAACCAACAATGTGGGCTTTTAATTTGCAAGTAATGTTAGTGTCCAAAACATTACGAACACAATCCCTACCTACGCACCTCCTGCCTTCTCATTTTCTGCAAATACTTGGACAAATATGGTTGATCCTTCAAATATTGAGATACCATTTGTGTCTACTTGGAGAGAGGGGATGAATTTGTGCAAAGGGTTGACTTTTGCCAATAAAGTGGAGGTGAAGCGTGCATTAACAATTTGTACCCTCAAGGAAAATAAATATTTTATTATAAGTAGGTCAACGAAGGTCAAACTTTGTGCGAAATGCGTGGATTAGTCTTGCAAGTGCTATGTCATGGTAGTCATGAAGCCCAATCTCCATGAATTATGGATGGTCACCATGTATGTGGGTCCTCACACGTGTATACCAATTAGGTTGCGAAATGATGGTAGAATGATGAATTATAATTTTATTGCATCAGACATCCTTAAGAAGTTATGTGAGGATGACATGTCCCCAATTAAGCATCTCAGATCTATGATAGAGTCGGAATATGATGGCCATAAGCCTTCTTACTATAAGGTATGAGATGCGAAACAAAAGGCGATTGGAAAGATATTTAGGAATTGGGAAGAGTCTTACCAAAGGTTGCAAAAGTTGCTAATGGCATATATTGATCAGGATCCGAATACCTAGGTGTCCTATCGTACCACACCCACCAGTGTAGATGACATCATATTTTTGCATTATGTGTTTTGGTCATTCGGTCCATGCATTTATGGATTCAAATATTGCAAGCTGGTTATCATTATTAATGGGACCCATCTGTAAGGTAAATATCAAGGAAAGTTATTGGTCACAATGGCAACTGACGCTAATGTTAGGACATATATGGAACTTGTTAGAACATATGTCATGTAGAATTGGCTAATCTTTTGATAAAACGCACTTTACTTGTGATGGTTTAAGTCTTCAAGCAACATATTGTTCAAGCCAAGATTTAAAGTCATGCAAATCTGTTTAAGAAACAAGTGAAGAAGTGCTGTATTTTGAAGCTTGATAGATAGCTCGACAGATTTCATCTATCGAGGTTTAAAAGGGAACTTTAGAACAATGCTCGACAATAGCTCGACAGATAACCTATCTATCGAGAATTACAAAATTCAGATTTCTAGATCTGTTTTTCACAGATATCCAAGTTATTTGTGTTGGGTTTCTTTTCTCACAACCCTAGACATACATAAGGATTATTTTAAGGGCTGTCTAAGGTGATGCAACTTGATGCAAAGTGATTATTCACTTAAATTGTGACCCGAGACAATTTGCCCTAGTTCATATTTCTCTTAAAGAAGCTGCCGTGTTTTGTATGCAAAGGGTTTTGTAACCAAGGAGCTTTTTAATCCTCATCGTGTGGATGAGCTGAAGAATTTTGTAGCCAACATCTTTCTCAAGTTGGTGTGTCAGTCACGTACTAGGATCCGTGCATCGATTGCTTAGTCATGTATTTGGAGCCGTGCATTGAAAATGAGAGATTGTCACTACATTACAAGTCCAATTGGGCATTAGGGTAAGGTTTCAACTGTAGGTTGGTATAAGGTAATGGGATTCCTTTACTTGTAACTGCTTGTTTTGATAATAATGGATTCTCGGGAGTGGTGACCTTAAATTCACCCGGTGGGGTTTTGCCTTGGAGGTTTTCCTTATTTGTAAACAAATCACCTATGTCAAATTTATTTTTGCTGCATTTACTTTAGTTGGTGATTTATTAGTGCTGCCACACTTATTACATGTAATTGAATCTAATTAATTCACTTGGTTAATTAATTGATTATTTTTACCAAAGAGGTCAATACATTTTTGGCCTATCAAGGGGTATCAGAGCGGGCACACTTTGATTAGGGATAATCTTTGCTGTGTGATCCATTGAACCCTGTTTGTCATGGATAGAGGATAATCTCTTATTATACCTCCTTTATTTGATGACACTAACTATGCATACTGGAAAGTACGCATGAGAGCTTTCTTGCAGTCCTTAGATGAGAAGGTGTGGCAAGTTGTGAAAATTGGCTAGACCAAGTCAACGGAAACTCTGGCAGATTGGGATGATGCTAAGATTGAAGCGGTGAACTTCAACAGCAGAGCATTGAACGTGTTATTCAGTGCGGTCACAAAGAAGGAATTCAAGAAGATATCCTCTACTGAAACTACTAAGGAAGCATGAACTATCCTCTAAACAACCTATGAAGGGACTAAGACTGTCAATGATTCAAACCTTCAAAAGCTTACCACGAGCTTTGAAGAAATTAAGATGGAGGAGGATGAGTCATTTGATGAGTTCTATGCTAAGCTGAAGGACATAGTGAACTCTGCATTTAATCTTGGAGAAACCATTCCAAAACCCAAGATTGTAAGAAAGGTGCTCAGATTTTTTCTGGAGAGATTTCATGCCAAGATAACCGCCAATGACGAGTCAAAGGACATTGAGAAAATTCCTTTGACAGAGCTGGTTGGCAACTTACAGACCTATGAGTTGGGTTTGACTAGGGCCTGGAAATCGAGCAACAGCAAGAGCATGGCATTGAAGGACAAAGGCAGTGATACTGATGAATCTTCTGATGATGAAGATTCCAAGATGAAATCCTACGTTACAAGTCAGTTCAAAAAGTTCATGAAGAATGATAATGCAAAAGGATTTGGTAAAGACCGTAAGCAATCCAAATCGTTTTAGTTCAAGAGCTAAGACAAAGGAAAGAAGGATGCTAAAGACGGTGGTCAGTACACTATTCCCTTCGGACCAAAATGCTTCGGATGTCAAGGGTTTGGACACATGAAATAAGAATTTCCAACTTATCTCAAGACTTTTGGGAAAAGCAAGGCCCTTGTTGCTACCTTGAGTGACCCCGAAATTGACATTGAGTCAGATAATAGCGTTGATGAGGGAATCTTGAATGCCTTCACTACCACAGTGAATCCTACTGAGGGGATTCTTGAAGAGGTAGATGAAAAAGAGGAATTGGTGGAGTCTAAATTTGAGAAAATGAATGAATAGGATGACATCCATACTACTAGGACAAATGTGATTCAATGTATGTCACTATTTTATGTAATTGGCTAATCTTTTAACAAAATGCACTTTACTTGTAATTGGGTAGATCTAGGATGTGTTTAATACTTCAAGAAACAAGGTTTCAAGTTCAAGTGTTAAAGTCATGCAAGTCTATCCAAGAATTAAGTGAGAAAGTGCTGTTCATTAAAGCTCGATAGCTAGCTAAACAACTAGCATCTATCGAGGCTTAAAGAGCAGTTCTAGCCCGTGGCTCGACAGCAACTCAACAGATAGGGTATCTGTTGAGGTTTATGAAGTTCATTTTTTCAAGCTAATTTTCATCCAATCTATGAGTGTATGTTTGGGCTTTCTTTTCTCACAACCCTAAACATATATAAAGATTATTTTAAGGGCCATCAAGGGTGACACAAGTTGCACAAGTGTTGAGCAAAGTTTTGATCATGCAAATTGTGACCAGAGATAGAATTTGCCGTAGTTCATCTATCTCTTGAAGAAGTTGCTGTGTTTTGTACACCGTAGGGTTTTGTGACCAAAGGGCTTCTTGATCTTCATCGTGTGATGAACAAAAGAACTTTGTAGCCAACATCTTTCTCAAGTTGGTGATTAAGTTGCGAACTGGGATCCGCACAATTGGTTAGTCACGTACTGAGAGCCGTGCATTGAAAATAAGAGATTGTCACTTCAGAACAAGTCTAATTGAGTATTGGGGTAAGGGTTAAACTGTAGGTTGGTATAAGGTATTGGGATTTCTTTACCTGTAACCGCTTGTTGTGATAATAGTAAATTCTTGGGAGTGGTGACCTTAAAATCAACTGGTGGGGTTTTGCCGTGTTGGTTTTCCCTATTCGAAAACAAATCACTGTGCAAATTTAATTTCCGTTGCATTTAGTTATTTGGTGATTTGTTTGTGCTACCACACTATTGCATGTTAAATTGACTTAATTAATTCACTCAGCTAATTAATTGGTTAATTTATCACAAGGGGTAAATACATTCTTGGCCTATTACATACAGCCTGTGTAAAGTTGTACAAGGTCTCTGAAAAGTACGAGAAATTGTATAGGCTGGCCATTAAGAAGCTAAGTGAAGTGGAACTTGATCGAGAAGAGCTCTCCACAAAATTTGATGAAGCTAATCAGACCTTTGGAGCTTTGCGGTTCGAGAACAATTTTTGGGTTGAAAAGACCAAGAAGCTTGAGGTAGAGTTGTTTCAAATTAGAGCTCAATTGGAGAGGACTTCTAGTGCAAAGCTTGATGAGATGCTTAGCCTTCAGAAATTTTCTTCTGATAGAACCTTTTTGGGGTATGATTTCTCTTCTCCTAATATTGCTTCTTCTAGTACTACTGTATTTGTCTCACCTGCTGATTATGTTAATTCTAAGAACAGTGATGTTAAAACTGTTTTAGCTAGTGAGAACATAAACAAGGGAAAATCTAATTTAGGAGTACCCCCTAAACTAGACAAGAAAGAGACTAGAAACCTAGGACTAAAAAGGGAAATAACCAAAAGTCTAAACAGAAGAAGTAGCATCTCTGTCACCGCTGTGGAGCTATAGGGCATACTCATCCTAATTGCTACAAGTTGTTAGCCACACAACAGAGCAACAACATGATCTCTTCTGGAAACCATAATCAGTTTCTATCTTCTTTTACTCCTCTATGAGATCTTCTTAAGGCCCTCATATTCCTTTCGAACTTGAACGGTTTCAATTCTCCCTCCTCACCATCGGATCAAGAGTTTGCCAAATGGAAAGGTTCTTCCAAGGTGTGGAAAGAAAAAGGCTCAAAGTGATTTAGTCAGTTTTTCTCTCTCTCCCTCTTTTTGTTTATGCATTACAAGTGTGTTTTGCTTTCTTGTTCCTTGAGTCAGTCTAGTTTTATGCTATGCTTTATTTAACATGTTTTTGTTCGTTTGTTTTCAGTTTTTGCTTTATTTTGTTTTTCATAAAAATAAAAAACAAAAAAAATTGAAAAATCAGAAAAATACAAAAACAGCGTGTCTTTTGTGTACATTGGTACTTGTGTACCTTGGATGGCCATTGAAATAAAGATTTCTAAACTTTGTATCCTTTGTAGCTTAGATAAGCATCTTAATGCACAACTAAGCAAGTGAGCTTTGTGGCTCGTGTTTGTGATGAGTAAGATTAAGTAATCTCTTATACTTAACACTCGTATCACTCTTTTTGACGAGAAAGACTAAAAAATCCTAAGAGAAAGGTGGAAATAACCGTCGCACCACTATAGTCTGCCAATCATGAAAAACATCTGTATGCTTCGGTATAGCAAAATTGTGATGTTTAAAGCTTAACATAATTGGGTATTTCTTCTCTCTCTTGTATGCCCATGCATGATATGCTTAAGAGAAGAAAAAAATATACAAAGAAAATTAAAAGCAAAAAGAATGAAAATGCTTTTGAATATGGTTGTAAGTGTGTTTCTAGGAGATGTGGGAGTTATAGGATGTACCTCAAAGGTGATAGTTCCCATTAAGCAGTTATGATTATGTGTGAGTTAATTGATTTTCTCATATCTCAAATCCTCAAAACATGAGACACTTATGCAATCTTGTGATGTTTTCACACACAACATGCAAATTCTTTGTTACTTTTGATACATGTGTAGGTACAATTTGATTTGGCCATCACAAGGAATACGTGTGTTAATGTTTACCTACTAAACTGTCATGACTTGTTTTTGAAACATAAAATTAGTTAGACTTGTTCAGTGTGTGTGTGAGTATTGGATCATAAATGCTTTACATTTTTTTGTTGAGAGATGTATTTGAAGCTTAATATGTTTTTTGGATCTATGTTGAGTAGCTTGCTTGGTTGCATTCATCTCATTGTGTTTTTCCTCCCTTTGAAAAACTGCTTTTTATCAAGCTCGACAGCTTCTCGATAGATCCTTGACAGATAGCTATCTATCGAGACCATTGGACTTCTTTTCTCGATAGATTCTGTCGCAATTTTGATCTATCGAGCTATTTAGAATTTGTCTCGATAGCTTCTTGACAGATTCTCGATCCATCGAGAAAGTTTCTGTCTGATCGATAGCTTCTCGACAACTGTTCGATCCATCAAGACGCGTTTTCCTTAAATAGCTTTAGCGTGAAAACAGATCTCATTTCTCTCATTCTCTCTCGACAGAAACCGTCTTTTCACCTCCCAAACACCCTTTTCTCACTCAAAACCTCCTACCCTCTTGGATTTCGGCCTTGTTTGAGCATTTCTCCTCTAGTATGCTCCCTTAATCCTTCATTCTTCATGCATTTCACGCATTTAGACCTAGGTTTTGGGTTTTTTTAAAATTTTTGGGGTTTTTGAAAATTGTTGATTATTTTGTGAAATTTTTGGGTTGGATTTTGCTCATATGATGTTATATGCTCATGCATTGCATTACATTTGTATTTGCACAATATTGCATGCATTATAGATGTGTGTTTATATGTTGAAACTTGTGTGCTACTAGGATTGGATTGGGTTGAACCCATGATGCAATTTTCTTTGCATGTCACATGCTCATGCACATTTCATGCATACATACCTTTTCATTTCCTTCTTTTGGTACTCTCCCTGATAGTTTTTTTGTTGTGTTTCTCTCTCTCTCTCTCCAACAGTCTGCGTATGGCACCCAAGCACAAATCCACTCCGTCCTGGAACCCTCTTCGTTCTGGGGCATCATCTTCTAATCCTACTCCTCTTTATGTGTAACACCCTAGAATTTTGATACCAATTTAATTCTTATACATTAATTGAAAAGGAGGCCTACAATTAAATGGATTTAATTGATTTGGGTCTACGATCTTAAAAATAAGATAAATACTATGGTATATAAAGCCCAAGTGAGGTGGCATAAGTAAATATATGGGCCTTGATAAGACTTTGAAAACCCTAACCTTTTACCTCTTAAGTTAAACGTGTATATACATAAGAAGGTTCCTTTTGTTTCAGCCGCAACACACTATTAAGGTTTTCTTTTCTTCTATGCGGCTGTGCATGGAAACCTGCAGGTATGATTTTCTCATACTCTAAATTTAAGAAGTTCGAATATTCAATAGCTAGTAATTTTCAGGAACCTAGACTATCATTATATTAATATAAAAAGGGCTCCTATAATTGTTATTATATTAAATTAGGAATTGTCAATATGGCTGTATGTCAGGAAAGGGTACTCCACAGGCTTTGAAATTGTACCTAATAGAGTAATAGGCTTGGGCCTTATTAATTCAAGTTTGTCACCATGTGAAAGGGAAAAGGGGATAGTAAACATTTGATAGCTCCTTTGCAAGGGAGTATACTATTGAGGATCTGAAAAGGAAGCTCTTTAGCAAGGGAGTGCACCTTTAGGTTCCAAAGAAGCCTTCCTTAAGAAAAGGGATGAAAATGAGGTTCTAGTCCAAAAAGGAGACATCACAACCCTATCAACGAGGTGTAAACGTTGACCACAGGAAAAGTCTAGAATATTGTTTATATGATGGTATTGATATATATATATATATATATATATATTTTGATGGCTCACAATATAAAGATATTTTTTTTATATGAAATATTTGATGATAAAATATTGATGAGTTACAAGTTATGAAATTGTTGTAAGAATTATTTATTTGAAAGGTTTGTTCCCACACCTCAATGTTAGTGAATTCCACTTATTGAGTTATCTCACCCCCTCTTTTATCCACCTTTACAGATACATTAGAGGGATCATTGGAGTAGAGATTCTTGGAAGACAACAGTTACAAATTATTTTGTGGAACTAAGGACTTTATTATTATTTTTATGGTATTAAACATTGTACTAGAGAATTATTTTGAGGATGTTTTATTTTTGGTAGATTAGAGCTTTGACATTTGTGATGAGATTTTAGGTTGCTAATTGCTTTTATTTAATAATTTTATGGATTATTTAGATTGAATAGACTTTTATTTCTTATGATTTTAGGGCGTTACATTATGTTTGGTTCTGTGATGAGAAGGCCCGTTAGGACTTCTTGGAGAACTTCTCCAAACGTGGCATTCATTCAGAATGCCACGTGACACTATCGGATTTTTTCGATACTACTTTATTCACTGTCATTCACAGGCGGGGTTAGGATTCTCTATGTGAGATACCCATGAGTTGTCCCTTCATGAACATACAGGAATTCTACTCCAGTATCGCATCCTAATTACCCCAGTTGTCCACGTCTGAGGACTGTGTCCAAAGACGAACTTCTGTCTCTCTTTTGTGAGACACCTTCTTCATGGGTTGATTGTCAAAACACCTTATGCTCGGGCTTTGCAAAGTGTCCGAGGTTCCTTAATATGGTAATGACATTTGTTCTCCATCCCTTGTCTCAATATAACTCCATTACTGAGCCTTGTGCTCACTTTTTGCTTTCCCTTATTGAGGACCTTACTTTAGACTTTCCCTCCCACTTCATTCTGTCCCTTATAGATGTCTATAAGGATACGGTGATCCGTGATAAGCTTATCTTTCCTTCTCCTATCACGAGGATCATTCGCCACTCCTTTGTCTCCTATCCCGAGTCTGTTCACTTCTCCTTCATGGGTGCCTTAAGTGCGGCGTCTGTTCAACAGAGCGAGGCCCAGCTTCTACCAAAGTAGCCACGGACTGAGATGGTGACTCTTCTAGCCTCCTTCATTCCATCCACCTCCCCTCCCTTTTTTTCGAGTGGTGGTGTGACTCTTGAGGCCATCACGGCTCAGCTTGAGCACATGGATGCTCGTCTTGACACTCTCAGCGATGAGTTATGTTAGGTGAGCATTCGTGTTGGCCGTATTGCAAGACGACAGGCACAGATGGGAAGCTTTGTACCTTCTTCTTCTCCTTCACCCAAGGCTTTCGGTGAGGATGACACTAATGACGAGGATTAGGATGCTAGCTCTTCCAGCGATGATGAGATGACTGGTTCTAAGTGACTTACACTTTGTCATTCGTGACAAAAAGGGGGAGCAGTTTTGGGTTGAGAGTAGTCATGTACTTAGGGGGAGAGTTAGTATAGGACTTTTTTTGTTAGGGGGAGTGTTTATATCTTCTAAGGGATGTAGTGAGGATTTATGTATCTTTTCTTTTCTTTTGTTTTTGGATACATTATCTTTTTGTACATCGGTCTTGTGACCACTTAGTGATAGCAAACATTGTACTTATCTTTGATATATATATATATATATATATATATATGATGATGATGTTGTTATCATTTTTTTTCACCTATCTCTCCATGTGTTGCTTCTTTTCTCTCTTTATACATATGTTTCTTATGTATGCAATCTTTTATTTCTATTTCACACTACACACTAAGATACCTTGATGAGCTTTGTTTAAAATGTTTCAGAAATACAAGTTGTCAAAATCTATCATGCCATGAACTCTCTTCTTATAAAGTTTTTCAAGAGTTTGTGTTAAGATTAGATTTTATTGTATCTAACAAGTGATTAAGAGTTTAGTGATTTATGACTTCTGTCATACTTCATTTGTTTGTTGTGGTTTTGTCACAGATTTCCAAAGGGGGAGATTCTTAGGACATATGTGGAACTTGTTAGAACATATGTCATGTAGAATTGGTAATCCTTTGACAAAACACACTTTACTTGTAATTGGGTAGATCTAGGATGGTTTAAGTCTTTAAGCAACATATTGTTCAAGTCAAGAGTTAAAACCATGAAAATTTGTTTAAGAAACAAGTGAAGAAGTGCTGTATTTTAAAACTTGACAGATAGCTCGAAAGATTGCATCTATCGAGGTTTAAATGGGAACTTTAGCCTTATATTTGACAGCAGCTTGACAGATAACCTATCTATCGAGAATTAAGAAATTCAGATTTCTAGATCTGTTTTTTACGCATATCCAAGTTATTTGTGTAAGGTTCTTTTCTCACAACCCTAGTGAGTGTTTGGGTTTGTGTTTTGCAGCGCGTTTTGCGTTTGCGGTTTATTTATTTATTTTTACCAGAAGCACGTGAACACTGACCTACCAGTGGGTCCCGTGCACTATGCGCGGGACCCACTACCACTTTCAACGTCCACACATTTCATTGAAATAGCACCATCAGTATGTCCCGTGAACACGGGACCCACAAACATCTTTTTTCACCAAAACTTTAATTAAAAATGGGTCCCACGGTACTATTCACACATTTAAAAATTATTTTGTTACAGTGTCTTCAGTTTTCAATTTTTAGCAAAATAAGCTGTATCCAAATGGACCCTTAAACATATATAAAGATTATTTTAAGGGTCGTCTAAGGTGATGCAACTTGATGCAAAGTGATTATTCCCTCAAATTGTGATTGGAGATAATTTGCCCTAGTACATCTTTCACTTGAAGAAGTTGCTGCATTTTTTACGCGAAGGGTTTTGTAACTAATGAGCTTCTTGATCTTCATCGTGTGGATGAACTGAAGAATTTTGCAGCCAACATCATTTTCAAGTTGGTGTGTCAGTCACGTATTAGAATCTGTGCATCAATTAGTTAGTCACGTACTTGGAGCCGTGTATTGAAAATGAGAGATTGTCACTGCATTACAAGTCCAATTAAGTATTGGGGTAAGGGTTCAACTGTTGGTTGGTATAAGGTATTGGGATTCCTTTACTTGTAACCGCTTGTTTTGATAATAGTGGATTCTCGGGAGTGGTGACCTTAAATTCACCCGATGGGGTTTTGTCTCGGTGGTTTTCCCCATTTGTAAACAAATCACCTGTGTCAAATTTATTTTCCGCTGTATTTACTTTAGTTGGTGATTTGTTTGCACTACCATGCTTATTGCATGTAATTGAATCTAATTAATTCACTTGGTTAATTAATTGATTATTTTTACCAAAGGAGTCAATACATTTTTGGTCTATCAGCTAACAACAAGGTATACGTCTCGCCTTTGCGGTTGTGGATTGTGAGTTAGGGTTCAGTTGGAGGTGGGAGGTGGTTTTTACAATGCCTCAGAGATACGATTGGCGATGTGATACCTAACAAAGACATTTGCATAATTTTTGACCGACATCTTGGTATCAAAAACGCCATTGTAGCCTGGCCTAGAGATAGAGATGGAAGAACACAGGTATTTCATAGATATTTCCTTCGACATGTTGCTAGCAATTTTAACACACATTTTCAGAACTCCACTCTAAAGTCAATGGCGTTGAAAGTAGGATATGCTACTCAGGTAATTAAATTTAATACCATAATGGCGTCCATTAAGCATGTGGAAATTGAAGCCATTAGGAAGAATAAGAAGGTGACGGGGAAGGATGGCAGGGGAAAAGATTATCTTCCATACACATACCTAATGAGCGAGTCTGTGAATATATGGACCCAATCACATGATGGTGGAAGACGTTTTGGGGCAACGACAACCAATATGTCAGAGTGCTTTAATGAGGTATTGAAACTTGTTACATATTTCCACGGGGCCTTCCTATTGCCGCAATGGTTGAGTTCACTTGGTCCAAACTTGTTACATATTTCTAGGACCGACATAAAGAAATTACTCATGATTTGTTGGAGGGTAAGAGGTGGAGTACATATGCCATGTCCATGTGGTTGGAAAATAGGCGTAAATCTGAGAAACACTATGTTAGCGCATTTAGCAATGAACATGCAATATATCAAGTAGTTACTTCACACAACAAGTGTAGCACTGGAGGGGGAAAACCACAGTTATGAAGTTTGGTTACTGGAAAGAACATGCAGTTGTGGGGAATGGAAAAACATTAAGATCACGTGTTCACATGCAATTAGAGTATATGATGTGCTAAACATTGATTCGACCAAATATATTCACCCATGTTATAGTTTGGAGTATGCCTTTAACACTTATTCACATGCATTTGCGGTCCTTAAGTCAGAGTCATTGTGGAGGGATCCCATAGGGCCAAAGTGGTTGTCTAATCTAGTATTGTTGTGGGCCAAAGGTCGACCGGTGAAGTCAAGAATAAGGAATGAGATGGATGGAGTGAGGAATAAGGATCGAGAACTTGCGGACTGTGTCATGCTTCTGAGCATAACCGCAGAAAATGTCTGCAATCCCGTGACGCTTCAACAAGCGGTCATTTTCCAAACTAGGTTGGTGAAAGATGGCAAAAAGTTCTAGATTAGTTAAATAATTGTTGTTCATTCTATGTTTGCCTAATGTTTACTATTTTGTCTCCTAAGGTGATTAGTCTACGTTTTTCAGGCATACTTCCATGAATGACGTTTTTGTTGTGCTGACCGCCGATCTTAGGAAAATTGACCACGTTATATCGGCATAATTAACTTTTTGGTTTTTGCTGAATGTACTTGTAATTCTCTATCCAATGTACCTGTTTGAAGTTTGTGATTTGATTAGTATGATTAGAACTACAAATTAAGCATGGTTGGACATGTTTAGAATGTTGATATATTGAGAATACATTTTGTTGTAATTTAAGTGCATTTACATTGTAAAGTTATGTTTATGTAGAGGGCGTAACAGTTTCTATAGTTTAGTGCCTATTGAGAATGCCTTTTGATGTAATTTAAGTGCATTTCCATTCTCAGCTTCTTTGCCTCTTATTGAGTGTTTGTGGTTTACATTTCTGTTTTTGGTTTCCCTGCATGTGGGGGGGAAATTTTTTTTCCAATGGATATATAGGGAAATGCCTTTTGGAAAGTTATCATGCTTAGTTGTGAATATCAGGGAGCTATTCATTGTTTCTACAGGGGGAACAAAAAATTTCCAATGGAAATCAGGTGTCAAAGATTTGAGTTCCATTTGAGTGGCATTCCCTATAATTAGTTTTGAACTCTTTGCCTGCGTACTTGCCGCTATAGAACTCGAGTACAATATTTGGAACTCAAGTTTCATATACTCGAGTTCCATTGTTTTTTTTTTTTTTTTTTTTTTTGATGGCAAGCTAAGCTCCCATAAAATTCAGTCCTAATGGAACTCGAGTTTCATATACTCGAGTTCCACTGGGAATTTTTTAGTTATTTTTTCTATACACTTATTTTATAAGAGCTTTTCTTCTTAGCTTATGCCTTTTTTTTGTTGCTTAGTGCAATTTATAGTGGGGTATATGTTTTCGAAAATAAAAATAAAACACTGGAGAAGGCAGCTGTACATAGAAAAGAAGGTAGCACATTAAGTAAAATTATTTTGAGAAAATTTGTAAAACAAAATAGATTTTATAAGTTGAATGCCATTGGTTGACACATGATATAAAAAATAGGAATCAACTTTCTAATTTACCCTATTTTTTGTTAAAATGATTGAAATTTTATAGCGAAAAAGAAAAACATCACAAAATTTGATATTAGACATGTAGGTACTTATGTCTAATATCAAACAGGTACATTGGATAGAGAAGGTTGAGCTAGTTTATAACTGCCCCCATTGTCAACATTTACCACAACTATTTAACTATGAAATAACAACTACGGTTTCGTAAGTCATGCATTAAATGGTGAAGAATGCAAAAGAAAGAATCAAGCACAATTTGTAACCTCATAAAAGTTGCTTGGAACTCCAATACAATGCATCAAAACAACAAAGCTAGATTCGACAATGACAGACTTTCTATATTACCAATCCAACAATAGGAATATTGTAAAATCTCTAATTTAATCAACAAAATTGTTAAACAGTTTCATCAAAATTTTTAAATTTTTGAAAAAAGTTAGTTATTTCAGTGTAAAATTTGGATTTCAATTAGAGTTTAATTTTACTGCACATGTTCCATTTAATCGAAGTTTTTTAATTTTTGTGCTAAATGAGTTAATTTAAAGTAAAAAACAAGGATTCCAATATAAATAAATCATAAAAAATATAATCATATATCTTTTAGGTATATCCATACATATGCATGAAGTGACAAGCTAGTTTCTATAAATTAAAAAATAAAAATTTTAAAGTACTCCATAAAACAATGAATGCAGAGTGTACTAAATGTATAGGAATGTTAACCGTCATGTAATGCATTTTCTCCACCACTACTATCACGAGGTAATATTATGTGTAATGGTTGAATGTGAAATCCCTCTACTGTTGCAATGAGTGAAAATTGAATTTTGTGACTGCAACCATAACGACTATCACAACCACCACCTACAAACCATGTCACAAAGAGGCTTCAATTTTCTTCCATTTTTAACATCAATAAAAGGTATAAGTTTAATAACAATGTAAACTTTCTAAGTTCGATTAAATCCTCCTTTAAGAATTAATATCTTGATTATCTTAGGAGATTCCTATAGTAATCATAGAGATAATTAGAGACCACATATGAGATGACTCTCGAACAATGGTTATTGATGGGTTAGATAAAGATCATCCACATATGAATTCCCAAACGGATGACCTTTGGATCAAATATGAAAAGCAATGACTTTAGAAACTCCCTCCCATCACTATAATCCTGAGCTAAGGCACTAGAATGAGGGAGGATCTCCCTATATAACCCCTAAGATTTGCTCATTGGCACTAGTTCAATAACTAAAAATGATTTGTCATCCTTGTTGAACTCAATATATATACCGAACTCCTCCAACCATGGCTGATATGAGTGAAATGCTCACACAAAGTACAGTGTTACCCATTGGTGAAACTGACTTAAGCATGGGAGAAACGAGACTTAGGCTGACATTACGCCAGTGTCACCTTACCTTTTGATCCATTACTTTGAGTGTGCAGGCATCATATCAAAGACAGTCCAAGATCTAGGCTCAAACAAAATCTACACTAAAACTCAAAATATTTGAGGAGATAGAACAAAATTACAAAGACTCCACCTCAAAAAGTCTGCACCCACCTACACTTACCAGCGAATAACATAAAATAAGATAATACCACTTAGTTACTAAGAAAAGTACATTGTATAACACACTAAATATCATGAAAATACTTACTTAAATGCAAGGGGAGCATCGGGCCATGGGCCATAATCAAATCCAGATGGGGGCTCTATCTTCGGGCACAAGAATGGCAACCTCGCCCATGCTCAATATTGGATCAATTGCAATGCCCCGCCAATCTGTGAATGACCTTTATGGCTTGCCCGACACAACTCTCTGTACAACCATGCTAGGCAACCACTACCCCAACTATACTATGGTGGATCACAAAGGATCCAATGCACCCTATCTCTCGACTTGTCCACGAAAATCTTATCCCCGAGTAGCGCTAAAATATAGCACTGGGCGTACTGATGTATCTGAATCTCTGTTGCATCATGAGGCAGTGGCTTTGCAATGCCCTCAACAAGGCGGCTGATGAGAATTCTTTACCCCTCCAAAGTTTTTGTCATTCGCCAGAATTGCAAAACCAAGCAACTCCTCGCACAGAGTGCTCCAATCCCCCCCACCAGTCGGCCCAACCAAGACCTCACCATCTATCGGAAGTCCCAAAATGACCACATCTTGTAGGGTGATTGACATCTCACCATGTGGAAGATGGAACGTATGAGTCTCCGGCCGCCATCGCTTAACTAGGGCCGATATTAGGCCATGATCTATATCTCTGGACGGGGCCCCTGATAAGTGTAATTTTTACATGATTTTTATTATCCTCTTATTTATTAAAATTGTTAGTTTTCCTTTATTTCTTTTGATTTGATTTGATTTTTTTACTTATATTTATCTATTCATTTGTGCTTTGAAGGATTGAGAAGATTTCAGATTAATCCACATCTTGTGGATGTAAATTGGTTGACTTGAAGACCCAATTAAATTTAAGTCCAATTCGGATTAGGATTTCAGCCTGCACATCAGTTAGTATTATTGGCATAACTTTCGGCTCAAATATCCAATCAAGATGATTCAAGTTGTGCTGGAAAGTTAACTTAAAGGGCTACAACTTCGTAGTTTACTAAAAGTCCGAATTCTGATGTTAAATGGGCCAAAATCGTCGGTTAAGTGAAGCCTAAAAATCTGGGATTTTCTCCAAACGGGAATTCAACTTGTAATAGGATTCCTTGACCTATTTAAAGGCTCTTTAGGGTAAAAAGAAGGGAGGAGAAACCTGAGAGGAAAAGGGGGCTGCCGCATTGAAGAATTTGCTTTTAGGAGTCTTTCTGAAGAGGAGGATCTGAGGACAAAGGCGAGAGCTTCAGGTTGATCAACCAATGCAGATGAAAGACATAAGTTTTATTTGTTTTCTTTTCAATTTTATTATGAACTAAATTTTATTTTCTAGAGTGTTGATGTAGTCTAGCAATGAACACACAATTTATTTTCTGAGTTATTTTATTTTTAATATTTCCATGATTAAGTGTTTAATTCTTATTCTTAATGCTTTCTATTTTTTACAAATTATAGTTTGATCAATTGAATTACAATGAGACCGAGAGGTGATTTGTTATTTTAGTTCTAGAATTAAAACCCATTAGTTGAGCGAAAGTAGAGATCCTTTACCGCGACTAGTGTGATTTTTCAAAAAATTCAAAGTACGTAATAAGTCTCCAATTAATTAAATTCACATAAAGATATGGAATTGTTAGTTGAAGATATTTTTGATATTATTCGAGAGAAGATATTGAATACTTAAGGAATTTTTAATCATCAACTGGAGATTATTAGAATTTAATAATTAGGAAGAATAAATTGTGTGGGATTTGTTAGGTGAAATCAACTGCTCTAGATCCATTCTTATCATATTTTTACACTGTTAGGTTTTTTACGCCTTGTTAATTCTTTTTATTCGTAGATTTATTTTTATTAAATAGTTTAATTTAATTCAGAGAATAGAACGTTCCACTTATTTTCGATTTTCCAAATAGTAATTAATTTAGTGAATTTCGGTATTCAATAACATAGTTAATCCTTGTGGGTTCGACATTCGTTTTCTAAAAACACTTTACTACTTGTTACGATTCTGTGCACTTGCAGATTATTTTACGCGAATAGCCCTAAACAATCCTTCTAGTCCCACCAACATGATAATTTCTATCTCCCGATTGTCTTGCATCGATATCTTTGCCATCTCCTTAGAGCGACCACGGCACTCAAGTGGGCCCGAGTCTTGCAAAATTGATAAAAATTATCGCAGTTGTTAGAACTTTGAAAGAACTTGCTAAAATTCAAAGAGAACATGAAAATGAAAGTGGTTGTTAGAACTAGATATTTCACCTCGCCATTCCAAATGTCAGTTGATCGATGATTTCGTTGTTTCGTCAGCACTGAATCATCAATGGGACCAGGGCGCACTATCTCTGGCTCCTCACCGATCCGAGGGTCCATATTGCAAAGAGTGCTACTGTGAGATCATTTAAATCCATCGTAACATTTATGATCGATGATTTTACAATGTAAGGAGAATGTCTGAAAAGCAGATTTAATAGAGTATGTAGCTAGTATATAATAAAAGCAGATTTAATTATATCATATGAAAAATAAAAAAAAAACTCATACAAGAATGAACAAACTAAGTAAATTTAATCATAATTTGACCCCAATGTTACTAGATAGAGTCGAAATAACACATGAGAGAACCAGCATCATGCCCAACAAAAAAAAAAAAAAAAAAAAAATTCAATACAAAACATAGATCCCAGCTAAACTTAACTAAAAGCATGAACGATACTCACACTTGTCTTGTTGTCTGAACACTCCCACATAATGTCTTCGAATCCAAAATCTACCATTACACAAAGGCAAATAATCCTCATAAATTTTTACATGGGCACCATGAATCTATGAAAATTATTAGTAAATGTTTGATTATAAAAAAAAAAAAAAATAATCCATAGGAAATGGAATTACTAACAGCATTTTATTGTTTATTCTTCCATATCACCTTGCTAATCTTGGATTATATGCTACAAGGACATTGGCATTATTACTAGTTACTACTATTATTATAAACTAGTAGAGGGCCTGTGCAAAGCGCGGATATTGTTATAAGCTACTATATAAAAAAGGTTAAACAAAATGTTGAACATAAGTTAAAAGTAATAACATTAAGTAACACCATTTTATCAATTCATAAAAATATTGCAATCAAATTTTCAATAAGAATTTCTCAATATATCAGAGACATTCAGTAATCAGTTATGTGTTGCATCAGTAAAATTTTTCATTAACGTAACATTTATCCTTGGGGCAAGCGAAAGGCTCAGCTAATTATGGGCCTGAGCTAGAAAATGTTCATGGCTTTTTGGGTTTAAAGTCTATGTAGGTCCAGGTGAATATGCAAGAGAACATGAGAAAATGATAGACATAGAGAGCAAGAATAGAGAAGTATCGGTGTTTGCATTTTAAAAATAAAGGTTAAAAGTTTAATTAAAAAATAAAAGCGTTTAGTACATGCTGAACTTTTTTATTCACTTACCAGCATCACCATGGCATAGAGTGACTATGGATGGAACTATTTTGAAGCAAAACTTCTCTTCTTCTCCATAGCCTATTTCATATTGCTTACCAGTTGCAAACTCCTTGATAAATTTCAACTTAGCCCTTTTTTTTTTTTATTTTTTATTTTTTTATTTGGTTTTACCAAGATTTTGTTAAAGCCTTTGACATAAGGCAAATGAGATGTTTTAAAATTCCAATATGTCAAGAGAAAAATATAATATAAATACAAAACAAAATAATTAATGAAGGGAAAAAATGGTTTAACTAAAATAAAAGTCAAAGGAGAAAAGTTCTGATCTTCCTTCTCAATTTAAAGCAACAACACAATTTTTGGCACATAGATTTTAGAAATATCTGGCATAGAGCTTCCAAATTGTTAATTTTCCTTGAACACAAATAAAGGGAAATCTTCAATGTTTGTTTTGCTAAATATCAGGAAGTAATATCGACTTCCTGATATATTGCAAACAAAGCAACATTTACATCATGTCAACTGGGCAAAGCAGGGTGCATTCATCTCTTGAAAACATTTTTAACAATCAATTACTGTAAGCATTAACATACTAAAAATCTAATGAATCTCTCTCTCATATAGAACAACATAACATTTAGCAGGTTAGCAAGTAACTAACAATACCTAACTGGACTCTTCTATGCATTCACATCAGAGTTCTCCTGTAGAATCAAATCGAGCATATCAATTTGCACAACTATCGGATCTACTTTTACATTATTCACCAATGGGAACTACAAAAGCACCGCAAATCGAAACCAATTTAAAAAAAGAAAAAAAGTAAAAAAGAAAAGAAAAGAACCACCATTAAAAAAATATGAAGAAAATCAAAATTGTTGGTTTTTTTTTTCTTTCTATTTGAAGATTGAAAATTCAATTGGGTCAAAACTTATGCTCTAAGTTAGCTAACTCAATTTGATCGAAAAAGAAATTAGCGAACTCAATTTGTTATTCAAATTCTATCAATTTTCATGATAATGCACAGTGAACAATGAAAAATGTATTGTAATGGAAGACTATTAACAGGATGAAGGTTTCCATTAATTATTACCAACTTCAAGTTTATAAATTGAAGAACAACAAAAGCATAGTATTCCCACAATTAAATTATCAAAAACAAAAACCAAAAATCAATAATTATAATCACTCTTGATAACCGATTGCTACCTATACAATGGATTAATTAAAAATATGAATTTTACCTTAATTACTGGTTGAATTAAGAAAATAATGAAAACCCATTGCTTTCCTAATCACTCATAAGAGTCGATTCTTAGATATGAGATGTGAGAGGTACTACCATAGATGACCAATAGACAAAAGTTGATGCTAGTGATGTATAGATCATTTCGTTCATGCGTCCTTCTTGACTGTTTTAGAAAACTGAAGGTTCTGTGAAAATTCCAAAGGACAGTTGAAGGTTAAGAAGTGAATAAAGTAGGGAATAAAGTGGGGAAGATAGTAATAGTGAAATGAATTAACTTGGAAAGTCCAAAATATTGAGAAGAAGCATTGAATGTGAGTAATTGGTTATTAATTCCAAGCTAGTGACAATTTATTGTTAGCCAATTGGATTTGATGGGAGAGATGAAGAGTTGAGAGAAGGTGGGAGGAAAGTCAATAAAAAGACTATTGCAAAGGATGTGCCACTTGGCAGAACCTCATGCATTCCTGCATGAGGTCTCTGCTTTTATATATACTAGTGTTTAACCAGCGCAATGCGCGGCGTTGTTTTACATATTAATGAACTTTGCATCTATAATAAACTTAGTTATCATACTTCTACTACATATATTCAAATCACTTTTTGTGTGTACTTCCCCGCTATGAGAGACAATATATATATATATATATATGACTTTAAGCAATTAAAACTTACATGACAATTTCAAATAGCAAATCTGCTATTCCTAGGAACCCCAATGAATCACCGAACTAAAACTTGCAAGAAATTTCAATTTTATCATCATAAGAGAAACTAAGTTCTGGATGTTAATTTTGAGGAAGGTGCATCTCACATGTTAAAAACATTGAAATTAAAATTCACTTAAGATACCAACAACAAAAGTAAGAAAGAAGTGTACAATCAAAGCCATTCTCCATGAAATAGGACAGAAGACACTTATGTACACACGGTGTATACAATAGATACCCACAAATTAAACATTAAAAGTACAACACTTCATTGATTTTCATAAAATATAGCATCAAATTTAAACATATAATTAAAGAAAAAACATCCTAAATCTTGTAAGATATTAAAATGTTTGGTTGGGTATACAGACTGTAGTGAAAAAAGAAAAAGAAAAAAGAAAATAGAGAAAAAAGAAAATTATTTGAAAGGTCAACTTTAGTTAAACATATCAATACTTCTTCTCATGAAATCTATTTTCACACTTTTTTTTTTCCATTTTTTAATCCGAAAAAATCCTTTATATGACTGCTAAATTTTTCATAATGATGTCCAGCTTCTAGTTTATTTTTGACCTATATATAGTTTTTCATAATGATGTCTAGCTTCTAGTTTATTTTTGGCCTATATATATAGAGAAATCTTAATTATTCTTTTATTTCATGGATACAGCATAAATATGGTATGGTACAACACAAACACAGTGTGACATGGCATAGTTATGTCATGGCTATAGCAAGTATATGTTTGGGAGAAATAAATTGAATTCTTACCCAAAAAAAGGGGCTAAATTATATGTTAATTAGGACACTGCACACACCCATGCACTTATTATCTTTTTCATAAAATTCTTACTGCTGTGAAAAGGGGGGGTTAAAATGTAAAAGATGGGATCTTGTGGCTTAGAAGAACTTCAATATTCCAAATCTTTGTAAATGTCAAACATGGATTATGAGTTATGTTCTTATGTGTTGTTTTGTTATTTATAACTTCAAAAAATAGATATTAGCACACTTTTTTAAAATTAAAAAAAAAAAAAAAATCTATGTATCAATAATTAATATATCTCTGCCGTATCATATCTCGAAAAGTTACTATGCACATATAGGAACTTTGTCTGTTCATCAGTGCTCAAGGTGAATATACCATTACTACTCTACATCTATTTCATTCATCACAAGAATTCTTTTTATCCTCAACTATTTGACTTTACAACCATCTCCTCCTCAAGTTTTAAAAAGACTTCTAAAAACTGTTCTTACAACCACCTTCTCCTCAGACCTACAACCTCCTAATAGAAAGTACATACTGCAATTTTCACAAAGTGAAAGTTCTTAACATTCTAAACTCTGATACTCAAAAAAAAAAAAAAAAAAATGTACATCATAACATTCTTAAACATCATGAAATGCCAAACCAGCACATTTAGATACAATTGACATACCAAGTCTAGATGACTTACAAATAATATTCCTTGAAAATGGTTGAAAGTTCAAAAAGGGTATGAAACACCCTTGAACGTTTAGACCCCAAATAATAAGATTACCAATTCAAGCTTTATATCAAACAACTAATGTGCGGAACATGATAACAAGCTTATAACAGAATTGATAAACAATCTAAGCCAAATATAAACACATCCACAACAGTAAATATAAGGCAAAGATAACGGGAAAGAAGATGCAAACACACGGACAACACACGATGTGTTATCGAAGAGGAAACCGAAGTCCTTGGCGTAAAACCTCTCCGCCGCCCTCCAAGCGGTGATAAAATCCACTAAAGAATATAGTTGGCATACATGAACAGCAGAAGACCCTCCAAGCCTAATCTACCCAAGTACCTAAGCCCTCCAAGTTTCTTGCTCCAACGAGGTTACGCCGAACCTATTTCTTCTTTAGCTTCCCGGATTCCGCTACTTGACCATAGCATCAACCAATGTATATTGGTTCCTTCCCAAATTGCTTCCCTAAGCACCAAATGGACCTTCTCATAGACGTGGGTGTGGTGAGATAAGGATTTGGTAAAAGACCTCTCAAGGGTATGACAATGGAGAGGAAGAGAGTAGAGGAATTTGAAGAGTCTCTAAGGTAAAGATTGGGGATGAGGCAATCTTGTTTTTCTCTAGGGTTTCTCTAACAAAATTCTCTCTGGAAGCTCTCTCAATTTAGTGGGTATAAGGGTGTATATATAGTAGGGTGAGAAGGGAATGCAAAACGTCAGTTTTTGCCAAACAGGGTTAACTCGCGGCTTGACCTCGCGGCTTGTCCAAGTTGCGAGTTCTAGTTGCGACGTAACGGCCTGGCCAGCCTGGAACTTTTGTCCTGTAGCGTGACAACTGGTGCGACCCTTCAGCTTCCCAGTGTGCCTCTCACGTGCCTGCCTTTCGCGGCCTACCAGTCGCGATCCACCCACGAGCCCAGGCCGCGAGACTCTATTTTTCTTGCACACTCTTGAGCTTTTCTTCACATCTTCTCACACACTACCCTTACAATTTTCCCACCTAAATACAGGGTTACTAAGTGCTAAATTACCAGCAAATTGGTCACGGAATAAAGCCAATTAGATGGTTGATTAAATTCAACCTTACAATGGTGATCCAAGTGATCAAGGTGGTAGCAATGAACAGAAAATATTATGGAGCAACATTGGCTGATGTTAAACATTTGTCCATAACAAAATTTAACTACTAATTCAAATAAAAATACAAATTAAGATCTCCAAAATTTGTATATTTAAAAGAACTAATCAGCATTTTAATCAAAATTCATCAATAGCATATTCTACTGCAATAGTGTTATTATATGACTTTCTTCTGCAATTGAATATTAAACATAAGTATGCAAAGGCATTTATCTGAAAACATTCAAGTAAATAAAATTATAACCACTAAGCAGGAAAAGAAGTGATAAAAAACAGCTATTCACATGTATTTAATCATGACATGTTTAGTAATCATGTGCCTTGTGTAGATGATTTAATGAATAATACGATTTAATAGATGCAAGTGGTCATCTAAATCACTATGTAATGTAATTGATTGGTGGAGATTCCTTCAGACAAATTGGGCAAAAAATTTGTCCAAGAAATGAGGCAGCATATTCTAGCAAATACGGTTGGCAAAACAGCACCAAAACAGATGAAAAGCTTTGTAGTTCTCCACTGCTAAAAACAAAAGTTAGCATCTTCTTATATTTTACTGAAAGCTCGAAAACGTGTTGAAAACACAAGAGCTGTTTAGACCCCCAAATTAAAATTACGGCTTGGTTGATTTTACACTAACTTAATAATAAGTGCGGAATAGTATAAACACAAGCATATAAGCAAAACAACTACTCTAATCCATAATTAAAGCAACACAGCAGTAATAATGAAATGAACAAGAGTAGGGAAGAAGGATGCAAACACAGAAAACACCGAGACATGTTTTCAAAGAGGAAACCGAAGAACTCGGCGAAAAACCTCTTCGCCGCCCTCCAAGCGGAAATCGATCCACTAGACAATCAGTTGGGATACATGAGTAAGCAAGAGACCCTCCAAGCCTAATCTACCCGATGTACCTAAGCCCTCCAAGCTCCTACTCCAACAAGGCTTCTCGGAACCGTGTCTTGTTTTAGTTCTCCGGATCCCGCAACAAGCTCCATGTTGCATCTGCCATCCTTGGCTTCTTCCAATGCTTCCCAGCAACTCCAAAGCACTCTCTACACTCTGAATAGGTGTGGTTTGTGTTTGGGTACAAATCTCCTCTCAAGCTATGATAATGGGAGAGGGATGGAGAAGAGACTACTATGATTTCTCACTAAGGAGGAGTAGCTCTCTCTAAAAGGATGGGTGTGTGTGTTGTAGAAAACCTATCTAGGGTTTTTCTCTCTGAATAGCCTCTCATACATTTGTGGGTAATGAGGGTATATATAGTATGGGTGAAGGGTAAGAGAGTCACTTTTAAAAAACCTCCAGGCAGAATGTTTCGCAACTGTCTTGCGAGAAGGCCTTACCCGCAAGACAATCGCGAAAATGACATCCTGGCACGACTCTTCAGCTTCCAGTCATGTGCTTCTCATATGGCTCTTTCGCGGGTTAGCTTCCAGCGACACACCCGCGAGATCCACTGATCTTCAATAAAGCTTGAGTCTTCACCAATTTGATACTAAACCCAATACAATTAAATCCCACAAGATACAAGGAAATGAATTAAAGTAATTACAACACATTTTGTCATGGAATAAAGCCAATATAAAATATAGTTGTAAATCACAACTTTACAATCTCCCCCTTTGGCTATTCCGTGACAAAACACCCTATAACAGACTCTAGACTTAAACATGAGTTTGGGAACAATGGCAAAACTCACTCACACCTAAATCTAGAAGCTGTGATGAACTTGGAACATGTATACCTGTAACCTGAAACACTTGCACAAAACACATTAGACCCTCAAGGTAAATCAGGTGATAAAAGGACAAGTATAATGCAACAAGTAAACTGCGATCAAGCAAAATGGAATAAAACATTAGACCATGGCAAGATCAAACAAGTAATCACTATACACAAGCAATTACTATGCTCATTCACTCAAGGAATGAACATCCGGATATGCAAGATGATAAGCTCATTTGAAGAGTACCATTTGCAAATCTAACACTCAACCAATGCAAAATACTTGAAGTATTTGCATCTAGGAACAATCCTACTAGGGCACAAGAGTGTTCATCACTCAACCAATGCATAGAACGTATATGCATCTAGGAACAATCCTACACGGGCACAAGAGTGATGTAGTGAAGTAAATGTATGACATTAAACTTCAATAGCACAAGCATAAAGGCTGCATAAGCAAAGTATTGCAAATACATGGCACAAACCATAAAAGCCTACAAATCATGCAATGAAACAAACCCTTAAAGCTTACAAAAGCAACATGGGTATAAACATGTACCAACACATAAACATGATGCAAAGCATAGATACTAAAAGTAACACAAAGCATCATAAAGCAACGAGAAAACAAGTATAAAGTAAATCAAGGTTTTCTCAAAAACAATGTCTTCTCCCCCTTGGTATATGCATCTCCCCTATGGCTTTCTCCCCCTACGAATGTGCACAAGGTAGAATTTCTCCCCCTAAGAGTGTGCACATGAGTCACATAGAAATGACGAAACACACCGGTATACTCTCTGGAATATTCTCCCCCTTTTTGTCACGAATAGACAAATGAATCAAGAGGAAGGAGGGAAAGAAGAAAATATGAAGATGACGCATGAGGGGTGCAAGATGAATGAGAAAATGAAACTCAAACATTAGACAAAAACATTTTAAAACAATGCTACAAAGCATAAAGAACACGACATGTTAAGGATAATGGAACATGATGTGGACCTAGGCATGACATAGACACAAGAACATGTTAAATGTGTTAGAAGGTCTAAAAAGACTTAACAAGCATGAGTGAATGCAAAAAACATGTCAAGTGTTCAAGTGTGTGCAGCAAAGGTGCAACTAGTGTGCATCTAGTGTGCATGTGAGATGCATGACCAATGCATGAGCAAAGCACTCAAGGGGCAAAGTGTACAAAACACACCACCAATGATCAAAACATGATAAACATGAATAATTATGATGATCCCCAAAATTTGGTACTCATCGGAGTCCAAAACAACGAGAAAATGCCATTTGGGCATTTTATCAAACACTTGGAGTGCACACACTACACAAGTATGATAAACAATGTAAGAACATATGAAAAACTTGCCTAAATACATGATATTTTTGCCACAAGGGGCCACCATCCAAAGCAAATTATCATTTAAAACAAATCCCAATCAAAAAGATTGACAGAAAATAAGTTTTCCAACTCCCATTTAAGAAAATCCCAACTATGAACATAAAACCCCCAAAAACGTAATCTAAGGATCAAAATCAATGAAAAGAGTTAAAGATTACCTTAGAGATGTTTATGGAATGTAAAACACTTGAAATTAGTTGGGTTTTGATGTAGAAACATTAAAACAGGAGTTTGGGAGAAGATGGGAGGCGTTTAAAACAGATGACCCACGAAACGCCCTTTAAAAAGCTGATCTGGAAATTTTCGCTGGTATCTCGCTACTTAGAATCCCGCGAAAATTTCGTTGGTATCTCGCAGGTGTCTCGCAGGTAAGCTTTTACTCGCGAAACAGTCGCGAAACTCTCTGTCCAAAACTGGAAAACTTGAGAATTGGACCCTTTCACTTGTGACAGAACTTAAACATGAAATAAGTCATGAAAAGACCCAGAAAACATGTTTTTTTTCACACAAAAACAATTTGAAAACTTTGAAAAACAAGGGTGATACAAATCACTTCCAAAGGCAAACAAAAAGAACAAAAATCTTTTTGGTTTGATCCACATATGGTTGAGCACACACACATCACATTTGAACATGTACAATCACACAAATGAAATAGACATTCATTGAACAAAAATCTTGTGTGTTGTGTGTGAGGATCAAGTGTGGAATAGTCCTTAGACTAAAGTGAAGCTTCAATGATCAATTCAATCGGGTCATACACAACTGATACGAAATCAAGTGGACAATCTCCATTATAGAAATGAGTATATATGACCTCCCACACATTGAATACAAAACTTAGAAGCTTTTCATTTGGCTTCTGCATAAGGCATAACAATTGGTCCATTTTATTTTGTTTGGACAAAAACATCTCATTTTGAGATTGGTGCTTGAAATTTATGATATTTCAACATTGATGATTAGCCTTTGGCTTTTTGAGCACCATACAAAACATATTAAAAAGAGTCGCTTTCCCTTTTTCCTAGTCAAATACTAGTATGTGGGACAGGCTTTTGCAGCTCAATATCTCTTTTCATTTGGAGATTTACATTTGGTGAGCTCTATTTGCAAAAAAAATAAAGTGGGAAGAGATATAGACACAAGTCTATGCAAGTATCAAGACCAACAAGACTATTGACCAATCATTCATGACAAGTTTGAAGATCTATTTACAACAGTCACACATAGTATTCAAGATTTTTCCCACAAAGAACTAGGTGCATACAAAACAAGCTAAGCTCGTAAATGCACAACGCCATTAGTACGAAAGTACTAGGCCAAACTCACATGTGAAATATGCTCAAACATATACGATCAAACTTTTTGAATTTTTCACTTTTTATGTGGTTTTGGATTTTTTACACACACAAAACAAAGACATAAAAGTAAGATAAAAAACAAAAGCAATGCATACAAATAAATGCAAAATGCACAAATGCATGAAGATATGACATTTAATGCATGAAAGGTCCTACAAAGATCGAAAGAATTAGATCAAGGACCAAAAGAGTAAAAGCTCAACCATAAGAACCCTTCCTCATCCAAATGGAATGGTTGCTTGGAATGAGTGTCTCAAGAGAAGTGAGACGAGGGTTGGGAGAATGAGAACCGGAGATGCACATAGTCAAGGAGTTAAGAGCATTAAACAATTTCTTTAACAACATGCTATTTTCACTCAAATCCGGTTTATCATTTTTAGCACAACTTGCAAGAAGCTCGAGTTTCTCTTTTCTTTTGATTCTTTTAAAAGCTTGAAACTGAGAGCAATGAGGTCTAAGATGACCAAGGGCACCACAATGGTGACAAACAATGTATTTAGGTCCATTAGGCTTTTTGGGAATGGATCTAGCAACTTGGGTTTGTTCTCTCTTCAACTTAGAACATTGAGGCCTTATATGACCAATCACACCGCAATAGTGGCAAGTTGGAACAAACTTAGATCCACTCAATTCCCTAGGATTGGACCTAAACAGAGGCTTAGGCTTAAGAGACTTTCTCTCCACTTTTTGATTTCTTTTATGTGGAGGAATGTACACCGATTTGTCCTTTGAGGCAAAACACACATTAGGCACAAAATCGGGTACCACAACATGATTGCAACATATATTTTCATCATTTTTGACAATAGGTTCAGCAATCAAACACTTGGCATGCATCTTAAGAGATTCATTTTCAGATTTAAGATCATCAACAAGTTTGTTAGACAAAACAAGTTTAGCATCCAAGTCCATATTCAAACACTCAAACTCTTTCAGCTTTTCAAGAGAATTTTCAGCAAGCTTTTTATATTTTTCAACCAATTTATTGGATTCATTGAGCTTAGCAATCAAATCATCCTTTTCACAAATGAACTTGCTCAAATTCTTTTGAAACTTCTTAGCTTCTTTCTTCAAGAGTTTGTCAACAACACCCATGGATTCATATAACATGGCATCACAATCATGAGGATAAACACTCATAGAGGCATTTTCACAAACACATGGCATGTTACAATCAACAACATCCATACAAGCATGTAAAGCATTATCCATGGCAAAACACACAAGGGGTCAAGGATCACACTTAGGTATTAAAACTACAGCAAGTGTACCCGCTTTGATACCAATTGAAAGCTTGAAAACGTGTTGAAAAACACAAGAGCTGTTTAGACCCCCAAATTAAAATTACGGTTTGGTTGATTTTACACTAACTTAATAATAAGTGCGGAATAGTGTAAACACAAGCATATAAGCAAAACAACTACTCTAATCCATAATTAAAGCAACACAGCAGTAATAATGAAATGAACAAGAGTAGGGAAGAAGGATGCAAACACAGAAAACACCGAGATGTGTTTTCGAAGAGGAAACCGAAGAACTCGGCGAAAAACCTCTCCGTCGCCCTCCAAGCGGAAATCGATCCACTAGACAATCAGTTGGGATACATGAGTAAGCAAGAGACCTCCAAGCCTAATCTACCCGATGTACCTAAGCCCTCCAAGCTCCTACTCCAACAAGGTTTCTCGGAACCGTGTCTTGTCTTAGTTCTCCGGATCCCGCAACAAGCTCCATGTTGCATCTGCCATCCTTGGCTTCTTCCAATGCTTCCCAGCAACTCCAAAGCACTCTCTACACTCTGAATAGGTGTGGGTTGTGTTTGGGTACAAATCTCCTCTCAAGCTATGATAATGGGAGAGGGATGGAGAAGAGACTACTATGATTTCTCACTAAGGAGGAGTAGCTCTCTCTAAAAGGATGGGTGTGTGTGTTGTAGAAAACCTATCTAGGGTTTTTCTCTCTGAATAGCCTCTCATACATTTGTGGGTAATGAGGGTATATATAGTATGGGTGAAGGTTAAGAGAGTCACTTTTAAAAAACCTCCAGGCAGAATGTTTCGCGACTGTCTCGCGGGAAGGCCTTACCCGCGAGACAATCGCGAAAATGACATCCTGGCACGACTCTTCAGCTTCCAGTCATGTGCTTCTCACATGGCTCTTTCGCGGGTTAGCTTCCAGCGACACACCCGCGAGATCCACTGATCTTCAATAAAGCTTGAGCCTTCACCAACTTGATACTAAACCCAATACAATTAAATCCCACAAGATACAAGGAAGTGAATTAAAGTAATTACAACACATTTTGTCATGGAATAAAGCCAATATAAAACATAGTTGTAAATCACTTGTGTAGATGATTTAATGAATAATACGATTTAATTGATGCAAGTGGTCATTTAAATCACTATGTAATGTAATTGATTGGTGGAGATTCCTTCAGACAAATTGGGCAAAAAATTTGTCCAAGAAATGAGGCAGCATATTCTAGCAAATACGGTTGGCAAAACAGCACCAAAACAGATGAAAAGCTTTGTAGTTCTCCACTGCTAAAAACAAAAGTTAGCATCTTCTTATATTTTACTTTCCTCACTCTTTTAATAGCAAATGAAGACTATAAATGCTTACTTTTGGATCAGCACAGCAACCAAAAAGGCTTTACTTTTACACCAACAAAGAGAATGCCTTTATTACAAAAGAAGCGTAGGACTGTTTTTGCAAAACACTAATTACAAATGTAGTTATCAATTATACACAAAGGTTTCAAGGAATAAAATTTATAACAAAATTTTTTTTCTTCATTCACATGCTCATCTTTGGATTTCTCTTATAGGAAACGTAAATACAGTTTTTTCTTTATTATCCTGTTCTTTAAAGAAAGTGCAGTTAAATAGTTCAAAAAACTGTAAGAGATTATTTTAAAAGATGATGTTTGCAGTTTTTTTTTGTTTGAAAATTCGTTTGAGGAAATTATTTCTCAAAAACAGAATCACAATGAGAATTTAAACATCCTAGAAAATAATTTTGAAATTACGCCACACATATTCACTCTGCAATTTAAAATCATTTCAGAAACAACATACAAAATGTGATAGAACTAATCTAAGATAGATAAAATTTAAATAGAACATTGTTAACAATTAGTGATATACAATAAAAAATTTTAAGAACGTAGGTAACACAATTATATTTTCCTATAATTTTAACCCAACATGAGATCAAAACATGCATTAAAGGAAATAACAATAAGACATAAACGAACAATAATTGTAGCAGTGACAAATTGACAATCAAAATCAAATTAAAAAAATAAAACTTCTTCAATCTCCCTCTCGCTCTCTAATGGAAGGAGAACTCTATTTTTCTTTCCTCTAAATGGTATTTTAAAGGGTAGTTTATTGGAAAAAAAGTGAAAAAGAAAGACTGATATAAAGCATAACACTAATCTACCAATTTTCCTAAAGCCCATACTAATCAAATAACCTGTAGCTAAGCAAACTGCCTATTTGGCTAATCTCACCTCATGTATTGACAACCACAAATATCGTACACTAATTCAAGCAAGTCTAAAATAAAGCTCATACAAATTTTAAAAGGAAGAAATCTAATATTACGTAAATCAATTTCAAGTAATATCAATTAGTCAATAAATTACTTCATATGAGATTCAGGAAGCATGAAGTAATTCTACTAAAAAAAAAAGAGCCATTAAGGCATATTGCAAGAGCAAAGTTTAAATTGGTAAGCATTATGTTGTAATGCAACTCATATCCTAACAGCCCACTCAACCAAACTTTGAATCAAATAAAAATTAAATCAAGCCCCAAAGAAAGTAATGGAGAAACAGAGACATCAAAAAAGTATAGATTCAAAAAAGCAAATAGACACTGGAAGCTGCCTTCTTTTTAGTACAAAAGGCCATTTAGAGACTCAAAAGGGGATAAAAGAAAATATTTGATTATAGAATTTTGAAACAGAAAGTTGAGGAAAATAAATGTAAAGAAGTTGGACAGGGGCTACCCTGCATATTTAAAATTTTAAAAAGAAAATAAAAATGAGACCAAATAACTTAGGAACCAAAAAATAGAATCAAGTTAGTTACACACATACTAAAGTTTATAACAATGAAACAACTGTCAAAAGGACACTACAATTAGAATCCCTAAATATATATATATATATATAAACAGTTGAAGAAGTAGGTTAAAGAGCCAAACAGATATGAAGAATGCAATTGCAGGAAAATTCTCCCTTCACATAAACCATGCATGTCACTTAAAGAATTTGTTTCATAAATATGGTCATTAGCAAACTCTTCATGGAAAACAAAAAAACAACCTTGAGCAAATATTCAAAATCCCACAATTTCACTCCCCGTTACAAATAACAGAACAGTTAAGAGGGAAAACAAAAACCCAAAAATTATAATGAAATTATTAAGTTTAAAAGATAACCAACCATTAAAATTTAGGTAAGATTTCATCTTGTAAGAAGGTTTATGTCGATAAAATAGTGGCCTTCGAAATTCTAGAAACTGTATTACAAAAAGTTACTATTGTGAAACCTACAGTTGGTACACTCCTCCATGGATCTCAATCAAAAAATACATTTGAGCAGTTTATTGGGTTGCGAAGCAAAATTTTCAATAAAAACTCAAGAACTAACACCAAAGGGTGGGTGCACGCACATATGATAAATTTTATGAATTATAAAAATCAACAGCTACTGTACATGAAACACTCTATGCTAGAGACCACAAACTAAATATACAAAACTGGCTTGAAATTGAAATTAGCAATTATACAACCCTCACTATTACAAACTAAAATTTCTCAAAAACCAACAAAATGTCGTCATTGAGCCAGTCTGAATAGTAAAACCTCACAAACACAAATAAGTCAAATTGATTAGAAAGCATAGTGAACAAAAATTTGAGGAGAATTCCAACCTTCTATAAGGTTGCTGGAAATAGGGGAAAAAAATTTAAAGCAATTCCTAATTTCTAATAGTTTTATTGACTAATCTATAAAAATAAAATGATACAACATAAATTAAGCCAGAAGGTGCAAAACGATGAAAATATATATCAAAAGAGACATATATCAATAGAAAAGTAATAACAAAATTAAATATCAAAATGTAAAACAACAAAGGCGATTGTACTCTCCAAACGTTCAGATTTTAAACCATCCATGTTACAAATATGACTATTAAAATCAAGAGTTGTTTCCATTTGAAAGGTAATTAACAGTTCAACATTTTTTTTTTCTTTTGAGAACAATTCAACAAAACATAGATCTGCACAAAGCATTAATCAATTCAAATTTAAGGGCCAAACCAAAAAAAGCACAAATCTAACAAAAATCTGCCAAACAAAAACAAAATTTAATCAATACAACAATCGAACAAAACAGAACTGAAGAAATTGTAAAAATAAATGGGAAATTAGGGAAAAAGGTAGCCAAACCTTAAACTTTATTGAGCAGTGCGGCAAAACAGTATTTAACAAAATCTTTGTTATCTATCTGTTTGTTTCTATTAAAAAAATGCAGTAAATTATTTCAGGAAAACCATAATTTCACATCTACACTACAGTAATTGACAAAACATGAAGGCAGATGAAAAAAAAAGTGCAAACCTAAGAAAAATCTACCAAACAAAAATAAACCCATATATTTTTCAATAGGGATAAAAGAAGAACCCTAGAAACGGTAATTGAATAGGTAAAAAAAGGGGGAAAAAAAAAAGAACCCTAGAAACGGCAATTGAATAGGAAAAAAGGGGGAAAAAAACCATGCCTACCTTTTGAATTTTCTATTGTTGTAGAGAAGATTGATGATGAATCAAAAGCAAAACCGATTTTCCAAATCAAAACCCCAGGGGAAAAAAAAAACTATGAACGCAGATATTAGAAAACAGGGAAAGGGCTTTGTGATTTCTGTAATCCAAAATAGGAAAAAAAATCGAAAATTTGAGAAAACAAACATTTTCATGGACAACCCAAAAGCCCGAAACAAAAAGGAATCAAAACCAAAATTGAATCTAAACCTATCCAACAAAAAAACTCAATAAAAAGTAATATTTCATACCCAAATCTAAAAAAATGAAGGAAAACATACTGGAGCCGGTTCCAACGATTTAGTAGGAGATATGTAGCCTAACGGTGTTGATGCCCATAGATTTTTCTTTGTCTATGTGCTTGCAGTGGTGCTCTATGTCTGGGGAGGGAACGGAGTAGTCTCTCCTTCTCTCTCTGTATCCATCATTTTTTTTTTTTGAGTATTGCAAGCCTTTTATATTTTGCCCGGTTATTTTACTTTATATATGAGAGAGTGAGAGGGTATCACACGGTGGGTTAATGTTGGGAATAATATAACTTATCGCTTTTTAACTTGGTTTCTGAAACTGTGCCTCTCCAACACACCAAGCAAAATTTTAAAGTAAAAATGTACACATGTCAGCATTTTAAGGGAGCTTTTTTTGCTTACGTGTCAACACCTCGTAAAAGCTTATGCTATTATATATACTAGCATTAAACCCATGCAATGCGCAAGGAAAATTTGACACATTTAAAATACCATCAAATTGACATAAAAATACAATAAAATACAACAATTAATATGTTTATTAAAAGCTTTGTTTTAATAATGCCAATCAATTCAAAAAACAAAAATTACAATTGTGCGGTTTAGAGTCAGGTTCAATAACAATGTCAAAAGTCCAAAATTCCCCATAGCAAAAAATAAAGTCTAAGTACTTATTAACCAAAAAAAACATCTAGTGAGCAAAGCCATATTCTAGCTAGGCCTAATGTACTATAAATGCCAGCTCTGTTTCACTTGGATGAATTGAGTCATCTTCAGCCACCTGCAAAAACTATAGCACATATGTAACCTTTGAAATAATAGAAATTAATACAACCTTTTGAGCTCCATGTAAGGAGAACATATTCAATAATAATATAAGGTTAAATTCCAATGTATAAATACAAAGAAAAAATATTTTAATTTCTATTGGTAGAAAGTAAGTGATTGATAAGAGAAAGCATAATTGATATAAAAAAGAACTTTGATGTACTTATAAGTATTATAAGATCATTTATACCCTTAGCACTTAGCAACAAAATGACTTACACCTGCTAGGGAAATCCAAATTGGGACGTAGATGCCAAAGATTGATGTTCTAGTCTTAAATAGATATAAATAAATAAATAAAGCATCAAACATGGTTAACAATTGCAATTTTTAATATATAAACATCATCTAAATTAAATCTGTGAAAAGTTGAAAACCATAAAAGAACAAAGAACCTAAAACAAAATTGGAAAAGAAAAATAAATTCATATTTTTTCTCTACCAAGTTACAATTTGCTCAATCTTTTGTAATCTGAATTCTAAGAATGCATCTTACAATCCTAGCCACCAAATTTCCGCTATGGAAGTTTCAAGTGTGTAACGGTCATAAGCATTATAGTGTCAAGCGATTTTTTATTTTTTTATTTTAATAATTAAAAGCACATAGTTCTTGTAATTCAAATGGTTTTATTTTTTGATAAGTTGTAATTCAAGTGGTTCTTTAGAAAATTATACTAAACTGATGTCCAAAGTTGAAGCACATACATGCTAGAGGAATTGCATCTAGAATCTCATCTTTAAAAAATTTAAACACATCAACCAGTTGGGATATTTTCTATCTTAACTTTTACATCAGACTATCAGAGAATAGACGTAAAATTTCTTCTTTTCACCAAGTATAGACATTTCCTTCACTTTAGATAGTCTATTAATTCTACTTTAATTACATATCAAATAGAACTTTGAAAGAAAAACACTTCCATTTCCGCACAAACAACATTAATAAAAATTCTCAGTTGGTACAAACTACTTTCTATTCTTCTCAAATAGCACTGGAATTTACATATTCAAAAATTGGGTTTTTATTGAATACTCCAGAATATGTAAAAAAAAAAAAAACAAAACTCAGTAAATAATTAATTATTTTCATTCATATACCAAAGCAACAATACCTGAATAACCTTCTAAAATATAAGCCTTTTTCTGTTCTTCATGAGCAAATTTCTAGCAATGCAAAACAGCTACCAGTTCAACTTCTAGAGGATTTTCAAATTGTTTTTTTTTTTTTTTTGCATAGCAGTCATTGGAAGAAACACTGAATTTCATATAAAGGTACCCACTCCGCCAGCTCCCAACTACTAAAAATATCTTCCTGTGGTGGTTAATTGTGCATTGTACCCCGGTTTTCTGCACTATTTTATTGCTGATGAACTGACAGAATTCATCCAAAAGCAAACTAAATTTCAGTTATTGAAAACAACTGAAATAAAAAATTTATTCAATTCAAAATGAATCTATTTGACTGCCAAATGTATATTGAACAATATATAAGAAAACCTTGAATAAAAAAAATTACATTATCTCACATTTTTTTTTTTAAAAGATTGACTTATGAATCCAAAATCTTCTCAACTACATTACCACCAACAAATCATTTCACTTGTCCTTACTAAATTTGTTTGCAAATATGTAAATTGATTGCTTACAAATAAAGAAAATATACATTGTTACACCTCTGTGATATAAAAGACACAATAACCAACATCTTGAGTTATTCTTGTTACAGCAAAACGTTATGAGAAAACAATGCACTTCAAAACACTAAATTAAGTGGCATAATCTTTAATGGGAGGTTGTAGGCATCAAGACCTATTATAAAAATATGAAGAATGGAAGTATTTGCCTATTTTAAAAATACTAAACATTGATATATGAAACAGCAAATGAGTTCCACTAACCATTACATATATCATGAATTCCATCCAACACATGATAGACAATATTAATTTAGCCAACTTTGAAAGCAAACAATATATATATATATATATATATATGTATATATGAATACAAATTCTACTTTGATTTTAGTTTAATTTTATAGTTTTGTTTTAGACCTACTATCATATAGTATATCTTCAATTTGTTATGCCTTCCAAAAAGAAAAATAAGAACAATATTATTACATCAAAACAAAAATAATCAAATTGGCTAAAGAATTTTTTTAAAAAAAAAATCTTATAGTTGAAGATAATAATTCTTAACTACAAATTGGCAAGACTGATACATACAAATATTTATGCATGTGCAAATTTATATACCTTGCTGCCCCTTTTTTTAACAATGCCAAAATTCCAATGAGATAATTATGATAAAGCTTTAATCATCTCAAAACAGAATAAAAGTACTTATAGAGCATGCTCTTAAAAAAATTCCAAGGCATAGGTAGGAGCTTTCGTTGTGAATGACCTCAAGCTATGTATCCATACCCAATTTTGCATCCCACCTTGGCTGTGGGAAATTTTAGACAAGCTCTGTAAAAAAAAAAACTATTCAAGTTCTATTTTTTCAACCCACAAATTAGCAAACAATATTTTAAAAGGCAATCTTTGAAAGAAAAAACATATTATCACCAAAACTACTCAAAGACGTAAATGTGTTTGCGAAATTGATTTACCAATTGCAATTTCTATAAGCTTTTATTAAAAAGATAAATTGCACATATAAATGTGACCTATAGAAACTAAAGCAATAGAAATCCAAAACTTACTGCATAAATATAAACCAAGCATTACAGAAAAATACTTGAAGTAACTAAAAGTTAGGCTTATGAGTAAAAAAAACTTCTCAATCTAATGGGTCCGAAATTCTTTTTTAAATATCCTTGACCCAACAAATTCTCCATCGATAATGCAATAGGCTCTTACAATATTAAAAAAAAAAAAAAAAAACCAAAACCGAAATATCATATTGTGTTCAATCATAGAAACATTATGGCCTTTTGCTACGTTATTTTCTAGAATTAACCAAACAAACCATGCTTTCTCATCTTATAGTCTGCAATCATAGGTTTTGTAAATTATATGATAGAAGACTATGTATTGTAATATCTTTTTCACTTACCGAGATAGCTTACCATTACCTCATAGCAGGCTTATCTAGGCTCCAAAAACCATACCAAACATAGATGGTTTCAATTTTTAGTAGATTTTATAAATGAGATAACATGCACACACAAAAAAGAAGAAGCTTGTTCTACGTATTAAACTTTCAAAATAAAATAACAATATAAAAGTATGGTTCAATATCAATAGATTGAGATTAAATTTAATCTCCTTGGTGGGCTAACAAACAAAAATTAAAATAAAGGAAACTACAGCTACAACTATTTTTTAATCTATATAGTATACCAGTACCACTCCTCCATTGAGGAATTTTATCAATCATATTATACACAAACCCTCCCCCCAAAAAAATTCATTAGCATTGCTAAAATCAATGCAATAAATTTAACATGAAAGAATTAAGAAAACCCATAAAAACCAAAAAATAAAAAACAGCCCACAATCCTTTCACACTCAAGACAGGTGGAAACTTTTTATTACCTTGACAATCCTTCCTCATTAACTGTACACTGCCACCAACAATAGCCAAGTTGCTCTCTAAGAAGCTTTCATGTACACAACCCAACCATCAAATCACAATGAAAGTTGTCAACCACCAGCCAATCAAAAAATTCTCATTTTATACTTCTGAAAATATCGGAGACTTTCTCTGCAGCCAAGCACAACAATAAAAAAGGAGGGGGAAAAAAAAAGGAAAGAAAAGTAAACATGCTGAAATAAAGAAATGGAACCTTATTGGAAGCAAATTGAAATCTGAAAAATGAACAAACAATTTAACTAAATCTTAGGTGCAGATTATAGTCTTATAATCCAAATTGACTTTTGAAATCAACAATACTTGAACTAAAAGTAATTTGAAAATAAAAGAATTAGTAAAACTAAATAAAAGTTAAAATGATTCACAATTATATTATGCAATTTTGTCGGAAAGGGAGGAAAAGAGTGACCTTGAAGGAGTCAGTGCTTTGGGCTAATAGCATCACTGGGGAAGAGAATAAAAAAGGCCAACAAACATCACTTAAGAATTTTATCAAACAGTTTGTGCGCATGTAAAAGAAACAACACTTAATGAATCGTTGTAAAATTGAAATGTAACAAAAAAAACTTCCTAAACACGTATGTATTAGTACTTCCAAATTTGCAATTTGAGCCCATATCTAACCAAAGTTGTCTGGACAATATTCAAGTGCATATTAATTAACTTTAGCTTAAATTCTCATTCTAAACATATCGGGCATAAATCAGCAACTTCAATCTGAGAAGAACGAATTCCAAATCAAATGAAAATTGAAACTCTAATAGATGATGGGAATAAAGTTGAGAATAATAATGAGTTAGTAGAGCAATAAATTGATTACTTGAGCAAACAAAGTCTTGAAAGAAATGAGAGGTACAGATCAGAATCTGTGTTGGACCTGGGAGAACAACTTGCTGCAAGGTTTCATGAGAAGAGACCTCAGTTTCTTGAAAAGTGAAGCCAAAAAAGAAAGAAATATATGAAATAAAGAAAACACAGAACACAAATTGGAAGCAAAAAGTAAAATGAAAATAAAAACAACTTGCAGTTTTGGTTTTCAGATGATTCTAGGTTATGCTTTGAAGTTGTGTCCCCAAAACCAAACACAACAATTAATAACAGAAAACAGAGATTAAAAAAAATAGTAAGCATGTCAAATTAACCATTTAAAATTTAAATTAGGGAAAAAAATGGTGGGAGAAAGAAGAGGTTCCTATCGAAGAGACAGAACATCATTAAAATATGAAAAATATCATTGAAACGTTTCCTTAATGCACCAAACGAAAAGTGGCAACGTTTTGGTGTTTTTAAATGTAAATACAAAATCAACCACTTGTTAACAGAAGTATATATTAAGAACCGGGAAAATAAAGGGGAAAATTTGTAAAAACTTACCTTTAATTTTGGTACTCATTCTATTGCATTTCATACCTCAATCGCTGTGATCAGTGAATGTCGTAGCCTTTGTCGACAACTGCAGGAAAAACTTATTATTTTTAATTTTTATTATTAAAAAAAGCACTCAAATAACTTTACAAAAACGAACAAAGAGAACATAGGAAACCAAAATATATCCAAGAGGTGATGAAATGTATATCAATTATAAAAAAATTAAATAAAAAAAACATAAATGAAATGCCATGCATGTAGGCAGATACCCAAAACGAATGCAAACCCAAATAGGCAAAACAAAACCTATTCTAATCCAAATTCCTAAGTAAATTATTACAAAATCTAAATCTAAACCAATCTAACCAAGAAATTCAAACCCAAATTATATTCAATTCCTAGATTTGAAAACGAAAAGGAAAAGGAAAAAAATACAAAAACATTAACTTTACCGGTTATGGGTACATGGCCTGTCTCTCTGATGGTGGCAAAATTGTTTTATGAAACTTTTTGATTTCGTCGCCTCTCTCTTTCTCTGCTTCTTTCTCCGTGTACTCATCGCCTCTCTCTATTTCTAACCCAAAATACCAGTATATTAATCAAAACCAAATCTGACCCAAAATACCAATCTAAATCATAATTAACACCCAATTGATTCTCCAAATAAAAACCAAAAACCCTAAATTTTTAAATCTAAAACAGAACTATACCAGTAGCGATTCTGATTTCGATAGTCGGGTAGTAAGTGGCGCCCTTCTCTCTATCTCTGCCCCTCTATTTCGTTCTTGACTCCTCTTCGTTCTTGACGCTTCATCTTCCTTACTTCTTCTTATTCCAGGGAAAGAAATTAGTGGACAGTTAGATGAAGAAATTTGACAGGAAGTGAGAGATATCTTTTCATTCTTGATTGCAAATTGCAGTTTTTAATCTCTCGATCCCTCTCTCCTTCTCCGTTCTGTGCCTCTCTATTTCTTTGTCTCTCTTTTTTGTCGGTCTCTCTTTTTCCTTTCTCCGTGTAGCAGTCTTTTTTTTTTTTTTTGGGTCTTAAGCGGTTGGTTTTCCTTTTTATATCCGTAGGGCTCCAAACAGTGTTTAACTTAGTGAAAAATTATAATTTATCGCTTTTAAACGGTGTTCTAGCTTTATCAAACAACTAGTTAAAGACCCGTGCATTGCACGGTTTTATCATAAACTTATAGAATATATATTTTTTCATATATAGGAAGTGTGGTTTTTTTTTTTTTTTTTTTTTTTTAAAATTTGTATAGCTAAATGCTAATTTCTTGAGATTTGGGGGAAGGGGTGGCACATATCTTTAGGGTAGGGTGCATCCAATGGAACTTCGATCATAAAACATTGAGTACCTGTAATATAAGTATGCAATCCGTAACCGTTCTCAAAGCTAAAAAAAAAAAAGTACTATTATTAAAATTTAATGATACACAAAATAATAGAAAATTTAATGATTGATAAAAGTCATCAAATTTAATGAACAATTTATCATCAAATTTATATTAATATATGCTTAATAATAAGCTAAAAAGAAGATTGTTCTCTAAATCAAAATTGCGAGGATGAAAGTAACATTTCACCATTGAACCCATGTCATAACACACACACACACACACAAATCATATCTAAGCATATTTAATGATTGATTCTCAAATTACAACCATATAAATTGGATAAAACTTAAGAAAATTAGGTTAGACAAAAGACAAAAAATACACAAAACCTATTCAATTTGATGGAAAAAAAATTAGAGTAAACAAATGATTCAGTCATCCAAATTTGTTCTTTTAAAAGTATTAATTAAGAGCATGTTACTATTTTAAGTCTTAAATTATACCTAAAATATCATTTTTTTTCATGAGTAATAAACTTTATTAATAATGTAGATTATTAATAACTAAACAAAATACAAAAGATTATGGATGAAATGGAAGTGATTCCATAAAATCTATAAAGAGTGTTGCTATTTGTAAGACCCACACAATGAGACCTATATCATGAACCATACAAATATGACACAAACACAACTATACATCAATTCTTAAACACACACATGTTTATCAATTAATGGCTTAAATACGTGATTAGTCAGTAAAGTTTAGAGTGATTATGTTTAAGCCCTCAGATGACGTGGTCAAACTAAAAATGCTCCGTAGAGACTAAAAATAAATCGTAATTAATATCAATCACTTTTTAAGTTTTTTAGGAACTAAAAACAACAGCTTTAAACTTTAGTGAAGTACTAAAATCATTTTTGGCCTAAATAAAAAATATACTTTTAAAAGTATAAAGAAAGTAAATAAATAAATGAAGCCTAGGAAATCACACTCTTATTGAATGCAATATATTTGAATTTTGACAGAATGACAAATAAATAAACATTCATCAGTCACTTTTTTTTTTCTTTTTTGGATTAAAAAAAAAAAGACTATGAATAAAGATTAAGAAATTAAATATGAAAATAAAAATGAGAAATTTAGTGTGAAGGAAGAAAATTACAATTTATTGACAATTTTGTGTCTAATAGCAAGCATAAGTTGAGCTCTCCAATCATCGTTCGATGGTGCAGTGGGTTCGGTTTTGATAGTTTGTTTGTGACCAATATTCTCCTCCACTTTTCTAAACCACCAAAAAACAACCTTAGCTATTTTAAACTTTTAAGGGAAGAGTTTTCAAAACAGAAAACGAAAAACCAGAATAGTAATAAAGACCTAATGTGTTATTGAAGAATCTAAAAGCGGCCAAGGAATACACAGAAACCTTGCTTACAGCTTTCTTTAGATTTTCGCCCTGTAATTTTTCTTCTGTTCTTTTTCTTGTTGTTGTTTGGGGAAGAGAGAGAGAGGAAGTCGAAGAGTTCAAGGTATTGGAATAAGATTATGAAAACACTATTTGAATGTTTTGAGGTTTGGCACTTTGCTTTTGTGCCGAAACTGGAAATGTGTGCTTTTATAACCTTAGCTATTGTTGCACAAAGTTGAATTGCACACGACCCATGTATTGCATATCCATCCCACACACATTGTAATTCTCACTAATCCAAACTTCAAGTACATAAGTAGCGTAAGCTAGATTGTTATTAGATTTTTATTTTATTATTATTATTTGTATTATTATTTTTTATGTTAAAGTTAACGTGAAAAAGTTTTTTTTTTTCCAGTATTTTATTTTTTTATTTTTTATATAGATATACACACTTACTTTAGACATGAAGCACTTTTTATTATTATTATTATTTTTTTGGAGATAAACTACTTAATGATAAGAATGAATTAGAGTCATGGTAGTATACTTTCACTTTTATATTAGATAATTTTAAGTTGTGAAGAAGTTGATAACTTGATATGAACAAACGAAAAAAGGAGCTTACCTAATCAAGAAGTTTAGGTATATTTTATCCCAAAAAAATAGTTAACGTTATTAGCTAGATTATTATTATAATTATTTTTTGTTTACGTTTAAGTTATTACAAAAAAGAAGTATTTTTTTTTTGAGATAAACTACCTAATGATAAGAATGAATTAGAGCCCTGCTAGTATACTATTCATTTTTAGTTCTTAAAATTCTAAAAATTTCATAAAATTTATGCAATTTGGTGAAGCTACTTGGCGCAACTATGGCGTCTAAGCCTAACTTTTATTATATATAATATGATACAAAGTAACACTTTTTAAAGTTATACGTGTCTGAATTATCCTATTTGTCAGCACCTCCTTAATTGTAGGAATTAACTTTCTCTCAGCTTCTGCTATTTTTATATATATATATATATATAGATATAGATATAGATATAGTATTAGATATAGTATTAGATATATATATTGATTATCTGCATAATTATCATTCTTTGAGCAATTTTATCATCTCCTAATTAAGGGCATGTACGAGAAGAGGCAGCTAGCATTGCCTTTAGGATTCTCCAATCACATAAGAAAAGAATATGTTTCACGTACGCATGATTCTTCTATATATAAACCCCATTTTCTTTATTGCAGTAACCCATGCCATAATCTTAGTTGCTAATTTGTTTTTTCTTTTCTCATTTTTATAGGGAGCCTTTTGCTCGTTTTTGTTCTTTGTCTTAAGCATGCTTCCACGGTGGCACAGCTCGTAGGCAGTGTCTCCTTCCAACTTGCTAGATGACAAAGTTTACATTCCAATAGATCTATCTTAAAAGGTCAAGGTACATTAAAAATGTATCACTACTTCGGTTTGTGGTCCACTTAACATGATTTTAAAATACATGTTAAGTGTGGCGAAGAGATTTACAAAGAGTTATAAGATGTAATTTAAACCTAATCCATATTTCTCTTGCAAAAGCATTGAATAAAGTGCAAAAAAGTTTTGAAACCTTAATCTGTCTAAGTGGATGTCCGTAAGTGTCTTTCTTGATACCATGAATTGACTAGTTAATTTAGTGGTAAACTAGGTTATTTTCAACCATATGATTTCACTCTGTTTCTTTAATTTATAGAGCATGTTCTTGTTATATGAAAGGTCCTTAATGTTGACCCTAAGGTACAAGCGGAAGTTTAGTTGTGACACATATGGACAAATATTATTGAGCTCCAAGGCTCATATCGAGAGTTTAATCTAATAAATAGACTTGAAAATAGCTTGACAAAAGTTTGATAATTGAGAGCCATGGGGTTAGTTATATTTAGCAGGACCCATGTATATATAAATATATATATATATATATATATATATATAAATATTCTCAGTTATTGAAGCTCAAATTCCTAGTAAATGTTTAAGAACCATATATGTCTATGGTAGAGGTAGAGTCATCTAAATGAAAAACCAGCTTAAATTAATCTGGAATGTCCCGAAATTTTTCACTAATGCCAAAGCAATTGAGATGGCTAATGTCTGCCCCTTGATTAATTCAACTCTGTCAGTCTGCCCTACAACAAAATTCTGAATTCTGAATTGGCAAAGCTTTGGCTCGCTCTCTCTCATCTGTTTTGCATGATTAGCCAAATTATGCTCCCACGAGCATAGAGTATTGAACATGTCACTTCTCTATTACTATTAGTCCACGTATCCATATCTTAGTGTTTTAGTGAGCACAGAAATCTTACTCCATATGATTGATTTCTTGGAGATTACTAAGAATGAAAGACTTAGTTGAATTTGGCAGTTTGCCAGATGTAATTATGTTAGTTTTCAGAGGGAAAAGGGCACTATGAGTATGAGGGTGCTCTCATTCAATTTACATTGAGCACCTTCTCCAGTCCTGCAGGCATTGATGAATGAAACAGTCTATGATGTACAAATATACAAGCAGATCCCAAGATCTGCTCCCATGTCTTACCCACATTGTAAAAAATAGATTCACTTAATGATAATTCAAATGTGTTTGTAAAGAATGTCTGTTTACATGTTTTGTGTTGTTGCTCTCTATGTAGACATCTCTATCAAATGGAGTGCCTTGTATTGTGTTTTGTGGTGTATCAGATTATGCAGGTAGAGAGGGATTACTGTCATCAACGAGCCTTATTATTTGGCGGCTGTGAAGGCTCTCAGTGTTGTTATTGAGTTTATTGGATTATTTGGCGAGGAAGCTCCACGACCACTGAAAGTGGACACCATTTGAAGCTAGAGAAATATTGCTAAATATGTAAACAAATTATTTAATTTTGATAAAGTAATGTCCTAAAATATTTAGCAATGCCTCATGTTGTACAGTTCGTTCTGATTTCTAGAAGGTCTTGCCCTGCCTATGACGTGTGAGAGTTCAAAATTAAAAATTAAATAGGGCATGTGGCGCAAAATCGAGAATCCAATTAAAATTTAATTGAATTTTCTATGAGCTTTGTCTATTAGTATATTTGAATTTTCACCAATCCCCTCAGGATATTTGATCCAAACCAAAACACTAGAAGGGTTAGTAAACTGTAGCTTTGTAAGAATGGAATTGCAAGAGAGTTTTTGAAAAGAGAGAATACTTGTAGCGAATCCTTTTTGACATAATTATTAAGTAAGTCAATTTAGTGTTAATTTGCTTAACCTAAAATCAACCCAAAATGGCTCCATTCATATAAATAAATGTCATTTTTATTTAATATAAATTTGAATTTTCTCTATAAAACAATGTAATTAAAAGAATTTTAAATTCATTTTGGCTTATTTTGTGAATGGTTTGGAATGGGTCATTTAAATGTTAACCCAATACAAGTTTATCAAACATTTGAAATGAGTAGTGTCTGTGTATATTAAGCGAGCTATATGGGTCATGTTGTGTCACTCACTTAATAAATGGGTTCCGTTAGGGTAGAAGGGTTTTGAAATGATTATTAAATGAGTTAGGTTAGGATTGGCCTATGTAGCTGGATACCAATGTCTTGAATACGATTTGTCATCACTGCATGCTTGAACGAAATTGTTAAATCATGGTTTTTTTTTTCCACCTTTATACACACACACACACACATATATATATATAAAGATTCTCCTTCATTTTTTTTTTAATTTAATAATTTAATAGTTGGGAAGGAGTGGGTTTGAATTTGAACACATCATTTGGAACTACCTTAGAAGCTTATTGAGCTACAACTTAAAAGACTCCTTCACATTTTACATTAGGATGAATTTCATATTTATAACGAGATACAAAAGTCTATGGCATTTGAATAAAAATTACATATTGATTGCCTCAATTCCATGATTTTCTTTAGCAATCAATCCCTTGATTTATTAACCAATCCCATAATTTTCTCTTGAAACCAATATCTTGACTTGGTCCTCACTGGCAGAAAAAATGAATTATACTTTCTAAACTAATATATCCTAATTATACATCTCATACATATCTTGGCTATTTCTAGTAAATACAATACAAGATAGAGACTCACACAGTCATGTTTATGTGGCAAAATACAATCATCTGCTCTTGGTGAGCATAGTTCTTAGGTTCCAATCCTATCGATGGAGGGAAAAAAAAAAAAAAAAAAAAAACTGAACTTTCTTGATGGTCTTGGCTACTCATACACAAATATCCTAGCTCAGTTGTTGATTTTATATTTTTTAAGCCTTATACTCATAACGGAACACAAAAGTCAAAACATGGAGTCGGCCATGACTGGCTTGTCTTGTCATCCATATCTTAGGCTAGTTTTTTGCATTACGAAAAATAGGTCGTGATTATCCACAAAGCTGACTCAATGCGTTATCACATTTATTTTTCCTCTTTTCTTTGTAAATGACAACGATGCATGTTTTTGGCAACAAAACAACCAAAGCATTAGGAATTTGGTTACATGGCTAAAATGAAGATACTGATTGACCATTCCTATTTTAAGGTAAAGTTTTTTTTGGATAAATTAGGTCTAGGATAATGAAAGTTTGCAGTTGAGGAGTCCAAGCCTGGTCTATTTTCAGTTGAGGACTTATTATTTACCTATAAATCTGACCGGGGCCTTTCAAAGGTATTTGTCTTTGCTTTGTTTGCCTTGTTCTGAGTTTTTAAGTGGGAACAAGATGATTGCCATTGAGAACCAGGCAGTTGGTACTGCTTTGATTATTGTTTCCTACTTCCTTTTGTACATGAATGTCAATAATTTTTATTTTATTGTAACTTTGGTAAAGAACCTTTTGTACATGAATGTCAATAATTTTCAGTGGAGTCTAACTTTTGTGTTCTCTTGTTAAGTGTCAGAGAATGCAATCCCAAAAGATGCATTAGATGAATTTACTGTGCCAGAATCCAATGCCTTTGGCCAATCATTCAGGTTTTGACATTTTCTTCCACAATCTTTGTTTATAAGATCAGGTGTTTTTCATAACTGGTGTAGTTTCTCATTCAATGAATTGTGTCAAAATGTGTGGTAGGGATTATGAATCAACTGTGAGGCTAAGCATTGTGGAGAATTGCTATCGGTTGCATCATATTAACCAAACATATGATTTTGTAAGTACACTTTCAATAAGTTAAAGTTTAAATATTAAACTTTAGGACTTCATAGATTCAATTTGATATATGAAAGTTTCAATGCAAATGCAGGTAAAGGGGACAAGGGAAGAGTATGCAAAATTGAACAAAGCAGAGATGTCCATATGGGAAGCCGTTGAACTCCTTGAGAATTTTGTGGATGAAAGTGACCCTGACCTGGATGAACCTCAGATTCAGCATATGCTGCAGACGGCTGAAGCTATAAGAAAAGATTACCCTAATGAGGATTGGCTGCACTTGACTGGCCTTCTTCATGGTAAATACCCCATGCACGCTCCTAGTTTCCGTTCTAAGGCTAACATGCAAAATATAAGTTCTTTGAATGTGTAATTTTATAAGTTGTTAGTGGCTCTATGCTCTTATTCATAATATCAGATAATAACTACACACACTAGGCCCTATATATTCAAGTTTACATAAAACAACTTGATAATTGATTCTTGCATGGATTTCAGATCTTGGAAAGGTTCTTTACCATCCTAAATTTGGAGCGCTTCCCCAGTGGGCTGTTGTAGGTAAGAAATGTTCTTTGACCAAATAAATGTTAATATATTTCTCTTGTTTCGAGTCATTTCAATCTGATGATGAATTCTGATGTTGCAGGAGATACGCTAATTGTTGGTTGTGCTTTTGACGAAGCAACTGTTTATTACAAGGTCTTCTCAAAAACATTAGTTAATTATGTTTGACATGATTATATGTAGTCAGTCAACTGAAAGAAATTTCTTCGAATATTTTGCATTGCAGTATCTCAAGGAAAATCCAGATTACAACAATCCTGCCTACAACACTAAACTTGGAGTCTACTCTGAAGGATGTGGACTTGAAAATGTGCTGTTGTCATGGGGGCATGACGATTACATGTACTTGGTATACCCTCTGAACCTTCAATGAATTTTTAATGAAAAATCTTTAATAAGATTTTCATATTGAAATTTCCACAATATGTTATTCCAAAATAACAATCGTAATACTAATAATGTTGTTTCCAAATCCTTAGGTGCTCAAGGCATGTGGAACTACTCTACCTCCAGCTGCATTATTTATTATCCGATATCACTCATTATACCGTAAGTATTATTCTTTATCTTTTCCTGTAAATTTGAAAATAGTTGATATTCTTGAATCGTTTTTATACAATAAAATGAGTTTTATCTGTTCATCTTGCAGTAATGCATTCTGATGGAAAATATCAATACCTAATGAATGACGAGGACAGAGAGAATCTGAAGTGGAGTCAAATATTCAGGTAAGCTTCCATTTTGCTGTTTAATTTGTACATTTTTTTTCTTTCTTACCAGTGTTCTTCCCCAACAATTATTCATTTCTCGTCGAGCTGGTTGTGAGCATCAGTGTTTTTCCCCACCAATTATTCAATTTTTGTTCAGCTGATTGTGACAACTAAACTGATTTTATTGTATTGTACAAAATAACAGCAAATATGATCTCTACAGTAAGAGCAAAGTTCATGTTGATGTTGAAAAAGTTAAACCATACTATGAATCCCTCATAAAAAAGGTGTGTACCAGTGCAAAATTCTGTGCTTTGGTAATTTTAAACACTTTTTTTTCTTTACTAAAATTGGATTTTTTTTTTCTTTCTATTTGTAGTACTTCCCAAAAAAGATCAGATGGTAATCCTTGAGGATCCGGCTTTAGGCTGCCTGCCACACTTTTGGTTGTGCTCGCTTTCAATTGGCAAAGTTAATTTTATTTAGATATGCACTATAAATTTCTGTAATCAGCACTAAGAAGTTTGTAAAATATTAATAAATAAAACACATCATAGAGATGTGGCGTGCTCATTATTATTTGGCTTGGTTCTTATATATTGATGGCCAGGAGGCCGTGTGTGGGATGTCTTTAAGGCCTTGGGGCCTAATCAAATAATGCTAATGTTGCGGCTTCAGCAAGAACCAAAAAAAAAAAAAAAAAAAAAAAAAAAAAAAAATCCCCTTAGAAATCAACACCTAGGGTTATCTGGAATCTACACCAAGCTATTGAAGGAAAAACTCCAACAATCAATTTCATTACTGAAGCAAACTGTATATATACAATACTGAATTCCAGGTTCTTTAAATAGATTTCCAAACTTATTATCCTAACAAGAAAAGGAAACAATTCTAACCAATGAAAATTCTACTAATGAAGTAAGAAGATGAATTAAATCCCTAAAACAAGTAGGAAAATAAAATAAGATTTAAAAAATGTATAAAGTTTAATTATAAAATTAGTTGAAGGCTAAGGCTACAATTTTACTGAATATTTTTTTATTGGAGGCGAATTTTGACAAATCCATCATTGGATTATACATTCTTCTTATATCCTCCATGCTTGCAAAATTTCTAGAAAATTAAAGATCATTAGCTATGTCATCAATAAATTGTTTAAATTGCAAGTTTTTGTAGTTTAAATTATACAGAAAATATAAGCTTAGAGATCATATAGTAAATAATATTTGATTGATACAAAATTTGACATGTATATTAAGAGCGTAAAAAGCATACAATTCAACAGTTACATTTTCAAAATATGTAGTAATATTAATTTAATTTAGTAAGGTTATAGACTTAGCCTACAACTAATTTTGTTGCTAAATTTTGTCCTTTCATAAAGTAAATCGAATAAATTAAGAACATTAATAGATTTGGCCTTAAACCCAACTGTTAGTATTCTCTATTCCTAAGGCAAGTGGTTGGGCCATCTTCTTCTTGTGTGTTGTCCATACTCTAGAGTATGTGTAATTGGGGGCATATATCTTGTGTTGGCACCAGCTAAACTAGGCAAGAGCTGGTTGGGATCTTATGCATACTTAGAATATGGCTAGTGATTGGGCTAAGGCTAGTTCTGATATCATGATTCATTTGATTTCATTAAATATTCTTTCTTAAGGCTTTCCCAGTCGTCTTTTTGGTTGTTAAATATGAGCTTATTGGACTAGCCATCATCTACCGTACGTTAGCGGGAATTACGGTAAAGAGTGTCTGCAAGTACATGTTCATAAAAACTCTATTGCAACTATCCTATGTAATAGTTAGACTGTGATTGATCATCTATCAGTTTCATATAAACTTATTATTTTTTTCTATTATCTACCGTTAGCGAGAACTATGGTAAAGAGTGTTTGCAAGTACATGTTTTCAACCATGAATTAGAATTGTGGTAATCGAGTGCTCTTGTGAGCCAAGTAACGAGGCTATGACAATTATTAAAGGGTTACTCTATGTATAGACTTATTATTTTTTCTCCATCATCTACCGTTAGCGATAATTATGGTAAATAGTGCCTGTAAATACATGTTTCTAACCATGAATTAGAATTGTGATAATTGTGTGCTTTTGTGAGCTAAGTACCTAGGCTATGAAAATTATTAAAGGGTTTCTCCACGTGAATTATAACTCTCAGCCAGTTGTATTCCTGTTTTATAATATTGATTGGTAGATACGAATGACATCTAAACTTCAATATGCACATGACTCCACACCCAATAAAACATATATTGCCCATATTCTTTTGTCTCTCCTCACTCTTCACTACACAGTTCTTGCACACGTCCAACTTTTCAGGGGAGAGAATATCCACGACCAACAATGTGGGCTATTAATTTGCAAGTAATGTTAGTATCCAAAACATGACGAACACAATCCCTGCCTACGCACCTCCTGCCTTCTCATTTTCTACAAATACTTGGACAAATATGGTTGATCCTTCAAATATTGAGATACCATTTGTGTCTACTTGGAGAGAGGGGATGAATTTGTGCAAAGGGTTGACTTTTGCCAATAAAGTGGAGGTGAAGCGTGCATTAACAATTTGTACCCTCAAGGAAAATAAATATTTTATGATCAGTAGGTCAACGAAGGTCAAACTTTGTGCGAAATGCATGGATTAGTCTTGCAAGTGTTATGTCGTGGTAGTCATGAAGCCCAATCTCCATGAATTATGGATGGTCACCATGTATGTGGGTCCTCACACATGTATACCGATTAGATTGTGAAGTGATGGTAGAATGATGAATTATAATTTTATTGCATCAGACATCCTTAAGAAGTTATGTGAGGATGACATTACCCCAATTAAGCATCTCAAATCTATGATAGAGTCGAAATATGATGGCCATAAGCCTTCTTACTATACGGTATGAGATGCGAAACAAAAGGCGATTGGAAAGATATTTGGGAATTGGGAAGAGTCTTACCAAAGGTTGCAAAAGTTGCTAATGACACATATTGATCAGGATTCGAATACCTACGTGTCCTATTGTACCACACCCACCAGTGTAGATGACACCGTATTTTTGCATTATGTGTTTTGGTCATTCGGTCCATGCATTTATGGATTCAAATATTGCAAGCTGGTTATCATTATTAATGGGACCCATCTGTAAGGTAAATATCAAGGAAAGTTATTGGTCACAATGGCAACTGATGCTAATGTTAGGACATATGTGGAACTTGTTAGAACATATGTCATGTAGAATTGGCTAATCTTTTGACAAAATGCACTTTACTTGTGATGGTTTAAGTCTTCAAGCAACATATTGTTCAAGTCAAGATTTAAAGCCATGCAAATCTATTTAAGAAACAAGTGAAGAAGTGCTGTATTTTAAAACTTGATAGATAGCTCGACAGATTTCATCTATCGAGGTTTAAAAAAGAACTTTAGCCCAATGCTCAACAATAGCTCGATAGATAACCTATCTATCGAGAATTACAAAATTCAGATTTCTAGATCTGCTTTTCACGGATATCCAAGTTATTTGTGTAGGGTTTCTTTTCTCACAACCCTAGACATACATAAGGATTAATTTAGGGGCCATCTAAGGTGATGCAACTTGATGCAAAGTGATTATTCACTCAAATTGTGACCCGAGACAATTTACCCTAGTTCATATTTCTCTTAAAGAAGCTGTCGTGTTTTGTATGCCAAGGGTTTTGCAACCAAGAAGCTTCTTAATCTTCATCGTATGGATGAGCTGAAGAATTTTGTAGCCAACATCTTTCTCAAGTTGGTGTGTCAGTCACGTACTAGGATCCGTGCATCGATTGCTTAGTCACGTATTTGGAGCTGTGCATTGAAAATGAGATATTGTCACTACATTACAAGTCCAATTGGGCATTAGGGTAAGGTTTCAACTGTAGGTTGGTATAAGGTATTGGGATTCCTTTACTTGCAACTGCTTGTTTTGATAATAATGGATTCTTGGGAGTAGTGACCTTAAATTCACCCGGTGGGGTTTTGCCTCGGTGGTTTTCCTCATTCGTAAACAAATCACCTATGTTAAATTTATTTTTGCTGCATTTACTTTAGTTGGTTATTTATTAGTGCTACCACACTTATTATGTGTAATTGAATCTAATTAATTCACTTGGTTAATTAATTGATTATTTTTACCAAAGAGGTCAATACATTTTTGGCCTATCAAGTGGTATCAGAGCGGGCACACTTTGATTCGGGATAATTTTTGCTGTGTGATCCATTGAACCCTGTTTGTCATGGATAGAGGATAATCTCTTATTATACCTCCTTTATTTGATGGCACTAACTATGCACAGTGGAAAGTACGCATGAGAGCTTTCTTGCAGTCCTTAGATGAGAAGGTGTGGCAAGTTGTGAAAATTGGCTAGACCAAGTCAAAGGAAGCGCCGGCAGATTAGGCTGATGCTAAGATTGAAGCAGTGAACTTCAACAGTAGAGCATTGAACGCGTTATTTAGTGCGGTCACAAAGAAGAAATTCAAGAAGATATCCTCTACTGAAACTACTAAGGAAGCATGAACTATCCTCCAAACAACCTATGAAAGGACTAAGGCTGTCAATGATTCAAACCTTCAAAGGCTTACCACGATCTTTGAGGAAATTAAGATGGAGGAGGATGAGTCATTTGATGAGTTCTATGCTAAGCTGAAGGACATAGTGAACTTTGCATTTAATCTTGGAGAAACCATTCTGTAAAGTTTTTATTTACAACTATGTATTTTGTTGGCTTTTATTCCGTGCCAAATTTGATTGTAATTATTCTCAATCGTTTATACCTTGTATTTATTGTGGGATTTGTTGTAAGGGTTATGTAATAGAGAGAGTGTGTGAAGACTCAAGCATTTAGAAGACTAGAGGATTCTCGCGGGTATGTCGCGACCTAACTTCCCGCGAAGTGAAGCATGTGCCCTGCACATGCTGGAATGCGAAGAGTCAGGCCAAGTAGAGACAGTTGTCTCTCGCGAGTATCTCGCGGGTAAGGCCTTCTCGCGAGACACCCGCGAGACAAGCTGTTCTGCCAGCCTGTACTGACTGACTCACACATTTTGTACCTGTCCTATATAAACCCTTATTACCCACAATTGCTGAGGTATGCTTCAGAGAGAAAACCCTAGCCAAACACTTTGTGAATTAGAGATTGTCATCCCCACATTTCTCTATACACTTGCTTGTGGTATCTCCTCAACCATTCCCTCTCCATTTCCATACCATTGAGAGGTTGATAGCCCAAACACTTACCACATCCTTTGAGAGTGCTGTGAGACGTTTTTGGTGCTACTGGGAAGCATTGGAAGAAGCCTGGAATGGCAGATGCAATATGGAGCTTGTTGCGGGATCCGAAGAGCTAGACAAGACACGGTTCCGAGAAGCCTTATTGGAGTAGGAGCTTGGAGGGCTTAGGTGCATCGGGTAGATTAGGCTTGGAGGGTCTCTTGCTAACCCATGTATCCCAACTGATTGTCTAGTGAATCGATTTCCGCTTGGAGGGCGGCGGAGAGGTTTTTCGCCGAGTTCTTCGGTTTCCTCTTCGAGAACATGTCTCGATGTTTTCTGTGTTTGCATCCTTCTTCCCTACTCTTGTTTTATTCCATTATACTACTGTGTTGCTTAGTTTATGGATTAGAGTAGCTTACTTGTTCATCCGCTTGCTTTTACACTATTCCGCACTTTGTATAAAAGTTGTGTAAAGTCTATCGAGCCGTAATTTTAATTGGGGGGTTTAAACAGCTCTTATGTTTTCAACACATTATCGAGCTTTCAATTGGTATCAGAGCGGGTACACGTGCTGTGGTTTTAATACCTAAGTGTGATCCTAGACCCCTTGGTGTGTTTTGTAGAGTGTTCTTGTTAAGTCTGCCATGAAGGATTTGAAAAATGTTTGTGAAAATGACTCAATGAGCATATTTGAACCTTGTTCCAGTAATGCGCTCTTAGAGTTATTTAAATCTAAGAAACATGCTAGAATTTTTAGTCACATGTTGAAATCATTAGTTCATAGGAACCATGATATACATAACAGCCTATGTGAGTCAAAGTCCTTAATCTATGATTATGAGAGAAGAAATAGACAGTTAAGTGATGAACTTGATCGTTTAAAAAGGAAAAATGATTCTTGTCTTGATGGTCAAGAATGTCTCTCTCATGCATGTCTTTTTGTTCATACCGCATTGAAAGTGTTTAACTCGTGTTTGTGGTACATTGACAGCAGGTGTTCTAGGCATATGACTGGAGAAAAATCTCTGTTCAAAACTCTTAAAGAGAAGGAAGATGGATTTGTGACATTTGGAGATGGTAGTCATTCACAAGTTCTTGGAAAGGGAACGGTGGATATTCCAGGTCTACCTTTGTTAGCTGCCGTGCTGTATATTAAGGGATTAAAAGTGAACTTACTAAGTATCACTCAGATTTGTGATGAAGATTTCTTGGTCCAATTTTCAAAGAAAGGGTGTCTAATCTTGAATGAAGAAGGTGTTCAAGTGTTAAAGGGACTAAGGACCACTGATAATTGCTATGGGATCATTCCAAAACCTAGTATAGCATGTCGAAGTGCTCGGGTAAACCACTTGGAGTTGTGGCATCAATGGCTTGGGCATGCAAATTACAAACAAGTGGCAAAAGTCTCGAAGCTTGAGGCTGTGGTTGGTCTACCTAAGTTTGGGAAAATTAAGAAGAATGTTTGTGGTCCATGTCAATTGGGAAAACAAACAAAGTCAAGCCATCCTAAAGTGAATGTGGTTGCAACTTCTTGTCCGTTAGAATTACTGCATGTGGATTTGATGGGTCCTACAAGAACAGAAAGCATGGGTGGAAAGCGGTACATTATGGTGATAGTTGACGACTTCTCAAGGTATTCTTGGGTGGATTTCCTTAGAGAGAAATCGGAAGCATGTGATAAGATGGAAAAATTGTGCAAGAGATTGATGAATGAGAAGGGAGTACCTATCATCAAAATCAGAAGTGATCATGGGAAAGAGTTTGAAAATGCAAAGTTTGAAGCATTTTGCAATGAACACGGTATCAAGAAGGAATTTTCAGCCCCAAAGACTCCACAACAGAATGGAGTAGTTGAAAGGAAGAACCGGGTGATTCAAGAAATGGCTCGAGTAATGTTACTCAACAAGAACCTTCCACAGAAGTTTTGGGCTGAAGCTGTGAACACTTCATGTCACATTGGGAATAGGATTTACTTTCGAGCAGGAATGAAGAAGACATCGTATGAAATTTGGAGAGAAAAGAAGCCGAAGGTGAAATACTTCCGAATATTTGGAAGCAAATGTTATGTACTCAATGATAGAGAGAATCCCAGAAAATTTGATGCTAAAAGTGATGAAGGGATATTTCTAGGCTATTCATTAAATATCCGAGCGTATAGGGTCTTCAATAAACGCACTAAGACGGTAATGGAGTCAATAAATGTGGTCATTAATGATACCATATCTGAAAGGGAAAGGGATGATGGTGAAGAAACGAACCTGAAGAAGGGGGAGGTTGAGGACAACATGTCACAAGATGATGAGATCGAGAAAGAATCTCCAGAAAAAGAGTCTACACCCCCTATACCAAGAAGGGAGACCAGATCAGCACAAGGGTCTTCTAGCCTTCTCACCCCTCTGGAAGTTCAACCTCCAATCTCTCGTGATGAAGAACCTTCTACCTCCAAGAGACCGTCATCAAGAGTAATGCTCAATCATCCATCAAGTAATATCATTGGTGATGTAAATGAAGGACTTCGGTTGAGAAAAGGACCAAAATACAGTGCGAATCATGTGACGTACAATTGTTACCTTGCTCAATTCGAACCCAAGAAGGTAGAGGAAGCCTTCAGAGACAAAAATTGGATCGAGTCTATGCATCAGGAGTTACATCAGTTTGTCAGAAATGATGTATGGGAGCTGGTCCCAAGACCCAAAGATACCCATGTCATTGGCACCCAGTGGATCTTCAAGAACAAAACTGATGAAGACGGTGAGGTAGTTCGAAACAAGTCTAGGTTGGTAGCTCAAGGATATACTCAAGTGGAAGGCATAGATTTTGATGATTCATTTGCACCAGAAGCAAGATTAGAGTCAATTCGAATTCTACTATCCATCGCATGTGTTATGGACTTCAAACTGTACCAAATGGATGTAAAAAGTGCATTTCTGAATGGTTTTCTAAATGAAGAAGTATTCGTTGAGCAACCAAAGGGATTTCAAGATCCTCATTTTCTAGATCATGTGCTAAGGTTGAAGAAAGCACTTATGGGTTGAAGCAAGCACCAAGAGCATGGTATGATCATCTCACAATATATTTGTTGGATCGGGGATTCAAAAGAGGCCAAGCTGATCGAACACTATTCGTAAAGAGAGATGAGAAGTCTCTCCTAGTTGCTCAAGTATATGTGGACGATATTGTTTTCGGATCCACAATTGATCATCTGGCCCATGAATTCTCCGAAGAAATGAAAAGGGAGTTTGAGATGAGTATGGTGGGGGAGCTGAACTATTTCCTTGGGCTTCAAGTGAAACAACGGAAAGATGGGATATTTATATCTCAAGAGAAATATGCCAAAAATCTTGTTAAAAGATTTGGTCTAGACTCTAAAAAACATACGTCCACTCCAATGAGCTCCTCATCAAAGCTGAGTCGGGATGCAGCAGGTATAGAAGTGGATCCAACGCTTTATAGAAGCATGATAGGCAGCCTCTTATATCTCACTGCTAGCAGACCAGACATAGCCTTTAGTGTAGGCGTATGTGCTTGATTTCAGGCAGCCCCCAAAGAGTCACATTTAACAGTTGTCAAAAGAATTATCCGCTACATAAATGGCACCTCAGATTATGGAATTTGGTACTCGAGAGATTCAAATGAATGCCTAGCCAGATATTCTGATGCTGATTGGGCTGGTTGCATTGATGATAGAAAAAGTACTTCCAATGGATGCTTTTACCTTGGAAACAACCTGGTGTCATGGATGAGCAAAAAGCAGAATTCAGTCTCTCTATCAACAGCCGAAGCTGAATACATTGCTGCGGCAAGTTGCTGTGCTCAATTACTATGGATGAAGAAGCTTCTTCATGATTATGGAATCACTCAAGACACGATGTGTGTGTATTGTGATAATACAAGTGCCATAAATTTGTCCAAGAATCCAGTTCAACATTTGAAATCAAAACATATCGAAATTCGGTATCATTTCATTCGAGATCTGGTGGAGGAAAGGACCGTGTACTTAGAGTTCATCAACACTGAGAATCAGAAGGCAGACATAATTACTAAACCTCTAGATGGCCCAAAGTTTGAATCTTTGCGTAAGACCATCGGTGTCGGTATCATTCCCTGAACTCTATCTTTTGTGTGAACCTATACTACTCTTTGTTGCATACTTGTTGATGTGGTTCCACTTGTTTAGTTTCTTGAAGTTTTTTTTGTGTATTTTTTTTTTGTTGATCTTACTTTTATTTTTCTGTTTTGGATATGTTCAAAAATTTCAAAAACCCATAAAAAATTGAAAAATCTCAAAAGTTTGATCACGTGTTCTGTGCATGTCACATGTGAATTTGACCTAGTACCTTCGTACTAATGGCATAGTGCATTTACGATCTTGGCTTGTCATGTATGCACTCTTTTCTATGTGGAAGAAATCTTGAACACTATGTGTGACTGTTGTAAATAGATCTTCAAGCTTGTCATGAATGATTGGTCAATAGTTTTGTTGGTCTTGATACTTGCATAGACTTGTGTCTATATCTCTTCCCACTTTATTTTTATGTGTTTGCAAAAAGAGCTCACCAAATGTAAATCTCCAAATGAAAAAAGATATTGAGCTGCAAAAGCCTATCGCACACACTAGTATTCGACTAGGAAAAAGGGAAAGCGACTCTTCTTAATGTTTTTGTTCGGTGCTCAAAAAGCCAAAGGCTAATCTTAAATGTTGAAATATCATAAATTTCAAGAACTAATCTCAAAATGAGATGTTGTTCTCTTGTCCAATCAAAAATAAAATGGACCAATTGTTATGCCTTATGCAGAAGCCAAATGAAAAGCTTCTGAAGTTATGTATTCAATGTGTGGGAGGTAATATACACTCATTTCTATAATGGATATAGTCCACTTGATTTCGTATCAGTTGTGTATGACTTGATTGAATTGATCATTGGAGCTTCGCTCTGGTCTAAGGACTATTTCACATTTGATACTCACACACAACACACAAGACTTTGATTCAATCAATGCCTATCTCATTTGTGTGATTGTATATGTTCAAATGTGATGTGTATGCTCATGAACTTGTTGATAAAACCCAAAAAGATTTTTGAGTGTTTTACTTGTTTTTGAAAGTGATTTTAGACCTTCATATCTTTTGTAGTTGCTCAAAATGCATTTTTGTGTCTTCTTTCAAAAACTGGTTCAGGGGTTATCTCGCGAGAAGCTCGCGACTTAGAGCTTCCCGTGAAAAGGGCTTGAGGGAAATAATTTTTTTCTTCTTCCTGTCACACAGAAACTTTCGCGACTGTATCGTGACTGTATCGCAACTAAAAGCTTCTCGCGAGATGCTATTTGGCTAAAAATTGGACTTCTCAAATTTCAGACAGAGGTTATCGCGACTGTCTCGCGACTTAATGCTTCTCGCGAAAGTTTTTGTGCTTCAGTGGACCTTCTCGCGATTGTTTCGCCACTCTCTAACCCGCGAAAAACGCGTGTTTTCAGTTTTTATATTACTGACGTGACAGTGTTTCAAAAACACAAAAACTTCCCTCGCTCAACCTCTCTCAAACCTTTTTCAACCCAAATCACTATTCCATTCAAACCCCTTTAATCCAAGCATTTTTTCTACATTTTCTTCTTCAAGGTATGTTTGATATTCAATTCTTTTTAAGTTTTTGCTTAGATTATGTAGAATTTTTGGGTAGGGTTTTGATAATTGGGGATTTTCAAAACTTTGGGTTAGTTTTCAAAATTGGGTGAATTTCTCTCAAATCTTTTGATTGGGCTATGTCCCATTTGATTTTTGTGCTTCTGTGTTGGCCCCTTATGGCATTTTAAAGTGTATTTAGGCATGTTTTGACCATGTTCTTGCATTGTTCATGTTAGATTTGCATTTGGGCATATTGGGTGTTCGACAAAATGTCCGAATGACATTTTTGTGCAAAATTGAAATCAAGTGATTTCAAACTATGGGTTGTTAATTGTCTGACCTTGTTTTACTTAGTTTGGTCATTGATTGTGTGTTTCATACACCTTGCACATCTTGCACACTCTTGACACACATTTAGGCATACTTAGGCACCCCTCATGCATCTCATGCCGCACACATCCATCAGCACATGCACACAGACACACACACACTTGCACAGTCTCTTAGTTTTATACATTATATCTATGCATTCAGCATATTGTTTGGAGTTGATTATGCAGTGTTCTATGCAGTGTTACTTTTGTTTTGACCTAACTTGAATCTAATCAAATTCTGTGTTCTGTGTTGTGTGTGGTGCACTTGTCACCTGTTTTTTTGTGTGCTTTGTTGCACAGATGTCTCCATTCAAGACTTCAGCTGTGAAAGGAGGTAGCAACAAAGGGAAAGAGCCGATCATTGATGTTGATGCTGATTCACCTAGACCAAAGAGAGCTCGTTGTTCAACGGAAGTTTTTGATCCTCACTTGTTTAGGTCTCATGCTGCTGTTGAATCCTTCAAGAACCACTTTCGGGATGCTCCTTTGATAGTTGAAAGGGGGGTTGATCAGCCATCACTCAGGGACACAAAAATACCCATTTGGTTTGCCACGAAAGATTGGAACTATCTGCTCTCAACTCTCGAGGATACATATGAAAACATGGTTAAGGAATTCTATGCCAATGCAAGTGTCGTCGGAGAAGAGATTAAATGTTGGGTTAGAGGAAAGAGTTTTTCCGTCACACCAATGTACTTGGCGGAAATTCTACACATCAACCGGCCAATACTCCCCATACCGCCAGTATATGATGAGTTGAACCCAGATGAAGAGTATCTCAAACAGTCTTTAGGAGCCAATTTGGAATTCTCCTCAAATAAGAAGTCAATCAGTGTGGCATCTCTTTCTTCCGAATTACGACTTCTCTCAATGATCATGTGTAGCAATCTATATCCTTTGTCCAGCACCGGATATATGAATCTTGGTCGAGCATTGTTTCTGAATGATCTGATCACGGATGTAGAGATTGATGTGTGCTCTCATATTTTTCACATTTTGGCAAAAACAGTTGACTGGACTGCTTCAAGGAATTGCATTCCTTTCTGTCGCCTTATTTCAAAGATTTTGAAGCTCAAAGGTGTCCGTCCATTGGAGGATGAACGTCCGTATCCAAGGCCAAGTCCAATTAACATTCGCTCTTTCCATGCGAGTATGAGCCACACCAAGAAGAGCACCAAGCAAGAAAGTAACGCACCATCAGGAACCTCGAGTTCTGCAACTCGTACCTATGATGAACAGTTCAACAATATCTCCATTGCTCTTCAAGAGATGAGTACAAAGATGTCCGGGCTGACGACAATCATATACACTCAGCACAGACGTCTTGATTCACAGTTCACATCACTTCAAACTCAGCTGGACGAGATTCAACGGAAGCTAGAAGAGAATGACTAGCTATTCCATAACAAAAAGGGGGAGATGATGTCATTGATAGGGGGAGTATGGTGATAGGGGGAGAAGAAGTCAACAACAACAATTCCTATGTTTTATGTTTTCTGCTTCTGTTCTAAAACTTTGATATTATGTTCTTATTTAAGTATTATTTTAGAAGTTTCTTTTGTGTTATTATCTATGCTTTGTAGCATACTTAGCATGTACCCATGTTGCTTTTGTAAGCTTTAAGGGTTTGTTTCATTGCATATTTTGTAGGCTTTTATGGTTTGTGCCATGCATATGCAGTACATTGTTTATGCAGCCTTTTTGCTTGTGTTATTGAAGTTTAATGCCACACATTTTACTTCAATACATAACTCTTGTGCCCGTGTAGGATTGTTCCTAGATGCATATATGTTCTATGCATTGGTTGAGTGATGAACACTCTTGTGCCCGTGTAGGATTGTTCCTAGATGCATATATGTTCTATGCATTGGTTGAGTGATGAACACTCTTGTGCCCTAGTAGGATTGTTCCTAGATGCAAATACTTCATGTATTTTGCATTGGTTGAGTGTTGGACTTGCAAATGATACTCTTTATTTGAGCTTATCACCTTGCATGTCCGGATGGTCATTCCATATGTGAATGAGCATAGTGATCACTTTTGCGTAAGTGATTGCTTGTTTGATCTTGCCATGGTCTATTATTTTTATTCCATTTTGCTTGATTATGCTATTATTGCTCCATATACTTTTCAAGTTTTTCTGTATACAATGTTATTAGTTTGTTGTTGTGTTTCAGGAGATACTTGTTCATATGTTTCAAGAGCTTTTCAGAATCTAGAATTAGGTGTGAGTGAGTTTTGCCTTTGTTCCCAAACTCACGTTTAAGTCTAGAGTCTGTTTTAGGGTTTTGTCATGGAATAGCCAAAGGGGGAGATTGTAAAGTTGTTATTTACAACTATGTATTTTGTTGGCTTTTATTCCATGCCAAATTTGATTGTAATTATTCTCAATCGTTTATACCCTGTATTTATTGTGGGATTTGTTGTAAGGGTTGTGTGATAGAGAGAGTGTGTGAAGACTCAAGCATTTGGAATACTGGAGGATTCTCGCGGGTATGTCGCGACCTAACTTCCCGCGAAGTGAAGCATGTGCCCTGCACATGTTGGAATGCGAAGAGTCAGGCCAGGTGGAGACAGCTGTCTCTCGCGAGTATCTCGCAGGTAAGGCCTTCCCGCGAGACACCCGCGAGACAAGCTGTTCTGCCAGCCTGTACTGACTGACTCACACATTTTGCACCTATCCTATATAAACCCTTATTACCCACAATTGTTGAGGTATGCTTCAGAGAGAAAACCCTAGCCAAACACATTGTGAATTAGAGATTGTCATCCCCACATTTCTCTATACATTTGCTTGTGGTATCTCTTCAACCCTTCCCTCTCCATTTCCATACCATTGAGAGGTTGATAGACCAAACACTTAACACATCCTTTGAGAGTGCTGTGAGACGTTTTTGGTCTGCTGGGAAGCATTGGAAGAAGCCTGGAATGGCAGATGCAACATGGAGCTTGTTGCGGGATCCGGAGAGCTAGACAAGACACGGTTCCGAGAAGCCTTTTTGGAGTAGGAGCTTGGAGGGCTCAGGTGCATCGGGTAGATTAGGCTTGGAGGGTCTCTTGCTAACCCATGTATCCCAACTGATTGTCTAGTGGATCGGTTTTCGCTTGGAGGGCGGCGGAGAGGTTTTTCGCCGAGTTCTTCGGTTTCCTCTTCGAGAACACGTCTCGGTGTTTTCTGTGTTTGCATCCTTCTTCCCTACTCTTGTTTTATTCCATTATACTACTGTGTTTCTTAGTTTATGGATTAGAGTAGCTTACTTGTTCATCCGCTCGCTTTTACACTATTCCGTACTTTGTATTAAAGTTGTGTAAAGTCTATCGAGCCGTAATTTTAATTGGGGGGTCTAAACAGCTCTTGTGTTTTCAACACATTATCGAGCTTTCACATTCCAAAACCCAAGATTGTAAGAAAGGTGCTCAGATCGCTTTTGGAGAGATTTCATGCCAAGATAACCACCAATAAGGAGTCAAGGGACATTGACAAAATTTCTTTGACAGAGCTGGTTGGCAACTTACAGACCTATGAGTTGGGTTCGACTAGGGTCTGGAAATCGAGCAAGAGTAAGAGCATGGCATTGAAGGACAAAAGCAGTGATACTGATGAATCTTCTGATGATGAAGATTCCAAGATGAAATCCTACGTTACAAGTCAGTTCAAAAAGTTCATGAAGAATGCTAATGCAAAAGGATTTGATAAAGACCGTAAGCAATCCAAATCGTTTCAGTTCAAGAGCTAAGACAAAGGAAAAAAGGACGCTAAAGACGGTGGTTAGTACACTATTCCCTCTGGACCAAAATGCTTCGGATGTTAAGGGTTTGGACACATGAAACAAGAATTTCCAACTTTTCTCAAGACTGTTGGGAAAAGCAAGGCCCTTGTTGCTACCTTGTGTGACCCCAAAACTGACATTGAGTCAGATAAGAGTGATGATGAGGGAATCTTGAATGCCTTCACTACCATAGTGAATCCTACTGAGGGGATTGTTGAAGAGGTAGATGAAGAAGAGGACTTGGTGGAGTCTAAATTTAAGAAAATGGATGAATAGGATGACATCCATACTATTAGGACAAATGTGATTCAATGTATGTTACTATTTTATGTAATTGACTAATCTTTTAACAAAATGCACTTTACTTGTAATTGGGTAGATTTAGGATGTGTTTAATACTTCAAGAAACAAGGTTTCAAGTTTAAGTGTTAAAGTCATGCAAGTCTATCCAAGAATTAAGTGAGAAAGTGCTGTTCATTAAAGCTCGATAGCTAGCTAAACAACTAGCATCTATCGAGGCTTAAAGAGCTGTTCTAGCCTGTGGCTCGACAACAGCTCGACAGATAGGGTATCTGTTGAGGTTTATGAAGTTCAGTTTTTTAAGCTAATTTTCATCCAATCTATGAGTGTATGTTTGGGCTTTCTTTTCTCACAACCCTAAACATATATAAAGATTCTTTTAAGGGTCGTCAAGGGTGACACAAGTTGCACAAGTGTTGAGCAAAGTTTTGATCATGCAAATTGTGACCAGAGACAGAATTTTCCCTAGTTCATCTATCTCTTGAAGAAGTTGCTGTGTTTTGTACATCGTAGGGTTTTGTGACCAAGGGGCTTCTTGATCTTCATCGTGTGATGAACAAAAGAACTTTGTAGCCAACATCTTTCTCAAGTTGGTGATTAAGTCGAGAACTGGGATCCGCGGAATTGGTTAGTCATGTACTGGGAGCTGTGCATTGAAAATAAGAGATTGTCACTACAGAACAAGTCTAATTGGGTATTGGGGGTTCAACTGTAGGTTGGTATAAGGTATTGAGATTCCTTTACTTATAACTGCTTGTTGTGATAATAGTAAATTCTTGGGAATGGTGACCTTAAAATCAACCGGTGGGGTTTTGCCGTGTTGGTTTTCCCTATTCGAAAACAAATCACTGTGTCAAATTTAATTTCCACTGTATTTAGTTATTTGGTGATTTGTTTGTGCTGCCACGCTATTGCAAGTTAAATTGACTTAATTAATTCACTCGGCTAATTAATTGGTTAATTTATCACAAGGGGTAAATACATTTTTGGCCTATCACATACAGCCTATGTAAAGTTGTACAAGATCTCTGAATAGTATGAGAAATTGTATAGGCTGGCCACTAAAAAGATAAGTGAAGTGGAACTTGATTGAGAAGAGCTCTCCACAAAATTTGATGAAGCTAATCAGACTGTTGGAGCTTTGCGGTTCGAGAAAAATTTTTGGGTTGAAAAGACCAAGAAGCTTGAGGTAGAGGTGTTTCAAATTAGAGCTCAATTGGAGAGGACTTCTAGTGCAAAGCTTGATGAGATGCTTAGCCTTCAGAAATTTTCTTCTGATAGAACCTGTTTGGGGTATGATTTCTCTTCTCCTAATATTGCTTCTTCTAGTACTACTGTATTTGTCCCACCTGCTGATAATGTTAATTCTAAGAACAATGATGTTAAAACTATTTTAGCTAGTGAGAATATAGACAAGGGAAAATCTATTTTAGGAGTACCCCTTAAACTAGACAAGAAAGAGACTAGAAACCCAGGACTAAGAAGGGAAATAACCAAAAGTCTAAACAGAAGAAGTAGCATCTCTGTCACCACTGTGGAGCTATAGGGCATACTCATTCTAATTGCTACAAGTTGTTAGCCACTCAACAGAGCAACAACATGATCTCACAACCCTAAACACATATAAAGATTATTTTAAAGGCCGTCAAGGGTGACACAAGTTGCACAAGTGTTGAGCAAAGTTTTGATCATGCAAATTGTGACCAGAGACAGAATTTGCCCTAGTTCATCTATCTCTTGAAGAAGTTGATGTGTTTGTACACCGTAGGGTTTTGTGATCAAGGGGCTTCTTGATATTCATCGTGTGATGAACAAAAGAACTTTGCAGCCAATATCTTTTTCAAGTTGGTGATTAAGTCACGAACTGGGATCCGCGCAATTGGTTAGTCACGTACTGGGAGCCGTGCATTGAAAATGAGAGATTGTCACTATAGAACAAGTTTAATTGGGTATTGGGGTAAGGATTCAACTGTAGGTTGGTATAAGGTACTGGGATTCCTTTACTTGTAACCGCTTATTGTGATAATAGTGAATTCTCGAGAGTGGTGACCTTAAAATCAACCGGTGGGGTTTTGCCGTGTTGGTTTTCCCTATTCGAAAACAAATCACCGTGTCAAATTTAATTTCCGCTGCATTTATTTATTTGGTGATTTGTTTGTGCTACCACGCTATTGTATGTTAAATTGACTTAATTAATTCACTCGACTAATTAATTGGTTAATTTATCAAAAGGGGTAAATACATTCTTGGCCTATCACATACAACCTATGTAAAGTTGTACAAGGTCTCTGAAAAGTATGAGAAATTGTATAGGCTGACCACTAAGAAGCTAAGTGAAGTGGACTTGATCGAGAAGAGCTCTCCACAAAATTTGATGAAGTTAATCAGACCTTTGGAGCTTTGCGGTTCGAGAACAATTTCTGGGTTGAAAAGTCCAAGAAGCTTGAGGTAGAGGTGTTTTAAGTTAGAGCTCAATTGGAGAGGACTTCTAGTGCAAAGCTTGATGAGATGCTTAGCCTTCAGAAATTTGCTTCTGATAGAACCTGTTTGGGGTACGATTTCTCTTCTCCTAATATTGCTTCTTCTAGTACTATTGTATTTGTCTTATCTGCTGATAATGTTAATTCTAAGAACAATGATGTCAAAACTGTTTTAGCTAGTGAGAACATAGACAAGGGAAAATCTATTTTAGGAGTACCCCCTAAACTAGACAAGAAAGAGACTAGAAACCTAAGACTAAGAAGGGAAATAACCAAAAGTCTAAACAGAAGAAGTAGCATCTCTGTCACCGCTGTGGAGCTATAGGGCATACTCATCCTAATTGCTACAAGTTGTTAGCCACTCAACAGAGCAACAACATGATCTCGTCTGGAAACCATAATCAGTTTCCATCCTCTTTTACTCCTCTTAGAGATCTTCTTAAGGCCTTCATATTCCTTTCGAACTTGAACGGTTTCAATTCTTCCCCCTCACCATCGGATCAAGAGTTTGCCAAATGGAAAGGTTCTTCCAAGGTGTGGAAAGAAAAAGGCTCAAAGTGATTTAGTCAGTTTTTCTCTCTCTCCCTCTTTTTGTTTATGCATTACAAGTGTGTTTTGCTTTCTTTTTCCTTGAGTCAGTCTAGTTTTATGCTAAGCTTTATTTAAAATGTTTTTGTTTGTTTGTTTTCAGTTTTTACTTTATTTTGTTTTTCATAAAAATAAAAAATAAAAAAAATTGAAAAATCAGAAAAATACAAAAACATCGTGTGTTTTTTGTACATTGGTACTTGTGTACCTTAGATGGCCATTAAAACAAAGTTTTCTAAACTTTGTATCCTTTGTAGCTTAGATAAGCATCTTAATGCACAACTAAGCAAATGAGTTTTGTGGCTCGTGTTTGTGATGAGTAAGATTAAGTAATTTCTTGTACTTAACACTCATATCACTCTTTTTGACAGGAAAGACTAAAAAATCCTAAGAGAAAGGCGGAAATAACCGTCGCACCACTATAGTCTGCCAATCATGAAAAACATTTGTATGCTTCGGTATAGCAAAATTGTGATGTTTAAAGCTTAACATAATTGGATACTTCTTTCTTGTATGCCCATGCATGATATGCTTAAAAGAAAAAAAAAATGCAAAGAAAATTAAAAGCAAAAAGAATCAAAATACTTTTGAATATGGTCGTAAGTGTGTTTCTAGGAGATGTGGGAGTTATAGGATGTACCTCAAAGGTGATAGTCCCCATTAAGCAGTTATGATTGTGTGTGAGTTAAATTGATTTTCTCATATCTCAAATCCTCAAAACATGAGACACTTATGCAATCTTGTGATGTTTTCACACACAACAGGCAAATTCTTTGTTACTTTTGATACATGTGCAGGTACAATGTGATTTGGCCATCACAAGGAATACGTGTGTTAATGTATACCCACTAAACTGTCATGACTTGTTTTTGAAACATAAAATTGGTTAGACTTGTTTAGTGTGTGTGTGAGTATTGGATCATAAATGCTTTACATTTTTTTGTTGAGAGATGTATTTGAAGCTTAATATGTTGTTTGGATCTATGTTGAGTAGCTTGCTTGGTTGCATTCATCTCATTCTGTTTTTCCTCTCTTTGAAAAACTGCTTTTTATCAAGCTCGATAGCTTCTCGACAGATCCTCGACAGATAGTTATCTATCGAGACCCTTGGACTTCTTTTCTCAATAGATTCTGTCGCAATTTTGATCCATCGAGCTATTTAGAATTTGTCTCGATAGCTTCTTGATAGATTCTCGATCCATCGAGAAGGTTTTTGTCTGATCGATAGCTTCTCGACAGCTGTTCGATCCATCAAGACGTGTTTTCCTTAAATAGCTTTAGTGTGAAAACAGATCTCATTTCTCTCATTCTCTCTTGACAGAAATTGTCTTTTCACCTCCCAAACACCCTTTTCTCACTCAAAACCTCCTACCCTCTTGGATTTCAGCCTTGTTTGAGCATTTCTCCTCTAGTATGCTCCCTTCATCCTTCATTCTTCATGCATTTCACGCATTTAGACCTAGGTTTTGGGTTTTTTTTTTTTTATAAAATTTTTGGGGTTTTTGAAAATTGTTGAGTATTTTGTGAAATTTTTGGGTTGGGATTTGCTCATATGATGTTATATGCTCATGCATTGCATTACATTTGCATTTTCACAATATTGCATGCATTATAGATGCGTGCTTATATGTTGAAACTTGTGTGCTACTAGGATTGGATTGGGTTGAACCCATGATGCAATTTTCTTTGCACGTCACATGCTTATGCACATTTCATGCATATGTAGCTTTTCATTTCCTTCTTTTGGTACTCTCTCTGATAGTTTTTTTTTTGTTTCTCTCGCTCTCTCTCTCTAACAGTCTGCGCATGGCACCCAAGCACAAATCCACTCCGTCCCAGAACCCTCTTCATTTCGGGGCATCATCTTCTGATCCTACTCCTCTTTATGTGTAACACCCCAGAATTTTGATACCAATTTAATTCTTATACGTAAATTGAAAAGTAGGCCTACAATTAAATGGATTTAATTGATTTGGGTCTATGATCTTAAAAATAAGATAAATACTATGGTATATAAAGCCCAAGTGAGGTGGCATAAGTAAATATATGGGCCTTGATAAGACTTTAAAAACCCTAACCTTTTACCTCTTAAGTTACACGTGTATATACATAAGAAGGTTCCTTTTGTTTCAGCCGCAACACACTATTAAGGTTTTCTTTTCTTTTATGCGGCTGTGCATGGAAACCTACAGGTATGATTTCCTCATGCTCTAAATTTAAGAAGTTCGAATATTCAACAGCTAGCAATTTTCAGGAACCTAGACTATCATTATATTAATATAAAAAGGGCTCCTATAATTGTTATTATATTAGATTAGGAATTGTCAGTATGGCTGTATGTCAGGAAAGGGTACTCCACAGGCTTTGAAATTGTACCTAATAGAGTAATAGGCTTGGACCTTATTAATTCAAGTTTGTCACCATGTGAAAGGGAAAAGGTTGCTTTATGGTTGATATTTATCTTCTTATCATCCTTCTAGTGACGTGTATACAACTCTAAATTATTGTAGAAGGCAGCAATGATTTTCAAGCCTAGAATATCTTGTTAGCCCCTATAATGTAGGAATAAGAAATTATATATTGTTTAAATTAACCAATTTGCCATCCACGCACTGCCATTGTTCAGAAAGGTGACTAGTAATATCTTATATAGGCGGACACTATAATTAGAATAGTTGTGAAAATTTTGGAAACCTGATTGACAAGTTCAGGCATCAAACGAGGCATTTCAATTCTCCTATTTATCAATTTAATAACTGCAATCCCAAGTAGTGATGATCACGAATTCAATAGCCAAGTCCACAGACAAAGCTGAAATGTATTTCAAAGAAGCTAGACACCTTCGTAGGCCTTAATGATGATAGGTTAAACTATTTAAGTGTGAAAATGATTTTAAGTGGGAAATTGTGTATTGATGGACCTATCTTTGGTGTTGCTAAGTTCTAATTCTATTGATTTGTTGTGATTCAAGGGAGGTTGGTTTCATATTTTTGCAAATAAGAGGTAAGTGGTGTTTACAAATTTTGGGAGTTTTCCCAAAACAGTGTTGATTATTAAACTATTTTATATAAAAGAAATATGTTGATATTCTATATATAAATTGATATTTTTATAAATATTTGAAGTACACATTGACTATTTGTTTTGTGAAAAACTTGTGGGACAACCTGAATTTATTTAAACTTGTATGCATGAATATATCTTTATGTTTTTGAGAATTATGAATGGATTATTTTTGTGAGCATATTGAATGTGTTTTGAAAACCTATGATAAGCCGTGATTAAAAGCTCAGTATTTTATTTAGTCCTTAACAAGGGACAATCATACTACATCTAGTCCTTAGCAAGGGATGGTCCCAGAAAAGGGGACAGTACACATTTGATAACTCCTTAGTAAGGGAGTATACTATTGAGGATCTGAAAAGGAAGCTCTTTAGTAAGGGAGCGCACCTTTAGGCTCCAAAGGAGCCTTCCTTAAGAAAAGGGATGAAAATGAGGTTCTAGTCCTAAAAGGAGACATCACAATCCTATCAACGGGGTGTAAATGTTGACCACAAGAAAAGTGTAGAAAATTGTTTATATGATGGTATTGATATATATATATATATATTATGATGGCTCACAATATAAAGATATTTTTTTTGTATGAAATATTTGATGATAAAATATTGATGAGTTACAAGTTACGAAATTGTTGTAAGAATTATTTATTTGAAAGGTTTGTTCTCGCACCTCAATGTTAGTGAATTCCACTTATTGAGTTATCTCACCCCCCCTTTTATCCCCTCTTACAGATACATTAGAGGGATCATTGGAGTAGAGATTCTTAGAAGACAACAGTTACAAATTATTTTGTGGAACTAAGGATTTTATTATTATTTTTATGGTATTAAACGTTGTACTAGAGAATTATTTTGAGGATGTTTTATTTTTGGTATATTAGAGCTTTGACATTTGTGATGAGATTTTAGGTTGTTGATTGCTTTTATTTAATATTTTAATGGATTATTTAGATTGAATAGACTTTTATTTCTTATGATTTTAGGGCGTTACATTATGTCTGGTTCTGTGATGAGAAGGCCCGTTAGGACTTCTCGGAGAACTTCTCCAAACGTGGCATTCATTTGGATTGCCACGTGATTCTATCGGATTTTTTCGATACTTCTTTATTCACTGTCATTCACAGGCGGGGTTAGGATTCTCTATGTGAGATACCCATGAGTTGTCCCTTCGTGAACATACAGGAATTCTACTCCAGTATCACATCCTAGTTACCCCAGATGTCCATGTCTGAGGACTGTGTCCAAAGACGAACTTCTGTCTCTCTTTTGTGAGACACCTTCTTCATGGGGTGATTGTCAAAACACCTCATGCTCGGGCTTTGCAAAGTGTCCGAGGTTCCTTAATATGGTAATGACATTTGTTCTCCATCCCTCGTCTCAATATAACTCCATTACTGAGCCTCGTCCTCACTTTTTGCTTTCCCTTATTGAGGACCTTACTTTAGACTTTCCCTCCTACTTCATTTTGTCCCTTATAGATGTCTATAAGGATACGGTGACTCGTGATAAGCTTATCTTTCCTTTTCCTATCACGAGGATCATTCGCCACTCCTCTGTCTCCTATCCCGAGTCTGTTCACTTCTCCTTCATGGGTGCCTTAAGCGCGGCATCTGTTCGACAGAGCGAGGCCCAGCTTCGACCGAAGTAGCCATGGACTGAGACGGTGACTCTTCTAGCCTCCTTCATCCCATCCACCTCCGCTCCCTCTTCTTCAAGTTTTGGTGTGACTCTTGATGCCATCACGGCTCAGCTTGAGCACATGGATGCCCGTCTTGACACTCTCAGCGATGAGTTATGTCAGGTGAACATTCGTACCTTCTCCTTCTCCTTTTCCCGAGGCTTTCGGCGAGGATGACACTGATGACGAGGATTAGGATGCTAGCTCTTCCAGCGATGACGAGATGACTGGTTCTAAGTGACTTACACTTTGTCATTCGTGACAAAAAGGGGGAGCAGTTTTGGGTTGAGAGTAGTCATGTACTTAGGGGGAGAGTTAGTATAGGACTTTTTTTGTTAGGGGGAGTGTTTATATCTTCTAAGGGATGTAGTGAGGATTTATGTATCTTTTCTTTTCTTTTATTTTTGGATACATTATCTTTTTGTACATCGGTCTTGTGACCATTTAGTGATAGCAAACATTGTACTTATCTTTGATATATATATATATATATATATATGATGATGTTGTTATCATTTTTTTTCATCTATCTCTCCATGTGTTGCTTCTTTTCTCTCTTTATACACATGTTTCTTATGTATGCAATCTTTTATTTCTGTTTTACACTACACACTAAGATACCTCGATGAGCTTTGTTTAAAATGTTTTAGAAATACAAGTTGTCAAAATCTACCATGACATGAACTCTCTTCTTATAAAGTTTTTCAAGAGTCTGTGTTAGGATTAGATTTTATTGTATCCAACAAGTGATTATGAGTTTAGTGATTTATGACTTCTCTCGTCCTTCAGTTGTTTGTTGTGGTTTTGTCAAAAATTTCCAAAGGGAGAGATTCTTAGGACATATGTGGAACTTGTTAGAACATATGTCATGTAGAATTGGTAATCCTTTGACAAAACACACTTTACTTGTAATTGGGTAGATCTAGGATGGTTTAAGTCTTTAAGCAACATATTGTTCAAGTCAAGAGTTAAAACCATGCAAATTTGTTTAAGAAACAAGTGAAGAAGTGCTATATTTTAAAACTTGACAAATAGCTCGAAAGATTGCATCTATCGAGGTTTAAAAGGGAACTTTAGCTAGATGCTTGACAGCAGCTTGACAGATAACCTATCTATCGAGAATTAAGAAATTCAGATTTCTAGATCTGTTTTTTACGCATATCGAAGTTATTTGTGTAAGGTTTCTTTTCTCACAACCTTTGTGAGTGTTTGGGTCTGTGTTTTGCAGCGCGTTTTTCATCTGCAGTTTATTTATTTATTTTTTATTTTTACTAGAAGCACGTGAACACTGACCTGCCAGTGGGTCCCGTGTACTGCGCGGGACCCACTACCACTTTCAACGTCCACACATTTTATTGAAATAGCACCATCAGTAGGTCCCGTGAACACGGGACCCACAAACATCTTTTTTCACCAAAACTTTAATTAAAAATGGGTCTCACGGTACTATTCACACATTTAAAAATTATTTTGCTATAGTGTTTTCAGTTTTCAATTTTTAGCAAAATAAGCTGTATCCAAATGGACCCCTAAACATATATAAAGATTATTTTAAGGGTCGTCTAAGGTGATGCAACTTGATGCAAAGTGATTATTCCCTCAAATTGTGATTGGAGATTATTTGCCCTAGTACATCTTTCACTTGAAGAAGTTGCTGCGTTTTTTACGCGAAGGGTTTTGTAACCAATGAGCTTCTTGATCTTCATCGTGTGGATGAACTGAAGAATTTTGCAGCCAATATCTTTCTCAAGTTGGTGTGTCAGTCACGTATTGGAATCCGTGCATCAATTTGTTAGTCATGTACTTGGAGCCGTGAATTGAAAATGAGAGATTGTCACTACATTACAAGTCCAATTAAGTATTGGGGTAAGGGTTCAACTGTTGGTTGGTATAAGGTATTGGGATTCCTTTACTTGTAACCACTTGTTTTGATAATAGTGGATTCTCGGGAGTGGTGACCTTAAATTCACCCGATGGGGTTTTGTCTCGGTGGTTTTCCCCATTTGTAAACAAATCACCTGTGTCAAATTTATTTTCCGCTGTATTTACTTTAGTTGGTGATTTGTTTGTATTACCACGCTTATTGCATGTAATTGAATCTAATTAATTCACTTGGTTAATTAATTGATTATTTTTACCAAAGGCGTCAATACATTTTTGGCCTATCAGCTAACAACAAGGTATGCCCTCTCGCCTTTGCTGTTGTAGATTGTGAGTTAGGGTCCAGTTGGAGTTGGTTTTTACAATGCCTCAGAGATACGATTGGTGATGTGATACCTAACAAAGGCATTTGCATAATTTTTGACTGACATCTTGGTATCAAAAACGCCATTGTAGCCTGGCCTAGAGATAGAGATGGAAGAACACGGGTATTTCATAGATATTTCCTTCAACATGTTGCTAGCAATTTTAACACACATTTTCAAAACTCGACTCTAAAGTCAATGGCGTTGAAAGCAGGATATGCTACTCAGGTAATTAAATTTAATACCATAATGGAATCCATTAAGCAGGTGAAAATTGAAGCCATTAGGAAGAACAAGAAGGTGACAAGGAAGGATGGCAGGGAAAAAGATTATCTTCCATACACATACCTAATGAGTGAGTCTGTGGATATATGGACCCAATCACATGATGGTGGGAGACGTTTTGGGGCAATGACAACCAATATATTAGAATGCTTTAATGAGGTAATGAAAGGTGCACGGGGCCTTCCTATTGCCGCAATGGTTGAGTTCACTTGGTCCAAACTTGTTACATATTTCCACGACCGACATAAAGAAATTACTCATGATTTGTTGGAGGGTAAGAGATGGAGTACATATGCCATGTCCACGTGGTTGGAAAATAGGCGTAAATCTGAGAAACACTATGTCGGGGCATTTAGCAATGAACATGCAATATATCAAGTAGTTACTTCACACAACAAGTGTAGCACTGGAGGGGGAAAACCATAGTTATGAAGTTTGGTTACTGGAAAGAACATGCAGTTGTGGGGAATGGCAAAACATTAAGATCACATGTTCATATGCAATTAGAGTATGTGATGTGCTAAACATTGAGATGGACGGAGTATGCCTTTAACACTTATTCACATGCATTTGCGGTTCCTAAGTCAAAGTCATTGTGGAGGGATCCCATGGGGCCAAAGTGGTCGTCTAATCTAGTATTGTTGTGGGCCAAAGGTCGACCAGTGAAGTCAAGAATAAGGAATGAGATGGACGGAGTGAGGAATAAGGATCGAGAACATGCAGACTGTGTCATGCTTCCGAGCATAACCGCAGAAAATGTCTACAATCCCGTGACGCTTCAACAAGCGGTCATTTTCCAAACTAGGTAGGTGAAAGATGGAAAAAAGTTCTAGATCAGTTAAATAATTGTTGTTCATTCTATGTTTGCCTAATGTTTACTATTTTGTCTCCTAAGGTGATTAGTCTACGTTTTTCAGGCATGCTTCCATGTATGACGTTTTTGTTGTGCTGACCGCCGATCGTAGGAAAATTGACCACGTTATATCGGCATAATTAACTTTTTGGTTTTTGCTGAATGTACTTGTAATTCTCTATCCAATGTACCTGTTTGAAGTTTGTGATTTGATTAGTACGATTAGAACTGCAAATTAAGCATGGTTGGACATGTTTAGAATGTTGATATATTGAGAATACCTTTTGTTATAATTTAAGCGCATTTACATTGTAAAGTTATGTTTATGTAGAGGGCGTAACAGTTTCTATAGTTTAGTGCCTATTGAGAATGCCTTTTGATGTAATTTAAGTGCATTTCCATTCTCAGCTTCTCTGCCTCTTATTAAGTGTTTGTGGTTTACATTTCTGTTTTTGGTTTGCCTGCATGTGGGGGGGAAAATTTTTTTCCAATGGAAATCAAGTGTCAAAGATTTGAGTTCCATTTGAGTGGCATTCCCCATAATTAGTTTTGAACTATTTGCCTGTGTACTTGCCGCTATAGAACTCGAGTACAATATTTGAAACTCAAGTTTCATATACTCAAGTTCCATTGTTTTTTTTTTTTTTTTTTTTTTTTTTTTTTTCATGGAAAGCTAAGCTCCCATAAAATTGAGTCCTAATGGAACTTGAGTTTCATATACTAGAGTTCCACTGGGAATTTTTTAGTTATTTTTTCTATACACTTATTTTATAAGAGCTTTTTTTCTTAGCTTATGCCTTTTTTTTTGTTGCTTAGTGCTATTTATAGTGGGGTATATGTTTTCGAAAATAAAAATAAAACACTGGAGAAGGCAGCTGTACATAGAAAAGAAGGTAGCACATTAAGTAAAATTTTTTTGAGAAAATTTGTAAAACAAAATAGATTTTATAAGTTGAACGCCATTAGTTGACACGTGATATAAAAAATAGGAATCAACTTTCTAATTTACCCTATTTTTTATTAAAATGATTGAAATTTTATAGCGAAAAAGAAAAACATCACAAAATTTGATATTAGACATGTAGGTACTTATGTCTAATATTAAACAGGTACATTGGATAGAGAAGGTTGAGCTAGTTTATAACTGCCCCCATTGTCAACATTTACCACAACTATTTAACTATGAAATAACAACTACGGTTTCGTAAGTCATGCATTAAATGGTGAAGAATGCAAAAGAAAGAATCAAGCACAATTTGTAACCTCATAAAAGTTGCTTGGAACTCCAATACAATGCATCAAAACAACAAAGCTGGATTTGACAATGACAGACTTTCTATATTACCAATCCAACAATATGAATATTGTAAAATCTCTAATTTAATCAACAAAATTGTTAAATAGTTTCATCAAAATTTTTTAATTTTTGAAAAAAGTTAGTTAGTTCAGTGTAAAATTTGGATTTCAATTAGAGTTTAATTTTACTGCACATGTTCCATTTAATCGAAGTTTTTTAATTTTTGTGCTAAATGAGTAAATTTAAAGTAGAAAACAAGGATTCCAATACAAATAAATCATAAAAAACATAATCATATATCTTTTAGGTATATCCATACATATGCATGAAGTGACAAGCTAGTTTCTATAAATTAAAAAATAAAAATTTTAAAGTACTCCATAAAACAATGAATGCAAAGTGTACTAAATGTATAGGAATGTTAACCATCATGTAATGCATTTTCTCCACCACTACTATCACGAGGTAATATTATGTGTAATGGTTGTATGTGAAATCCCTCTATTGTTGCAATGAGTGAAAATTGAATTTTGTGACTACAACCATAACGACTATCACAACCACCACCTACAAACCATGTCACAAAGAGGCTTCAATTTTCTTCCATTTTTAACATCAATAAAAGGTATAAGTTTAATTACAATGTAAACTTTCTAAGTTTGATCAAATCCTCTTTTAAGAATTAACATCTTGATTATCTTAGGAGATTCCTATAGTAATCATAGAGATAATCAGAGACCACATATGAGATGACTCTCGAACAATGGTTATTGATGGGTTAGATGAAGATCATCCATATATGAATTCCCAAACAGATGACCTTTGGATCAGATATGAAAAGCAATGACTTTAGAAACTCCCTCCCATCACTATAATCCTGAGCTAAGGTACTAGAATGAGGGAGGATCTCCCTATATAACCCTTAAGATTTGCTCATTGGCACTAGTTCAATAACTAAAAATGATTTGTCATCCTTGCTGAACTCAATATATATACTGAACTCCTCCAACCATGGCTGATATGAGTGAAATACACACACAAAGTACAGTGTTACCCCATTGGTGAAACTGACTTAAGCATGGGAGAAACAAAACTTAGGCTGACATTACACTAGTGTCACCTTACCTTTTGATCCATTACTTTGAGTGTGCAGGCATCATATCAAAGACAGTCCTAGATCTAGGCTCAAACAAAATCTACACTAAAACTCAAAATATTTGAGGAGATAGAACAAAATTACAAAAACTCCACCTCAAAAACTCTGCACCCACCTGCAGTTACCAGTGAATAACATAAGATAAGATAATACCACTTAGTTACTAAGAAGAGTATATTGTATAACACACTGAATATCATGAAAATACTTACTTAAATGCAAGTGGAGCATTGGGCCATGGGCCATAATCACATCCAGATGGGGGCTCTATCTTCGGGCACAAGAATGGCAACCTCGCCCATGCTCAATACTGGACCAATTGCAACGCCTCACCAATCTGTGAATGACCTTTATGGCTTGCCGGACACAATTCTCTGTACAACCATGCTAGGCAACCACTACCCCAACTATACTATGGCGGATCACAAAGGTTCCACAGGAACTCCCAGAATATCAAATTCACCCTATCTCTCGACTTGTCCAAGAAAATCTTATCCCCTAGTAGCGCTAAAATATAGCACTGAGCGTACTGATGTATCTGAATCTCCATTGCATCATGAGGCAGTGGCTCTGCAATGCCCTCAACAAGGCATTTGATGAGAATTCTTTGCCCCACCAAAGTTTTTGTCATTCACCAGAACTGCAAAACCAAGCAACTCCTCGCACAGAGTGCTCCAATCCCCCCTACCAGTCGGCCCAACCAAGACCTCACCGTCTATAGGAAGTCCCAAAATGACCTCCACATCTTGTAGGGTGATTGACATCTCACCTTGTGGAAGATGGAATGTATGAGTCTTCGGCCGCCATCACTTAACTAGGGCCGATATTAGGCCATGATCTATCTCTCTAGATGGGGCCCTAAACAATCCTTCTAGTCCCACCAACATGATAATGTCTATCACCCGATTGTCTTGCATCGATATCTTTGCCATCTCCTTAGAGCGACCACAGCACTCAAGTAGGCCCGGGTCTTGCAAAATTGATAAAAATTATAGTAGTTGTTTGAACTTTGAAAGAACTTGCTAAAATTCAAAGAGAACATAAAAATTAAAGCGGTTGTTAGAACTAGATATTTCACCTCGCCATTCCAAATGTCGGTTGATGGATGATTTCATTGTTTCATCAGCACTGAATCATCAATGGGACCAGGGCGCACTATCTCTTGCTCCTCATCGATCTAAGGTTCCATACTGCAAAGAGTGCTATTGTGAGATCATTTAAACCCATCATAACATTTATGATCGATGATTTTACAAAGTAAGGAGAATGTCTGAAAAGTAGATTTAATACGAGTATGTAGCTAGTATATAATAAAAGTAGATTTAATTATATCATATGAAAAAAAAAAAAAAAAAACTCATACAAGAATGAACAAACTAAGTAAATTCAATCATAATTTGACCCCAATGTTACTAGATAGAATCCAAATAACACATGAAAGAACCAGCATCATGCCCAACACACAAAAAAAAAAAAAAAAAAAAAAAAAAAATTCAATACAAAGCATAGATCCCAACTAAACTTAACTAATAGCATGAACCATTCTCACACTTGTCTTGTTGTCTGAATACTCCCACATAATGTCTTTGAATCCAAAAGCTACCATTACACAAAGGCAAATAATCCTCATAAATTTTTACATGGGGCACCATGAATCTATGAAAATTATTAGTAAAATGTTTGATTATAAAATAATAATAATAATAATAATAATAATCCATAGGAAATGGAATTACTAATAGCATTTTATTGTTTATTCTTCCTTATCACCTTGCTAATCTTGGATTATATGCTACAAAGACATTGGCATTATTACTAGCTACTACTATTATTGTAAACTAGTAGAGGGCCTGCGCAAAGCGCAGATATTGTTATAAGCTACTATATCAAAAAAGGTTAAACAAAATGCTGAACATAAGTTTAAAGTAATAACATTAAGTAACACCATTTTATCAATTCATAAAAATATTGCAATTAGATTTTCAATAAGAATTTCTCAATATATCAGAGACATTCAGTAATCAGTTATGTGTTGCATCAATAAAATTTTTCATTAACATAACATTTATCCTTGGGGCAAGCGAAAGGCTCAGCTAATTATGGGCCTGAGCTAGAAAATGTTCATGGCTTTTTGGGTTTAAAGTCTATGTAGGTCCAGGTGAATATGCAAGAGAACATGAGAAAATGATAGACATAGAGAGCAAGAATAGAGAAGTATCGGTGTTTGCGTTTTAAAAATAAAGGTTAAAAATTTAATTAAAAAATAAAAGCGTTTAGTACATGTTGAAATTTTTTATTCACTTACCAGCATCACCATGGCATAGAGTGACTATGGATGGAACTATTTTGAAGCAAAACTTCTCTTCTTCTCCATAGCCTATTTCATATTGCTTACCAGTTGCAAACTCCTTGATAAGTTTCCACTTAGCCCTTTTTTTTATTTATTTTTTATTTTTTTATTTGGTTTTGCCAAGATTTTGTTAAAGCCTTTGACATAAGGCAAATGAGATGTATTAAAATTCCAATTTGTCAAGAGAAAAATATAATATAAATACAAAACAAAATAATTAATGAAGGGAAAAAATGATTTAACTAAAATAAAAGTCAAAGGAGAAAAGTTCTGATCTTCCTTCTCAATTTAAAGCAACAACACAATTTTTGACACATAGATTTTAGAAATATTTGGCACAGAGCTTCCAAATTGTTAATTTTCCTTGAACACAAATAAACGGAAATCTTCAATGTTTGTTTTGCTAAATATCAGGAAGTAATATAGACTTCTTGATATATTGCAAACAAAGCAACATTTACATCATGTCAATTGGGCAAAGCAGGGTGCATTCATCTCTTGAAAACATTTTTAACAAACAATTACTGTAAGCATTAACATACTAAAAATCTAATGAATCTCTCTCTCATATAGAACAACATAACATTAAGCAGGTTAGCAAGTAACTAACAATACCTAACTGGACTCTTATATGCATCCACATCAAAGTTCTCCTGTAGAATCAAATCGTGCATATCAATTTGCACAACTATCGGATCTACTTTTACATTATTCACCAATGGCAATTACAAAAGCACCGCAAATCGAAACCAATTTAAAAAAAGAAAAAAGAAAAAAAGAAAAGAAAAGAACCACCATTAAAAAAATATGAAGAAAATAAAAATTGTTGGTTTTTTTTTTCTTTCTATTTGAAGATTGAAAATTCAAGTGGGTCAAACCTTATGCTCTAAGTTAGCTAACTCAATTTGATCGAAAAAGAAATTATCGAACTCAATTTGTTATTCAAATTCTATCAATCTTCATGATAATGCACAGTGAACAATGAAAAATGTATTGTAATGGAAGACTATTAACAGGATGAAGGTTTCCATTAATTATTACCAACTTCAAGTTTATAAATTGAAGACCAACAAAAGCATAGTATTCCCACAATTAAATTATCAAAAACAAAAACCAAAAATCAATAATTATAATCGCTCTTGATAACCGATTGCTAGCTATGCAATGGATTAATTAAAAATATGAATTTTACCTTAAATACTGGTTGAATTAAGAAAACAATGAAAACCCATTGCTTTCCTAATCACTCATAAGAGTCGATTCTTAGATATGAGATGTGAGAGGTACTACCATAGATGACCAATAGACAAAAGTTGATGCTAGTGATGTATAGATCATTTCGTTCATGCATCATTCTTGACTGTTTTAGAACACTGAAGGTTTTGTGAAAATTCCAAAGGACATTTGGAGGTTAAGAAGAGAATAAAGTAGGGAATAAAGTGGGGAAGATAGTAATAGTGAAATGAATTAACTTGGAAAGTCCAAAATATTGAGAAGAAGCATTGAACATGAGTAATTGGTTATTAATTCCAAGCTAGTGAAAATTTATTGTTAGCCAATTGGATTTGATGGGAGAGATGAAGAGTTGAGAGAAGGTGGGAGGAAAGTCAATAAAAAGACTATTGCAAGGGATGTGCCACTTGGCAGAACCTCATGCATTCCTGCATGAGATTTCTACTTTTATATATATATATATATATATATTGATTATCTGCATAATTATCATTCTTTGAGCAATTTTATCATCTCCTAATTAAGGGCATGAACTAGAAGAGGCAGCTAGCATTGCCTTTAGGATTCTCCAATCACATAAGAAAAGAATATGTTTCACGTACGCATGATTCTTCCATATATAAACCCCATTTTCTTTATTGCAGTAACCCATGCCATAATCTTAGTTGCTAATTTGTTTTTTCTTTTCTAATTTTTATAGGGAGCCTTTTGCTCGTTTTTGTTCTTCGTCTTAAGCATGCTTCCACGGTGGCACAGCTCATAGGCAGTGTCTCCTTCCAACTTGCTAGATGACAAAGTTTACATTCCAATAGATCTATCTTAAAAGGTCAAGGTACATTAAAAATGTATCACTACTTCGGTTTGTGGTCCTCTTACCTCTATATATGAGACATGAAAATATGGACAATATATATATATATATATATATTTTTTTTTTTTCATTAAAAAAACGGAAGTTAGGATTAATTTTTATTTTACAATATCACACCATTTAATGAAATTTGATTGTATTGGTATTTTTTTTTTTGAAACCTATTATCATAATATAGTACATTTGTTCATCATACTTGTCAAATATCAAACTAATTGGATAATAAAAAATTTCATATAAAAATGCTGAAAAAAAAATATATAACTTTCTTACATTTCAAAAATTTACTAAATATATCAATTTCAAATTAGACAATAAGTGAATAAATGACATTTAATTGACATGATTTTAAAATACATGTTAAGTGTGGGGAAGAGATTTACAAAGAGTTATAAGATGTAATTTAAACCTAATCCATATTTCTCTTGCAAAAGCATTGAATAAAGTGCAAAAAAGTTTTGAAACCTTAATCTGTCTAAGTGGATGTCCGTACGTGTCTTTCTTGATACCATTAATTGACTAGTTAATTTAGTGGTAAACTAGGTTATTTTCAACCATATGATTTCACTCTGTTTCTTTAATTTATAGAGCATGTTCTTGTTATATGAAAGGTCCTTAATGTTGACCCTAAGGTACAAGCGGAAGTTTAGTTGTGACACATATGGACAAATATTATTGAGCTCCAAGGCTCATATTGAGAGTTTAATCTAACAAATAGACTTGAAAATAGCTTGACAAAAGTTTGATAATTGAGAGCCATCTATTAGAAAACAGTTGTCTAAATGTCCAAACATGCTAGCTTATGGTATTACCCTAGGAAGTATATAATAAATGGGGTTAGTTATATTTAGCAGGACCCATGTATATATATATAAATATTCTCAGTTATTGAAGCTCAAATTCCTAGTAAATGTTTAAGAACCATATATGTCTATGGTAGAGGTAGAGTCATCTAAATGAAAAACCAGCTTAAATTAATCTGGAATGTCCCCAAATTTTTCACTAATGCCAAAGCAATTGAGATGGCTAATGTCTGCCCCTTGATTAATTCAACTCTGTCGGTCTGCCCTACAACAAAATTCTGAATTCTGAATTGGCAAAGCTTTGGCTCTCTCTCTCTCATCTGTTTTGCATGATTAGCCAAATTATGCTCCCATGAGCATAGAGTATTGAACATGTCACTTCTCTATTACTATTAGTCCACGTATCCATATCTTAGTGTTTTAGTGAGCACAGAAATCTTACTCCATATGATTGATTTCTTGGAGATTACTAAGAATGAAAGACTTAGTTGAATTTGGCAGTTTGCCAGATGTAATTATGTTAGTTTTCAGACGGAAAAGGGCACTATGAGTATGAGGGTGCTCTCATTCAATTTACATTGAGCACCTTCTCTAGTCCTGCAGGCATTGATGAATGAAACAGTCTATGATGTACAAATATACAAGCATATCCCAAGATTTGCTCCCATGTCTTACCCACATTGTAAAAAATAGATTCACTTAATGATAATTCAAATGTGTTTGTAAAGAATGTCTGTTTACATGTTTTGTGTTGTTGCTCTCTATGTAGACATCTCTATGAAATGGAGTGCTTTGTATTCAGGAGCGGAGGCACGTACAAGGGTGGGGGGCCATGGCCCCCCCAAAATTTTAAAATTTTTAAAAATATATATACAATTATTTTTATGTTTTCAAAATTTAGTCTAAAAAATAAGGGTTGGCCCCCCCAAATATTTGAATTAGTCCAATAATGCTCTTAAAAAAAATAATTGGTCTAATAGTTATGAAGATATAACTTTATTTTTCGCAATTCTATTTTTTGTTGTAAAATGTGTTTTTATATCTGTTAAATATTTGATAAAATTTGGTATCAAACATGTTTAAATCTATATTTTTCAACCCGTTATGTGACGATTAACAAGTCATTGACTCATTAAAAAAATTTTGTCACTAAAATTACGCATGAAATGTGTCTTTAGTTGCCATATAATGTGTTAAAGCAAGGTAGCTTTAAATATGTTTGGAGCCTAACTTATTTTTCCAAGTTTTGGATCATTCATGTTTTTGAAAATTTCATTAGTTCAATTGAAAGATTTTTTACTTACTTTAGCATAAAATTTGATAATTTGTGTTTAAAATGAAACTTTTTAAGATTTTGACTATGAAAATGGAAAAAATGAATTTTATTTTCTGAAAGATCGCCGTCAAAAATAATTTTGACTGAAAATACTAAGATCTTTTTTTTTTTTTTTGGTTGGGTGTGTGTATATATATAACTTATCAAATAAAAAAGTGTGTATATATATATGTGTATATATAATAAGAAAGCGCGCGTGTGTGTATATATGTGTGTGTGGGTGTGGAAGTTGTCTTGATAAATATATTAGCGTCGCAACTTGGCCCCCCCAAACAAAAATTCCTAGCTCCGCCCCTGCTTGTATTGTGTTTTGTGGTGTATCAGATTATGCAGGCGGAGAGGGATTACTGTCATCAACGAGCCTTATTATTTGGCTGCTGTGAAGGCTCTCAGTGTTGCTGTTGAGTTTATTGGATTATTTGGCGAGGAAGCTCCACGACCACTGAAAGTGGACACCATTTGAAGCTAGAGAAATATTGCTAAATATGTAAAAAAATTATTTAATTTTGATAAAGTAATGTCCTAAAATATTTAGCAATGCCTCATGTTGTACAGTTCGTTCTGATTTCTAGAAGGTCTTGCCCTGCCTATGAGGTGTGAGAGTTCTTAAGTGTGACCTGTGAATGTTACCATATCCGCCATGTGAATGACTCTCTTAGGAGCTGTCTAGTGTGGACACGTCTAGTTGTCCTACACATGGATCAGTGAATACACCACTGAATCTAGAGCTAAGGTGAAGAGTGGAAGTCCCCACTTCCTTTAGGTCCAAGAAACACTCTTGGCCCTTACTTAGAGGTCCAACTTAACTAGACTTGAGTCTGGAGTTAGGGTACGGGTTTGCCAATTTGTTAGGCAGGCACCCAGACTTGCTTGACTGAATGGATCAGCCTCCACTAATATTTCTAGGCCATTTTTGATGAGATCCAAGAAAGTCAAAGAACTTCTGTGTTATTGCTTATCTCTTTTTGTGAGAATAATCGGGTATATATATACAAGCCTTATCACTATACTCAACTTATCAATGATTACAACCAATGATTTAGTAACTACCAACAAACTAATCAATGATTAACAGTGCAGTAACTAACTAATTAGCGATACTAACTGACTCAACTCAACAGCCTTGGCACAACTCAGTAGCCTTTTATCAATTTTCAATCAAAGTTTTGACTAAGTTGGTTCCCATGTATTATATACAACTAGTATGTAATCCATGCTTACGCACAGGAATAGTGAATTGTAGTATTGCTATTGATATTAGCTTGAGTTATTAAACATATAGGATATAGTTTGACCAATACATTTGGAGGTATTAATATAGTTTTTTCTTGCAATTTTCATGATATTCGTTATGCTAAATTTTTCATAACATTGCTATTACGCATATAATTTTGAAAATTATTATTAAATCTACATATAGAATATCAATTCACAATTATTGTTTGTGAAATTCTACTAAATACAACACAAAATAAAATAATAAATTGGTCAAATAATTTCTCTTAAATTGAATGGGGATAGGTGTATGAGATCGTTTAGCTCAATTACAATTTGTTATGTGCAATATCTTCGCATACAAATATCTGAATAGAAACTGTATAAAAAATATATTCATTAGTTCAGAGAAAAAATAATAACAAAAATCTAAACAATTTAATTTGCATGGAAAGCTAACAAAAGCAAAATCTAATTTTAATTCTAATTGAATTTTCTTTAAACTATGATTTAATATATATATATATATATATAACCTAGTTTGTAATGGATTGTATATAACCTAGTTAGTAATGGATTGTTGATAGTCATGATATATTACATAAAAGACAAAACTTAAGTGTAGTATCTTAGGTGCTGTTCTTTAGGTTCTTCTCTTAAGATTTGGTTATATGGCTACTTAACTAAAAAATACACTTCATCTTATGAGGAAAAATCCATATGTCAGAATCTTAAAAGAAGAATCTAAGGAACAACATTTAAGTACTGTACTTAAGTCTTGCCCTTACATAAATGACTTATAAATTTAAATTGTTTTTAGTTATATGAATCGGTTTTTTAGAGTTTATTTATATTGGACTCCTCATTTTCTACACTAAATTAACTCATTTGACATAAAAATTATAAAATTTAGATTAGATGGGACCCGTGGCACAAGAATAAACTCTAATTAAAATCCAATTTTTAAACTAAATTAACTTACTTGGTACAAAAATTTTAAATATAGATTAGATGGGACACATGATGCAAAATTAGATTCTAATTGAATTCCAACTTAAATTCCAATTGAATTTTCTCTTAGCTTTACCTATTAATATATATATATATATATATATATATATATGGAGAGGGAGAGAGAGAGAGTAGCTTTGTAACCCCATGCATATGCATGAATACACTTAAAAATATACAAAAAGATAGATAGTATAATTCCTATATATATAATTTAAATACTATTTATAGTCATTCTTATATTTTGTTAACTCTTTAAAAAATCTTGTAAGAATATTATATTTTGTTAACTCTTTAAAATTCTTGTAAGAATATTATAAAATATAAAATGTAAATTGTCTATATTTATTTATTTATTACTTCTTAATTTTGGTATTATGAAGCACTTTTTTCTTTTACGATTTATTTATTATAGACTCTTTAGTTTTTGTACTCAATAACTCACTTGGATAAATATTTATTGTTAGGTTCTAAGGTCTTAGGATTTTATGTATTTAGAACTCTAATTTGTAATGTTGGCAAACCATGATCAAAACATTGTATTTAGTCTTATTTAGACTTGCTCAAAGTTGGTTTATTCTTGTAAAGTTGGAATCGAGTGGCTGCAGAAGTACTTGGGACTTTCGGCCTGGCTCGATCGATCGAAGAATAGACTCGATCGATCGAAAATCGCACAGGTTGATTTTTCTGCAGAATTTCCAACTCAGCCCTACTTCATTAAACGTTTAGGGTTTTATGTTTTTACCCTAGGTATATAAACTAAACCCTAGCCACGTTTTTGAAGGTTGTCCATATTGTATTGTTGCTCATACATTGCTGTTTTGTGTGAATCTCTTGTGAGATCTTTGAGGAGCTTTCCTTTACACAAAACTTAGGGTTTTCATGGTAGAGATAATTTCAACATCTTGAAGATCATTACTGTTGCAACCATTGGAACTTAAAAGAAAAGCAAGCGGGGAGCTTGTAGCTGATTGAGGAATTCAAGAAAGAAGTAGTCCGTGGATTCGGAGCCTGCGCGTGGTCGTGTCAGGAAGTTCTACTGGTGGGTAGCATTAGGAAGTCGAGCGGGGAGCTTGTAGTCCTTTTGTATGAACTTCAATTCTTTCATAGTGAATTCAGGTTAGCCTTGAGGATCGGTGGGTCAAATCCTCCCCAGGTTTTTACCGTGTGGTTTCCTGGGTGATCATATCTTGTGTTATTTATTTTCCGCTGCTTTATATTCTTGATATGATTGTTTAGATTATTTTAACCTAGAATTGCTTAATTTGACTAAGTAACAACTTGGCTAATTAATCTAGGCTACGCAATTTGGTTGTTTAAGGGGTGTAAATAACCCGTCAAGTGGTATCAGAGCAGGTAGCTCTTTTTGTTTGAGATTTTTAATCTTTGAGCTGATCCTTGACCCCTGTTGTCATGGAGCATGGACACTCTCTGTTTGTTCCTCCTCATTTTGATGGGAACAACTATGCCTACTGGAAAGTAAGGATGAAAGCATTCCTAAAATCCATTGATGAAAGGGTTTGGAATTCCGTTGAATACGGATGGGTGAAGCCCGCTACTCCTGTGAGTGAGTGGCAAACTTCTGAAAAAGAAGCAGCAAGCTTCAATAGCAAAGTTATGAATGCTATCTTTAATGCTGTTTCTATGGAGGAATTTAAGAGGATCTCTAATGTTGAGGTTGCTCATACTGCTTGGAAAATCCTCCAAACTGTGCATGAAGGCACAAAGGCAGTTAAGATAAACAAACTGCAGCAATTAACTTCTAGGTTTGAAAGCATTAGGATGTCTGATGATGAATCCTTTGATGAATTTTATGCCAAACTGAATGATATTGTTAATTCTGCTTTTAATTTGGGTGAAATCTATGATCAACCTAAGATTGTTAGGAAGATTCTTAGATCTTTAACTGAAGACTTTAGACCCAAAGTGACTGCCATCACTGAAAGCAAGGATGTGGACTCCATCCCTGTTGATGAGCTTGTAGGATCTCTTCAATCCTATGAGTCTGACCTACCTAAAGTGAACAAATCCAAATCAATGGCTCTTAAGTCAGTTGATGATGTTGATGGTGGTGGATTTGATGATGAGCTCTCTGCTACAGAGATTGCCTATCTTGCCAAAAACTTTAAGAACTTTCTTAGGAATACAAATAGAAAGGCAAGAGGTACTTACACTACTGAACCTAGAAATTTTAGGAAGAATGATCCCACTAAGGTTAACAATTTTGAAAAACCTAGAGAAAATTTTAGTCAATCTTCTAATAACTCTTTGGGTCCTCAGTGTTTTGGCTGTCAAGGGTATGGTCATATGAAATCTGAATGTCCTACATTCTTGAAGACTAAGGGTAAAGCTATGGCTGTAACCCTTAGTGATAATGAGGTTTCTAATGATGAGTCCGGTAGTGACGAGGATGGAAACTTCATTGCTTTCACGGCTACTGCTATAGTCAATGAAAGCATATCTGCTGAAGAGAACCCTTCTGATAGGGAACTCTCTGAAGATGCAGATCTTTAAGAGGCCTATAACAAACTTTGCAAAATTGCTGCAAAGGATGCTATGAAAGTTGAACTTGGCCTAAAGAAAATTGATTCTCTTGAGCTTGAAAAGAGAAATTTGCTTGTTAAACTGTTTGATGCTAATGAGTTTTTGAATAATGTTAAATCTGAGAACATGCTTTTACTTGATAAAGTTAGAACTTTGAAACATGATTTATCTGTTGCTAGATCTGCTAGTTCTAAACTTGATCACATGTTGAATGTTCAAAAGTATCCTTCTGATAAAACTGGTTTAGGATATGTTGAAACCATCTTTGAGTCTGGACCACATTCCACTACTTTTGTTCCTTCTTCTTCTTCTGAGCCTTCTATGAGTGAGGTTGTGAGTGAAACTGTCAAACCACCTGTGAGTGAGGTAGCTAAACCTGTAGAAGTTTCACCACCTAAGAAGATTAGGGTAGACTTAAGAGATTCTAAACCTAAGGAGCCTACCAAATCTAAGGACAAGATGCATGGTAAACCTGCTTGGGTTTGTCATTATTGTGGTAAGTCTGGACATATTCGTCCTAACTGTTACAAGCTTCAAGCTGATAAGAGAGCAAATAAACCAAAAGTGCCTGTGCCTCAAGCATAAGATCCTATGGCATTAATTGGTGAATTGGTAAAGGTGTTAAACCTTTATTCCAATCATGGAGTTGGGAATCACTCAAATGTGAATAAGAACTCCAATGCTCGTGGTGCATCTAAAAAGTTTTGGATGCAAAAGACTCGAACTAATTGAGTCTTTCTGACATGGTCCTTGTGCTTCATTGCTCTATTCTTTTGTGACCATTGCTCTTTGTTTTTTTGTGTGTTTTTGTTCTAGGACTTGCATTGCATTACATTCATGCATTTCATTCTAGGATTTATTTGTTTTCTCTTTTAATAAAAAAAAAAAAAAAAAAAAAAGGGAAGCAAAATTTATGTTGAACATGATGTTTCTTGATTTTTGAAAACAAGGTTGGTCAATTTATTTACACATAACATGTCTTATGTACCTTGTTTAGCTTTGATGAGCTTATTTATTGCACTTGACTAGTTGAAACTTTATAGTGCATGTTGTGTGGGAAAGATGTTTATGGTGTTTATCACTTTGTCTTGATCTTGAAGTCACATGTTATTTGACTGTCGGACTTGATCCTTTTGAGAAAGGCATAAATAACCATCTCACCACTGTTCACTAGCCAATCATGAACACCTTAGTGCATATCATAAGATTTTGTGTTCGAGAAAGTGTAGCACATGCACAAAAAGAACATAAGGTGTAGCCTCTGTTAAATGCTTAATAATTAAAACTGGTGTGTACTATTAGGCTTGATGCCAATTCACTTAATTCAAACCGGTGTGTACTATTAGGCTTGATGCCAAATTTCACCTAAATAATGGGGCAAAAATACAAGAAACTTACATGATTGCAAGCTTTTGTTCTAGGAGATGTGGGAGTTATAGGATGTAACTCTTTAGGTGATAGTCTCTTTTAAATTCTATGTGATGAATTTTGTAGACTTTGTGATTGATTCTATTCACATATCACCTCACATGTATCTCAAGTTTTTGCTAGCATCACACACTACACAAGTTACTCTTTGTTAAACACTGTACATGCTAGTGTGTGTTTTTGGTCTGACCAACCAAGTTTGAAAATATCTTGAGATTTATGCACAACATTTTTGTTGCTTAAGAAAATTCAATGAGAGAATGATTGAAATATGTTTTGAGAAAATTGGGTTTAAAATTTTGGGTTTTTGAAAAAGCATTCCATCTCATACTCATGCATTTTGTTTATTCAATTTAATGCTTTGAGGAGTTATTTTCAAAATTAGGCTTGTGTTTTCAAAAACTGTGATTTTTTCAAAAAATTTAGTGAGCCTCTGCCCATTTCGATCGATCCAGCCTGTTTTTCGATCAATCGAAAAAGTGCTCTCATTTGTCTTAAAATGACTGTGCTTTTCGATCGATCGAATGTAATTTTCGATCGATCGAATATCGTGGAAAAGCTTTTAAAAAAAGATCAAATCTGACTTTTTCAAATACTTTTCAAATCTTTTTCAAACTTTTCCTTTCTCTCTCCGACGAGGCAAGCCAAATTTTTCCAATTTTTGTCGTTTTCCTCCGAAGTTTTTGCAAAGAATCTCTTTCCTCAAGCCGGTAAGACTCTTTTGCCCTTCCTTTTGAATTTATTTTCAGTATTTCATGCATAAATCCATGCATTTAAGGGAGATTTTCGGACTTTACATTTTTGGGATTTTCTGTTGATTCAAGCCTTATTTTATGAAATTGATCATTGGGTTTTTTGTGGGGACACATCATACTAATGATCCTTGGTGGTTAATTTGATCAATTTTGAGTTTGATGAAAAATTGAAAATTCTAGGGTTTGTTCTTGATCCGAATTGGGGCTTTTGTTAATTTGAGTAGAATTTGCTGAAATTGGCTTGTTGTATTGATGAAATTGGTTATTCTAATCTATTCTTCAACCTTGTGTAATGATCAATTCATCAATTTGTTGCAAAAATTTTTCAAGTGGTTTTCAAATTTTTGGGATTTTTGATAGAAATTCCTTGTTCAAGCCAATTTTGTCAAATTACTCTCAATTAAACTTAATTGTTTACTTCATTAGATCATGCATCACAATATTTTATTGTTCATGCATCATATAGATTTTTGTTCTATATTCTGTATTGTGTTAATTTGCGGTCTGCCCTTGGTTTTGTTTTCTCTTTGTGGTTTTCTCTTTGTGTCTCTGTCCTTTCCTTAGCACTATGCCTAGGAAAACTAGAGCCCGTAGGAATGTTCCCTCACCTTCTCCTTCTCCCCCTCCATCCTTTGATAATGAGAAGTTTTCGAGTGAGAAAAACCAAGAGATTTTTGAAACGCTAAATCTTAAGAGAAAGATTTGGGCTGAGCGTTCTGTGTGGTTAGATGAACTTGATCTTGCCATTAGGGCAAATTTTGAGCGTCGGGGTTGGTTACCCTTGGTGGATGTTTCTGATCCTCCTCCACCTTCTGCCTTGATTAGAGAGTTCTATTCGAACATCTCTATCCGCATCTATGATTCCAACACTCTAGTTAAGAGTTGGATACGAGGCGTAGAGTACACCATTACTCCTCGGGTAGTGGCTGATGCTCTAGGGGTACCATTGGTCCAGCATCCTGTCTATCCTTATGCTGAGTCTCCCGAGATTAGCGATGTTTTGTCTTACATCACTGGTACTGCTGTCCAGTGGGGTTCTGATCCTCGGATCACTTCTGCTGAGCTCTCCGGGTTACACTATCTGTTCTTTAGGATAGCTTGTCATTCGATCTGGCCTATTTCCCATGTTCACACCATTCCTCTTGAGAGGTGTGTATTTCTGTACGCTCTAGTTACTGATGCTCCTATTAGTTTTCCCCATCTTTTTCTTCGTTCTTTGAACGAAGTTTATAGGAGTTCATCTACTGCTCATGCTCTTGTACATCCTATTTTCATTCATAGGATTCTTCTCTATCTTGATCTTAGTGGCTTTCCTTCCTCTGAGCCCGTTCCTGTGATAGCTCCTATAGGTGCGTCTTTTCTTAGACAAAGGGCCGCTCATCTTCGAGCTGGTTCTAAACACCCTAGGTCTGAGCCCTCGAGTAGCGCACCTCCTCCTTCTTCTTCTGCAGGTCTTGCTGGTGAGGATATTACTGATCAAGTTGGTGATGATGATGCTGCTGCTGATGTTCCTCCACCTCCTTCGGCCGACTTTGATGTTCGTCGTACTTTGGAGACTGTTATGACCGTTCAGGCGGCTCATGGTCAGATTTTGGTGGACTTGATGGACGAGATTCGTGCTCTCCGAGCTGATTTTGCACGTCTTCATTCACACTCACCACCTCCTTTTGATGGCGACTTGTGATTGCCCTTTGGCATTCCGTCACAAAAAGCGGGAGTGGAGTTTTTGACTTGTAGTGTGTTTTTGTAGTTAGGGGGAGTTTTTCTTGTTTTAGAGGAGCTTGTGGAGTTTTTAGATTATATTTAGGTGCTTCACTTTGTATATCATTTTTGGGGATATTCATGTTAGGGGGAGTAACATTGATTGATATACATGTTATATTCATTGATTTTTGTTGTTTTGTGATTCACTGCTTATTGACTTATATTTATGAGTTGTTCATTCATATATGTCTTTATTTTGTGTTGTGTGAATCTTACAAGAATGTTATACCTGTTGTTTTACTCTTTTCTATCACACATGCGTTTATGTGTTTGTTGAGTATTTCAGGATTATTCAGGTTGATTCAACTAAGCTGCTGTCTACACTTGCAACTATGGATAGTAGTTAGGCTGAATTGAATTTTATGAGCATTATTTTTGTAAAGGGCTTTTCATTTGTAAAACTTTGAGCTGTTAGTTAAGGTTTTGTCACGGATTGCCAAAGGGGGAGTTTGTTAGGTTCTAAGGTCTTAGGATTTTATGTATTTAGATCTCTAATTTGTAATGTTGGCAAACCATGATCAAAACATTGTATTTAGACTTATTTAGACTTGCTCAAAGTTGGTTTATTCTTGTAAAGTTGGAATCGAGTGGCTGCAGAAGTACTTGGGACTTTCGGCCTGGCTCGATCGATCGAAGAATAGACTCGATCGATCGAAAATCGCACAGGTTGATTTTTCTGCAGAATTTCCAACTCAGCCCTACTTCATTAAACGTTTAGGGTTTTATGTTTTTACCCTAGGTATATAAACTAAACCCTAGCCACGTTTTTGAAGGTTGTCCATATTGTATTGTTGCTCATACATTGTTGTTTTGTGTGAATCTCTTGTGAGATCTTTGAGGAGCTTTCCTTTACACAAAACTTAGGGTTTTCATGGTAGAGATAGTTTCAACATCTTGAAGATTATTACTGTTGCAACCATTGGAACTTAAAAGAAAAGCAAGCGGGGAGCTTGTAGCTGATTGAGGAATTCAAGAAAGAAGTAGTCCGTGGATTCGGAGCCTGCGCGTGGTCGTGTCAGGAAGTTCTACTGGTGGGTAGCATTAGGAAGTCGAGCGGGGAGCTTGTAGTCCTTTTGTATGAACTTCAATTCTTTCATAGTGAATTCAGGTTAGCCTTGAGGATCGGTGGGTCAAATCCTCCCCAGGTTTTTACCGTGTGGTTTCCTGGGTGATCATATCTTGTGTTATTTATTTTCCGCTGCTTTATATTCTTGATATGATTGTTTAGATTGTTTTAACCTAGAATTGCTTAATTTGACTAAGTAACAACTTGGCTAATTAATCTAGGCTACGCAATCTGGTTGTTTAAGGGGGGTGTAAATAACCCGTCATTTATGATTTGGTCTCACATTTGATTTTAAAATTAGGACATAAAACTCTCTCTAAAAATAAATAATTTAGGACATATGACACAAAATTGGACTCTAATTTGAAATTCTAATTGGACTTTCTCTAAGCTTTACCTATTAATATATACTAGTGTGTACCCCAAAATTTTAGAGGATGTTTAAATTATACATGGTATTATTTTACACTTTTTTAAACTATACAGTTGTAAAATATGGAACGGTTTCTCATTATATATGTGTGTGTGTGTGTGTGAGATTTAAAATTTAATTGTTTTTAAACTCTTCGGTTTTTATACCCAATAATTCACTTGCCACAAAAATAAAAAACTTAGATGGATTAGAATTGAACTCTTTGACTTATACACTCAATAATTCATGTGACACAAAATTAAAAATTAAATAGGGCATGTGGCGCAAAATCGAGAATCTAATTAAAATTTAATTGAATTTTCTATGAGCTTTGTCTATTAGTGTATTTGAATTTTCACCAATCCCCTCAGGATATTTGATCCAAGCCAAAACACTAGAAGGGTTAGTAAACTGTAGCTTTGTAAGAATGGAACTGCAAGAGAGTTTTTGAAAAGAGAGAATGCTTGTAGCGATTAGCGAATCCTTTTTGACATAATTATTAAGTAAGTCAATTTAGTGTTAATTTGCTTAACCTAAAATCAACCCAAAATGGCTCCATTCATATAAATAAATGTTATTTTTATTTAATATAAATTTGAATTTCCTCTATAGAACAGCGTAATTAAAAGAATTTTGAAGTCATTTTGGCTTATTTTTTGAATGGTTTGGAATGGGTCATTTAAATGTTAACCCAATACAAGTTTATCAAACATTTGAAATGAGTAGTGTTTGTGTATATTAAGCGAGCTATATGGGTCATGTTGTGTCACTCACTTAATAAATGGGTTCCATTAGGGTAGAAGGGTTTTGAAATGATTATTAAATGAGTTAGGTTAGGATTGGCCTATGTAGCTGGATACCAATGTCTTGAATACGATTTGTCATCACTGCATGCTTGAACGAAATTGTTAAATCATGGTTTTTTTTTTTCCACCTTTATACACACACACACACACACATATATATATATAAAGATTCTCCTTCATTTTTTTTTTTGAAATTTAATAATTTAATAGTTGGGTAGGAGTGGGTTTGAATTTGAACACATCATTTGGAATTACCTTAGAAGCTTATTGAGCTACAACTTAAAAGGCTCCTTCACATTTTACATTAGAATGAATTTCATATTTATAACGAGATACAAATGTGCTTGAATACAATACAAGATTTTCATGAATACAATACAATACAATACAAATGTGCCTCAATTCCATGATTTTCTTTAGCAATCAATCCCTTGATTTATTAACCAATCCCGTAATTTTCTCTTGAAACCAATATCTTGACTTGGTCCTCACTGGCAGAAAAAAATAAATTATACTTTCTAAACTAATATATCCTAATTATACATCTCATACATATCTTGGCTATTTCTGGTAAATACAATACAAGATAGAAACTCACACAGTCATGTTTATGTGGCAAAATACAATCATCTGCTCTTGGTGAGCATAGTTCTTAGGTTCCAATCCTATCAATGGAGGGGGAAAAAAAAAAAACTGAACTTTCTTGATGGTCTTGGCTACTCATACACAAATATCCTAGCTCAGTTGTTGATTTTATATTTTTCAAGCCTTATACTCATAACAGAACACAAAAGTCAAAACATGGAGTCGGCCATGACTGGCTTGTCTTGTCATCCATATCTTAGGCTAGTTTTTTGCATTACGAAAAATAGGATGTGATTATCCACAAAGCTGACTCAATGCGTTATCACATTTATTTTTCCTCTTTTCTTTGTAAATGACAACGATGCACGTTTTTGGCAACAAAACAACCAAAGCATTAGGAATTTGGTTACATGGCTAAAATGAAGATACTGATTGACCATTCAATACTCTTACAGAAACAAGTTATTTTAAGGTAAAGTCTTTTTTGGATAAATTAGCTCTAGGATAATGAAAGTTTGCAGTTGAGGAGTCCAAGCCTGGTCTATTTTCAGTTGAGGACTTATTATTTACCTATAAATCTGACCGGGGCCTTTCAAAGGTATTTGTCTTTGCTTTGTTTGCCTTGTTCTGAGTTTTTAAGTGGGAACAAGATGATTGCCGTTGAGAACCAGGCAGTTGGTACTGCTTTGATTATTGTTTCCTACTTCCTTTTGTCCATGAATGTCAATAATTTTTATTTTATTGCAAGTCTATAAGCTTAGTTCAGTTGGAGTCTAACTTTTGTGTTCTCTTGTTAAGTGTCAGAGAATGCAATACCAAACGATGCATCAGATGAATTTACTGTGCCAGAATCCAATGCCTTTGGCCAATCATTCAGGTTTTGACATTTTCTTCCACAATCTTTGTTTATAAGATCAGGTGTTTTTCATAAATGGAGTTTCTCATTCAATGAATTGTGTCAAAATGTGTGGTAGGGATTATGAATCAACTGTGAGGCTAAGCATTGTGGAGAATTGCTATCGGTTGCATCATATTAACCAAACATATGATTTTGTAAGTACACTTTCAATAAGTTAAAGTTTAAATATTAAACTTTAGGACTTCATAGATTCAATTTGATATATGAAACTTTCAATGCAAATGCAGGTAAAGAGGACAAGGGAAGAGTATGCAAAATTGAACAAAGCAGAGATGTCCATATGGGAAGCCGTTGAACTCCTTGAGAATTTTGTGGATGAAAGTGACCCTGACCTGGATGAACCTCAGATTCAGCATATGCTGCAGACGGCTGAAGCTATAAGAAAAGATTATCCTAATGAGGATTGGCTGCACTTGACTGGCCTTCTTCATGGTAAATACCCCATGCATACTCCTAGTTTCCGTTCTAAGGCTAACATGCAAAATATAAGTTCTTTGAATGTGTAATTTTATAAGTTTAAGTTAGTGGCTCTATGCTCTTATTCATAATATCAGATAATAACTACACACACTAGGCCCTATATATTCAAGTTTACATAAAACAACTTGATAATTGATTCTTGCATGGATTTCAGATCTTGGAAAGGTTCTTTACCATCCTAAATTTGGAGCGCTTCCCCAGTGGGCTGTTGTAGGTAAGAAATGTTCTTTGACCAAATAAATGTTAATATATTTCTCTTGTTTCAAGTCTTTTCAATCTGATGATGAATTCTGATGTTGCAGGAGATACGCTAATTGTTGGTTGTGCTTTTGACGAAGCGACTGTTTATTACAAGGTCTTCTCAAAAACATTAGTTAATTATGTTTGACATGATTATATGTAGTCAGTCAACTGAAAGAAATTTCTTCGAATCTTTTGCATTGCAGTATCTCAAGGAAAATCCAGATTACAACAATCCTGCCTACAACACTAAACTTGGAGTCTACTCTGAAGGATGTGGACTTGAAAATGTGCTGTTGTCATGGGGGCATGACGATTACATGTACTTGGTATATCCTCTGAACCTTCAATGAATTTTTAATGAAAAATCTTTAATAAGATTTTCATATTGAAATTTCCACAATATGTTATTCCAAAATAACAATCGTAATACTAATAATGTTGTTTCCAAATCCTTAGGTGCTCAAGGCATGTGGAACTACTCTACCTCCAGCTGCATTATTTATTATCCGATATCACTCATTATACCGTAAGTATTATTCTTTATCTTTTCCTGTAAATTTGAAAATAGTTAATATTCTTGAATCGTTTTTATACAATAAAATGAGTTTTATCTGTTCATCTTGCAGTAATGCATTCTGATGGAAAATATCAATACCTAATGAATGACGAGGACAGAGAGAATCTGAAGTGGAGTCAAATATTCAGGTAAGCTTCCATTTTGCTGTTTAATTTGTACATTTTTTTTCTTTCTTACCAGTGTTCTTCCCCAACAATTATTCATTTCTCGTTGAGCTGATTGTGAGCATCAGTGTTTTTCCCCACCAATTATTCAATTTTTGTTCAGCTGATTGTGACAACTAAACTGATTTTATTGTATTGTACAAAATAACAGCAAATATGATCTCTACAGTAAGAGCAAAGTTCATGTTGATGTTGAAAAAGTTAAACCATACTATGAATCCCTCATAAAAAAGGTGTGTACCAGTGCAAAATTCTGTGCTTTGGTAATTTTAAACACTTTTTTTTCTTTACTAAAATTGGATTTTTTTTCTTTCTTTTTGTAGTACTTCCCAAAAAAGATCAGATGGTAATCCTTGAGGATCCGGCTTTAGGCTGCCTGCCATACTTTTAGTTGTGCTCGCTTTCAATTGGCAAAGTTAATTTTATTTGGATATGCACTATAAATTTCTGTAATCAGTACTAAGAAGTCTGTAAAATATTAATAAATAAAACACATCATATAGATGTGGCGTGTTCAATATTATTTGGCTTGGTTCTTGTATATTGATAGCCAGGAGGCCATGTGTGGGATGTCTTTAAGGCCTTGGGGCCTAATCAAATAATGCTAATGTTGCGGCTTCAGCAAGAACCAAAAAAAAAAAAAAAAAAAACCCTTAGAAATCAACACCTAGGGTTATCTGGAATCAACACCAAGCTATTGAAGGAAAAACTCCAACAATCAATTTCATTACTGAAGCAAACTGTATATATACAACTAGTCGCAAACCCGTGCGATGCACGAGAAAGTTTTGCAAAAAAAAAAATATATATATATATATTATATTGTGATACATATTTAAATTATATGCAATTACAATAATCTCATTTCTCATGTTCAAACCCATGCAATAATAAAAACACTAAATAAGAAATGTTGTATTAAAAAAAAATGACAAAAACCACAAAACTAAAACCAAAAATACAAACTCACTTTTAAGGAAGTCAACTCTTTGAAGAACTGGAACAATTAGGACATGTGGCATATGAAGAAACTTTCACTTGTCAAACTATTGAATTCCATTAAGCAAAAACATATTAAGCAAAGAAGTTAACACTACCAAAACCCAAAATCCAAACCCACTTTTGAGATCTTAATTGGGCAGTGAGCCTTATATCAAAACTAAAAACCTATACATGAAATCTACCTCAATTTTGGACCCCTAAATTTACCAATAAATAAAGAAGGAAAAAAAAAATGTAATGCAAGAATAAATGAATGATATAAGAATTTATATCATTTTAATATTTTTAGTGTACTTCCAGATACATGTGACCAAATGTAATTCACCTTATTCACTCCTAATGAAAATAAAAGTAGAGAAGTGTTGCAGTTTCTTTTTTGTTGACTGTAAATTCTAGGTATTTCTAATTTAGAAAGGTATATGTTTTAAACTATGCTTATCTAGAATTCATGGTAAATGCTAAATGGCCTACTATTAAAAACAACATCTTCCTCTTTGCCTTAATCAAAACTGAAATTTTAATTTGAAACCATAGTTTGTCAATAAAAGAACTACAACTACAAAGAATTAATGTTTTCAAGCAAATATGTCAATCGCACTTTATATGATCTACTTTTTAAATTTCTTTTTCCCTTCTAATAATACCATGACCAACTCTCACATGTTGTAGAAAGCTAATCAATTAATTGTTAACACGCACCAACTATTAGAACAATTAGTCCAATCATAACACAACCAAATATCGAAAAATGGCATCAAAATTTTATCGTAAAAACAATTAGAAAGACACAATCATTATCAATTAGTCAAGTTCCATAGCCATGTATATGTGGCCATGTGTTGATAATGGATCATCAGTATGAAGGAAACTGCATTTTAAATTATAATCAGCCATGAATGAGTGAGTTATACGACAATGTTAAAAATATATTTTGTTTTTTGCGACATATGAAGTGCAATTCATGAACTTAAGGTTTTGACCTTTACAATGAGTTAGATCAAGACAACCCCATGCACTATCTTCAAGAAATGGACCAACACCCAAAATCGCATTCTGCAGCAAATACAGTAGGCTAGATGTGTAGTTTACATCCAGTAACCCCATATCCACCATTTCTTTATGTTCTCTGTGGGAGGACACAATCAAAAAAGAAGTAATAGAAAAGATTTTTCCCAATTATAAAAGAAAAGCCACTTATTAAATTATACCTCTTGACAGGACAAAGCCACCCAAAGCAAACAGCATGACCAGCGCAAATGATCCAAATGTGTTGGCAAGAATCAAGTCCCCCCTACCAATTGCCCTAATAAAGCGAAATAATGCAGAACCCATCTGGTTAAGAAGTAAAAGTAGAAGGTACTGCCTAAAAAACCTGCAATATGAACATGAGAAAATATATAATTTGAATTAGAAAAAGAAAAAAAGGAAAAAGAAAAAGTGAAACATATCTTTGTATGTTGACAAAAAAGTAGCATGATTTTATTTATTTATTCTATCTTTTACCTTCCAGTACTTGGATCAAAGCCAATGACATAGTAAGTGATGAATACCCATACATCAACTTCTACAAACGTGATTGGAATCTTGATGATCCATGCAGGGAGAGAATATGCCCATGGAGGATAGAATAGGAGCTTCCTTTGCTTGAAGAAAACAAGAAGCTTTGCAACAGTCATGGATATCAGTTACTGAATTTCGGTGCATATCAGTATCAGTCCGTAGGAAAGTTGTCATAACAATCATTGCCATTATTGTAAGCTAAAAGAAGAAAACAAAAGAAAAAGTTTATATTACTCATATATGGGTATAATGAAATTTGATATAGAAAAGACAGTTTTAAAAAATACTATAAAGCTCATCTTACTTGAATGAACTTGAAGATGTAGACAAACGAATTCCTATTCATGAGCAAGAATTCTCTTGACAAGCAAGCTTTCACCAGCTCTGCCTTTTTGACACCATACTTTCTTGTTGTCAAAGCAGTTGGATGGCTTCTAGCCTTGTCAAACTGAGTTGCAAGTTCATCTCCGAGTTTACATCTCACATGGAAAGATTGGAATGCCTTAGCAAATTCGTTTACTGTTACAAAATTGTAGGGCTTGTCTTTTTGTGCCCAGTACTGCTCCTAATCTTTCCTTAAAGTCACCTATAAATTGGTTATAAATGAATCCAAATATGAGATTCTACTTGTAATGCTTACCTCTTTAGAATATAATAATACTATTATATATGAGACCAAAAAATAAACCTTTATTCAAACTCACTTCTTGCAGGAAGTCTGCCACCCCTTTCCTCTCAGGACATTTAAAGCCCATTGATTCAAAAAATTCAAGCACTTGTTCACGGGAGCCCTGGTATACAATTTGGCCATCAGAGATGAGAATAATGTCATAAAAAAGATTATAAGTCTCTAGTGCTGGCTAGAGGAGGGAGATGACAACAGTTCCATTGAAAATGTGAACATATTGCTTGATTGAATTCACAATCTGAAAAATTGTTGAGCTATCCAAACCAGTAGATATTTCATCCATGAATGACACTACAGATGGTCCAACCAACATCTAACCTATAATTTTAGTATAAGATATTATTGATACAGATGTAGAGAGAATATGATTCTGTATATATGAACTACAAATTTGACTTTACCAGTTGTAACTTGTTTCCTTTGCCCTCCAGATATATTCCCCTTAACATTTGATTCCCAAATCCCAACTAAGGTATCTGCACAGACGTCCAATCCCAAAACCTGAAAACAATGTGGAAAATGAATAAAAGAGAACTATAATGATAATTTCTAAACAATTTCATAATCAATTCAACAATTTGCTGTTATTACCTTCAGAATGTAATCTGTCACCACATTCACCTCCCGCCATTCTGTTGCCACTGCCTAGATTAGCAGAAACAAATAAATAGAATGACATATAATGACAATACATATTTTAAGGAAGCTGTGAAAACCAGGATAGAAAAGATTGGTTTTGCATAAATCCCAAAAGCAACAAAACTGCTGCAAACCAACTAAACCAAGAAATCGATTACAACGAAAACCTTATACAAAAAAATTCAATGCCTGTGATCAATAGGATTTTGTGAATCCAACAAAAGTCAAAAGTATTAAAGCATTAAAATTTTCTTTTTCATAAATTCTAAAGCATTAAGAAATTGAATTGGGTAAATTGCCTCTTCATATAGACAATAAATTCAAGTGCATGATCACAATTCTAAAAGTACTCCTCATGCCTCAAAACATTAAAAATGAAAACTTATGTTAGATTCCATCTAGCAGTCCCCATTGAAGTCCAAAAATATTAAAGCTCAAAGTTAGGAACAAATCGCTTACATACCTGTTATGGAAATCCACAATGGGATGTAGATGCCTAAGTTTGATGTAATTATCTTGAACAGATAAAAATTGCATAAAATAAGTTAATAATTGCAATTATTTAGATTGAAATTTGATTGTAATTGGCCAGAAATCTTAACAGCCTAAGAGGATTTAATCATGTGCCAAAAGGGAATCCATGGGTTCTACGCACATGCAGCTTTACTTTGTTTATCTCAATTGAAGTGTTTTTTTTTTTTTTTCATATCCTAGAACTTTTTAAGAACACTGGTTAAGTTTTTCATGTAACTTTAACCCATCATGAGATCAAAACACTAACAATGCATTCAAATCAAGAGGCACAAAGCCAAAGTGTTCTAATTTGATTTAAAGAACCAAAAACAACAAATTTAAAGGTCCGTTCAAAACCATAAAAGAGCCAACAATAACAAAAGCAAATCTTGAAACAGAGTCCATTACATAACCAAAAAACCAAAAATTAAACACATAATAGAACTAACAACACAAATATACATCAAAATTAAATCTCACATCAAACATTCACATTTTAAATTGCTACCCTACCCGTTTATGAATTATTTTATTTAAACAATTACAGTATATATTTAACTTGATGCACTAACTCTAAAAACTTATATAATCTCTTACTTCGGTATAAAAAATTCAGCCATTCAAATATTTTAGTTGACTAAAAACAAAGAAATTGTATTTGTAAGGAACCCATAATCCTGTAGGAGAAGATGAAGAGTTTACTGCGATGCAAGACTGTTTCAATCTCTTCAACAGGTTTTCTGAATCACAAGGTAACAGAGTGGTGAGACCGTTCTCTCATCTTCCTCCTCCTCCTCCTCCTTCTTCTTCTACTCCTTCTCTAGAGGATGATTGATACAATTTTCTGAATTGGCTGGGGCATAGCCTTCGTCTATTTAGGTTTTTACCATATCTTAATGGTAGTGCCCTCAAATTTCTCATTCTTTCCCAGGATCCAAAACCCTTTTTTCCCTTTTCTTTTCCCTCAATTTCTCACCAAACAAATACAATCATAAGAAAATTGCAAAATAAAAATAAAAAGTTTTGGACTTACGGTGAACCTTTGGACTTGGTTTGGAACTTTTCTGGTCAAAAATTGTGAAGTCTTGCTTTGAATACTTTTGCAGATGGGACAAAATTTATATGGAGGGAAGTATAGAGAATGGGTGAGAGAGAGGAGGAAGAGCGTATAGAGAGAAAAAGTGTTTGTTTTTTTTGGGAAGGAATTTGATACTTGCAAAATTTATAACTACCCATGTAAGACTTTTTTATATATATGACGGTTTGGTTTTTTAAGTAAACCGAATCAAGCCACCAACTATAACAAAAATTGTAGTGAAACAGTTCGGTTAATTAAAAGACATAACTTCTCGGGTTTTTTTTTTTTTTAAATGGTAGTGTTTATTGACTGGAAAATGTGTATTTTTAAATGTGAATGTGTCATAAATTTATGTAGCCACGTGGCGCAATGAGGAGTGGTCAACAAAAAGTCAAACGTTTCGGCTATTAGTTATTATATAGATATTGAATTCCAGGTTCTTTAAATAGAGTTCCAAACTTATTATCCTAATAAGAAAAGGAAACAATTCTAACCAATGAAAATTCTACTAATGAAGTAAGAAGATGAATTAAATCCCTGAAACAAGTAGGAAAATAAAATAAGATTTAAAAAATGGATAAAGTTTAATTATAAAATTAGTTGAAGGCTAAGGCTACAATTTTACTCAATATTTTTTTATTGGAGGCGAATTTTGACAAATCCATCATTGGATTATATATTCTTCTTATATCCTCCATGCTTGCAAAATTTCTAGAAAATTAAAGATCATTAGCTATGTCATCAATAAATTGTTTAAATTGCAAGTTTTTGTAGTTTAAATTATGCATAAAATATAAGCTTAGAGATCATATAGTAAATAATATTTGATTGATACAAAATTTGACATGTATATTAAGAGCGTAAAGAGCATACAATTCAACAGTTACATTTTCAAAATATGTAGTAATATTAATTTAATTGAGTAAGGTTATAGACTTAGCCTACAACTAATTTTGTTGCTAAATTTTGTCATTTCATAAAGTAAATCGAATAAATTAAGAACATTAATAGATTTGGCCTTAAACCCAACTGTTAGTAGTCTCTATTCCTAAGGCAAGTGGTTGGGCCATCTTCTTCTTGTGTGTTGTCCATACTCTAGAGTATGTGTAATTGGGGGCATATATCTTGTGTTGGCACCAGCTAAACTAGGCAAGAGCTGGTTGGGATCTTATGCATACTTAGAATATGGCTAGTGATTGGGCTAAGGCTAGTTCTAATATCATGCTTCATTTGATTTCATTAAATATTCTTGCCTAAGGCTTTCCCAGTAGTCTTTTTGGTTGTTAAATATGAGCTTATTGGACTAGCCATCATCTACCGTACGTTAGCGGGAATTACGGTAAAGAGTGTCTGCAAGTACATGTTCATATAAACTCTATTGCAACTATCCTATGTAGTAGTTAGACTGTGATTGATCATCTATCACTTTCATATAAACTTATTATTTTTTCTCCATTATCTACTGTTAGCGAGAACTACGGTAAAGAGTGTTTGCAAGTACATGTTTTCAACCATGAATTAGAATTGTGGTAATCGAGTGCTCTTGTGAGCCAAGTAACGAGGCTATGACAATTATTAAAGGGTTACTCTATGTATAGACTTATTATTTTTTCTCCATCATCTACTGTTAGTGATAATTACGGTAAATAGTGCCTGTAAGTACATGTTTCTAACCACGAATTAGAATTGTGATAATTGTGTGCTTTTGTGAGCTAAGTACCGATGCTATGAAAATTATTAAAGGGTTTCTCCACGTGAATTATAACTCTCAGCCAGTTGTATTCCTGTTTTATAGTATTGATTGGTAGATACGAATGACATCTAAACTTCAATATGCACATGACTCCACACCCAATAAAACATATATTGCCCATATTCTTTTGTCTCTCTTCACTCTTCACGACACAGTTCTTGCACACGTCCAACTTTTCAGGGGAGAGAATATCCACAACCGACAATGTGGGCTATTAATTTGCAAGTAATGTTAGTGTCCAAAACATTACGAACACAATCCCTGCCTACGCACCTCCTGCCTTCTCATTTTCTGCAAATACTTGGGCAAATATGGTTGATCCTTCAAATATTGAGATACCATTTGTGTCTACTTGGAGAGAGGGGATGAATTTGTGCAAAGGGTTGACTTTTGCCAATAAAGTGGAGGTGAAGCGTGCATTAACAATTTGTACCCTCAAGAAAAATGAATATTTTATGATCAGTAGGTCAATGAAGGTCAAACTTTGTGTGAAATGCGTGGATTAGTCTTGCAAGTGTTATGTCGTGGTAGTCATGAAGCCCAATCTCCATGAATTATGGATGGTCACCATGTATGTGGGTCCTCACACGTGTATACCAATTAGGTTGCGAAATGATGGTAGAATGATGAATTATAATTTTATTGCATCAGACATCCTTAAGAAGTTATGTGAGGATGACATTACCCCCATTAAGCATCTCAGATCTATGATAGAGTCGAAATATGATGGCCATAAGCCTTCTTACTATAAGGTATGAGATGCGAAATAAAAGGCGATTGGAAAGATATTTGGGAATTGGGAAGAGTCTTACCAAAGGTTGCAAAAGTTGCTAATGGCATATATTGATCAGGATCCGAATACCTAGGTGTCCTATCGTACCACACCCACTAGTGTAGATGACACTGTATTTTTGCATTATGTGTTTTGGTCATTCAGTCCATGCATTTATGGATTCAAATATTGCAAGCTGGTTATCATTATTAATGGGACCCATCTGTAAGGTAAATATCAAGGAAAGTTATTGGTCACAATGGCAACTGACGCTAATGTTAGGACATATGTGGAACTTGTTAGAACATATGTCATGTAGAATTGACTAATCTTTTGATAAAACGCACTTTACTTGTGATGGTTTAAGTCTTCAAGCAACATATTGTTCAAGCCAAGATTTAAAGCCATGCAAATCTGTTTAAGAAACAAGTGAAGAAGTGCTGTATTTTAAAGCTTGATAGATAGCTCGACAAATTTCATCTATCGAGGTTTAAAAGGGAACTTTAGAACAATGCTCGACAATAGCTCGACAGATAACCTATCTATTGAGAATTACAAAATTTAGATTTCTAGATCTGTTTTTCACGGATATCCAAGTTATTTGTGTAGGGTTTCTTTTCTCACAACCCTAGACATACATAAGGATTATTTTAAGGGCTGTCTAAGGTGATGCAACTTGATGCAAAGTGATTATTCACTCAAATTGTGACCGGAGACAATTTGCCCTAGTTCATATTTCTCTTAAAGAAGCTGCCGTGTTTTGTATGCCAAGGGTTTTGTAACCAAGGAGCTTCTTAATTCTCATCGTGTGGATGAGCTGAAGAATTTTGTAGCCAACATCTTTCTCAAGTTGGTGTGTCAGTCACGTACTAGGATCCATGCATCGATTGCTTAGTCATGTATTTGGAGCCGTGCATTGAAAATGAGAGATTGTCACTACATTACAAGTCCAATTGGGCATTAGGGTAAGGTTTCAACTATAGATTGGTATAAGGTAATGGGATTCCTTTACTTGTAACTGCTTGTTTTGATAATAATGTATTCTCGGGAGTGGTGACCTTAAATTCACCCGGTGGGGTTTTGCCTCGGTGGTTTTCCTCATTCGTAAACAAATCACCTATGTCAAATTTATTTTTGTTGCATTTACTTTAGTTGGTAATTTATTAGTGCTGCCACACTTATTACATGTAATTGAATCTAATTAATTCACTTGGTTAATTAATTGATTATTTTTACCAAAGAGAATAATACATTTTTGGCCTATCAAGTGGTATCAGAGTGGGCACACTTTGATTAGGGATAATCTTTGCTGTGTGATCCATTGAACCCTGTTTGTCATGGATAGAGGATAATCTCTTATTATACCTCCTTTATTTGATGGCACTAACTATGCACACTGGAAAGTACGCATGAGAGCTTTCTCGCAGTCCTTAGATGAGAAGGTGTGGCAAGTTGTGAAAATTGGCCAAACCAAGTCAAAGGAAGCGCCGGCAGATTGGGATGACGCTAAGATTGAAGCGGTGAACTTCAACAGCAGAGCATTGAACGTGTTATTCAGTACGGTCACAAAGAAGAAATTCAAGAAGATATCCTCTACTGAAACTACTAAGGAAGCATGAACTATCCTCCAAACAACCTATGAAGGGACTATGGCTGTCAATGATTCAAACCTTCAAAAGCTTACCACGAGCTTTGAAGAAATTAAGATGGAGGAGGATGAGTCATTTGATGAGTTCTATGCTAAGCTGAAGGACATAGTGAACTCTGCATTTAATCTTGGAGAAACCATTCCAAAACCCAAGATTGTAAGAAAGGTGCTCAGATCTCTTCTGGAGAGATTTCATGCCAAGATAACCGCCAATGAGGAGTCAAAGGACATTGACAAAATTCCTTTGACAGAGCTGGTTGGCAACTTACAGACCTATGAGTTGGGTTTGAGTAGGGTCTGGAAATCGAGCAAGAGCAAGAGCATGGCATTGAAGGACAAAAGCAGTGATACTGATGAATCTTCTGATGATGAAGATTCCAAGATGAAATCCTACGTTACAAGTAAGTTCAAAAAGTTCATGAAGAATGCTAATGCAAAAGGATTTGATAAAGACCTTAAGCAATCTAAATTTTTTTAGTTCAAGAGCTAAGATAAAGGAAAGAAGGATGCTAAAGACGGTGGTCAACACACTATTCCCTTCGGACCAAAATGCTTCAGATGTCAAGGATTTGGACACATGAAACAAGAATTTCCAACTTATCTCAAGACTGTTGGGAAAAGCAAGGCCCTTGTTGCTACCTTGAGTGACCCCGAAATTGACATTGAGTCAGATAATAGCGTTGATGAGGGAATCTTGAATGCCTTCACTACCACAGTGAATCCTACTGAGGGGATTGTTGAAGAGGTAGATGAAGAAGCGGACTTGGTGGAGTCTAAATTTGAGAAAATGGATGAATAGGATGACATCCATACTATTAGGACAAATGTGATTCAATGTATGTCACTATTTTATGTAATTGGCTGATCTTTTAACAAAATGCACTTTACTTATAATTGGGTAGATCTAGGATGTGTTTAATACTTCAAGAAACAAGGTTTCAAGTTCAAGTGTTAAAGTCATGCAAGTTTATCCAAGAATTAAGTGAGAAAGTGTTGTTCATTAAAACTCGATAGCTAGCTAAACAACTAGCATCTATCGAGGCTTAAAGAGCTGTTCTAGCCCGTGGCTCGACAGCAGCTCGACAGATAAGGTATCTGTTGAGGTTTATGAAGTTCAGTTTTTCAAACTAATTTTCATCCAATCTATGAGTGTATGTTTGGGCTTTCTTTTCTCACAACCCTAAACATATATAAAGATTATTTTAAGGGCCATCAAGGGTGACACAAGTTGCACAAGTGTTGAGCAAAGTTTTGATCATGCAAATTGTGACCAGAGACAGAATTTGTCGTAGTTCATCTATCTCTTGAAGAAGTTGCTGTGTTTTGTACACCGTAGGGTTTTGTGACCAAGGGGCTTCTTGATCTTCATCGTGTGATGAACAAAAGAACTTTGTAGCCAACATATTTCTCAAGTTGGTGATTAAGTTGCGAACTGGTATCTACACAATTGGTTAGTCACGTACTGGGAGCCGTGCATTGAAAATGAGAGATTGTCACTACAGAACAAGTCTAATTGAGTATTGGGGTAAGGGTTAAACTGTAGGTTGGTATAAGGTATTGGGATTCCTTTACTTGTAACCGCTTGTTGTGATAATAGTAAATTCTTGGGAGTGGTGACCTTAAAATCAACTGGTGGGGTTTTGCCATGTTGGTTTTCCCTATTCGAAAACAAATCACCGTGTCAAATTTAATTTCCGCTGCATTTAATTATTTGGTGATTTGTTTGTGCTACCACGCTATTGCATGTTAAATTGACTTAATTAATTCACTTGGCTAATTAATTGGTTAATTTATCACAAGGGATAAATACATTCTTGGCCTATCACATATAGCCTATGTAAAGTTGTACAAGGTCTCTGAAAAGTATGAGAAATTGTATAGGCTGGCCACTAAGAAGCTAAGTGAAGTGGAACTTGATCGAGAAGAGCTCTCCACAAATTTTGATGAAGCTAATCAGACCTTTGGAGCTTTGCGGTTCGAGAACAATTTTGGGTTGAAAAGACCAAGAAGCTTGAGGTAGAGTTGTTTCAAATTAGAGCTCAATTGGAGAGGACTTCTAGTGCAAAGCTTGATGAGATGTTTAGCCTTTAGAAATTTTCTTTTGATAGAACCTTTTTGGGGTATGATTTCTCTTATCCTAATATTGCTTCTTCTAGTACTACTGTATTTGTCTCACCTGCTGATAATGTTAATTCTAAGAACAATGATGTTAAAACTGTTTTAGCTAGTGAGAACATAGACAAGGGAAAATCTATTTTAGGAGTACCCCCTAAACTAGACAAGAAAGAGACCAGAAACCCAGGACTAAAAAGGGAAATAACCAAAAGTCTAAACAGAAGAAGTAGCATCTTTGTCACCGCTGTGGAGCTATAGGGCATACTCATCCTAATTGCTACAAGTTGTTAGCCACTCAACAGAGCAACAACATGATCTCTTCTGGAAACCATAATCAGTTTCCATCTTCTTTTACTCCTCTTGGAGATCTTCTTAAGGCCCTCATATTCCTTTCGAACTTGAACGGTTTCAATTCTCCCCCCTCACCATCGGATCAAGAGTTTGCCAAATGGAAATGTTCTTCCAAGGTGTGGAAAGAAAAAGGCTCAAAGTGATTTAGTCAGTTTTTCTCTCTCTCCCTCTTTTTGTTTATGCATTACAAGTGTGTTTTGCTTTCTTGTTCCTTGAGTCAGTCTAGTTTTATGCTATGCTTTATTTAACATGTTTTTTTTTTGTTTGTTTTCAGTTTTTACTTTACTTTTGTTTTTCATAAAAATAAAAAACAAAAAAAAAATTGAAAAATCAGAAAAATACAAAAACAGTGTGTCTTTTGTGTACATTGGTACTTGTGTACCTTGGATGGCCATTGAAACAAAGTTTTCTAAACTTTATATCCTTTGTAGCTTAGATAAGCATCTTAATGCACAACTAAGCAAGTGAGCTTTATGGCCCGTGTTTGTGATGAGTAAGATTAAGTAATGTCTTGTACTTAACACTCATATCACTCTTTTTGACGGGAAAGACTAAAAAATCCTAAGAGAAAGGTGGAAATAACCGTCGCACCACTATAGTCTGCCAATCATGAAAAACATCTGTATGCTTCGGTATAGCAAAATTGTGATGTTTAAAGCTTAACATAATTGGGTATTTCTTCTCTCTCTTGTATGCCCATGCATGATATGCTTAAAAGAAAAAAAAATATGCAAAGAAAATTAAAAGCAAAAAGAATGAAAATGCTTTTGAATATGGCTGTAAGTGTGTTTCTAGGAGATGTGAGAGTTATAGGATGTACCTCAAAGGTGATAGTCCCCATTAAGCAGTTATGATTGTGTGTGAGTTAATTGATTTTCTCATATCTCAAATCCTCAAAACATGAGACACTTATGCAATCTTGTGATGTTTTCACACACAACATGCAAATTCTTTGTTACTTTTGATACATGTGCAGGTACTATGTGATTTGACCATCACAAGAAATACGTGTGTTAATGTATACCCACTAAACTGTCATGACTTATTTTTGAAACATAAAATTGGTTAGACTTGTTTAGTGTGTGTGTGTGAGTATTGGATCATAAATGCTTTACATTTTTTTGTTGAGAGATGTATTTGAAGCATAATATGTTGTTTAGATCTATGTTGAGTAGCTTGCTTGGTTGCATTCATCTCATTGTATTTTTCCTCCCTTTGAAAAAATGCTTTTTATCAAGCTCGACAGCTTCTCGATAGATCCTTGACAGATAGCTATCTATCGAGACCCTTGGACTTCTTTTCTCGATAGATTTTGTCGCAATTTCGATCCATCGAGCTATTTAGAATTTGTCTCGATAGCTTCTTGATAGATTCTCGATCCATCGAGAAAGTTTCTGTCTGATCGATAACTTCTCGACAGTTGTTCGATCCATCAAGACGCGTTTTCCTTAAATAGCTTTAGCGTGAAAATAGATCTCATTTCTCTCATTCTCTCTCGACAGAAACTGTCTTTTCACCTCCCAAACACCCTTTTCTCACTCAAAACCTCCTACCCTCTTGGATTTCGGCCTTGTTTGAGCATTTCTCCTCTAGTATGCTCCCTTAATCCTTTATTCTTCATGCATTTCATGCATTTAGACCTAGGTTTTGGGTTTTTTAAAAATTTTTGGGGTTTTTGAAAATTGTTTAGTATTTTCTGAAATTTTTGGGTTGGGTTTTGCTCATATGATGTTATATGCTCATGCATTGCATTACATTTGCATTTTCACAATATTGCATGCATTATAGATGTGTGTTTATATGTTGAAACTTGTGTGCTACTAGGACTGGATTGGGTTGAATCCATGATGCAATTTTCTTTGCACGTCACATGCTCATGCACATTTCATGCATATGTACCTTTTCATTTCCTTCTTTTGGTACTCTCTCTGATAGTTTTTTTTTTTTTTTGTTTCTCTCTCTCTCTCTCCAACAGTCTGCATATGGCACCCAAGCACATATCCACTTCGTCCCGAAACCCTCTTCATTCTGGGGCATCATCTTCTCATCCAACTCCTCTTTATGTATAACACCCCAAAATTTTGATACCAATTTAATTCTTATATGTAAATTGAAAAGGAGGCCTACAATTAAATGGATTTAATTGATTTGGGTCTACGTTCTTAAAAATAAGATAAATACTATGGTATATAAAGCCCAAATGAGGTGGCATAAGTAAATATATGGGCCTTGATAAGACTTTGAAAACCCTAACCTTTTACCTCTTAAGGTTAATGAGTATATACATAAGAAGGTTCCTTTTGTTTCAGCCGCAACACACTATTAAGGTTTTCTTTTCTTCTATGCGGCTGTGCATGGAAACCTGCAGGTATGATTTTCTCATGCTCTAAATTTAAGAAGTTCGAATATTCAATAGCTAGTAATTTTTAGGAACCTAGACTATCATTATATTAATATAAAAAGGGCTCCTATAATTGTTATTATATTAGATTAGGAATTGTCAATATGGCTGCATGTCAGGAAAGGGTACTCCAGAGGCTTTGAAATTGTACCTAATAGAGTAATAGGCTTGGACCTTATTAATTCAAGTTTGTCACCATGTGAAAGGGAAAAGGTTGCTTTATGGTTGATATTTATCTTCTTATCATCCTTCTAGTGACGTGTATACAACTCTAAATTATTGTAGAAGACAGCAATGATTTTCAAGCCTAGAATATCTTGTTAGCCCCTATAATGTAGGAATAAGAAATTATATATTGTTTAAGTTAACCAATTTGCCATCCACGCACTGCCATTGTTCAGAAAAGTGACTAGCAATATCTTATATAGGCGGACACTATAATTAGAATAGTTGTGAAAATTTTGGAAACCTGATTGACAAGTTCAGGCATCAAATGAGGCATTTCAAAGCTCCTATTTATCAATTTAATAACCGCAATCCCAAGTAGTGATGGTCACGAATTCAATAGCCAAGCCCACTGACAAAGCTGAAATGTATTTCAAAGAAACTAGACACCTTCGTAGGCCTTAATGATGATAGGTTAAACTATTTAAGTGTGAAAATGATTTTAAGTGGGAAATTGTGTATTGATGGACCTATCTTTGGTGTTGCTAAGTTCTAATTCTATTGATTTGTTGTGATTCAAGGGAGGTTGGTTTCATATTTTTGCAAATAAGAGGTAAGTGGTGTTTACAAATTTTGGGAGTTTTCCCAAAACAGTGTTGATTATTAAACTATTTTATATAAAATAAATATGTTGATATTTTATATATAAATTGATATTTTTATAAATGTTTAAAGTACACATTGACTATTCGTTTTATGAAAAACTTGTGGGACAACCTGAATTTATTTAAACTTGTATGCGTGAATATATCTTTATCTTTTTGAGAATTATGAATGGATTATTTTTGTGAGCATATTGAATGTATTTTGAAAACCTATGATAAGCCGTGATTAAAAGCTCAGTATTTTATTTAGTCCTTAACAAGGGACAATCATACTATGAAAGCTCGAAAACGTGTTGAAAACACAAGAGCTGTTTAGACCCCCAAATTAAAATTACGGCTTGGTTGATTTTACACTAACTTAATAATAAGTGCGGAATAGTGTAAACACAAGCATATAAGCAAAACAACTACTCTAATCCATAATTAAAGCAACACAGCAGTAATAATGAAATGAACAAGAGTAGGGAAGAAGGATGCAAACACAGAAAACACCGAGACGTGTTTTCGAAGAGGAAACCGAAGAACTCGGCGAAAAACCTCTCCGCCGCCCTCCAAGCGGAAATCGATCCACTAGACAATCAGTTGGGATACATGAGTAAGCAAGAGACCCTCCAAGCCTAATCTACCCGATGTACCTAAGCCCTCCAAGCTCCTACTCCAACAAGGCTTCTCGGAACCGTGTCTTGTCTTAGTTCTCCGGATCCCGCAACAAGCTCCATGTTGCCTCTGCCATCCTTGGCTTCTTCCATTGCTTCCCAGCAACTCCAAAGCACTCTCTACACTCTGAATAGGTGTGGATTGTGTTTGGGTACGAATCTCCTCTCAAGGTATGATAATGGAGAGGGATGGAGAAGAGGCTACAATGATTTCTCACTAAGGAGGAGTAGCTCTCTCTCAAAAGAGGGTGTGTGTGTTGTAGAAAACCTATCTAGGGTTTTTCTCTCTGAATAGCCTCTCATACATTTGTGGGTAATGAGGGTATATATAGTATGGGTGAAGGGTAAGAAAGTCACTCTTAAAAAAACTTCCAGGCAGAATGTTTTGCGACTATCTCGCGGGAAGGCCTTACCCGCGAGACACTCGCGAAAACGACAGCCTGGCACGACTCTTCAGCTTCCAGTCATGTGCTTCTCACATGGCTCTTTCGCGGCTTAGCTTCCAGCGACACACCCGCGAGATCCACTAATCTTCAATAAAGCTTGAGTCTTCACTAATTTGATACTAAACCCAATACAATTAAATCCCACAAAATACAAGGAAATAAAATAAAGTAATTACAACACATTTTGTCATGGAATAAAGCCAATATAAAACATAGTTGTAAATCACAACTTTACATACTACATCTAGTCCATAGCAAGGGATGCTCCCAAAAAAGGGATAGTACACATTTGATAGCTCCTTAGCAAGGGAGTATACTATTGAGGATCCAAAAAGGAAGCTTTTTAGCAAGGGAGCGCACCTTTAGGTTCCAAAGGAGCCTTCCTTAAGAAAAGGGATGAAAATGAGGTTCTAGTCCTAAAAGGAGACATCACAACCCTATCAACGGGGTGTAAACGTTGACCACAAGAAAAGTCTAGAAAATTGTTTATATGATGGTATTGATATATATATATATATATATATATTTTGATGACTCACAATATAAAGATATTTTTTTTATATGAAATATTTGATGATAAAATATTGATGAGTTACAAGTTATGAAATTGTTGTAAGAATTATTTATTTGAAAGGTTTGTTCCCACACCTCAATGTTAGTGAATTCCACTTATTGAGTTATCTCAACCCCCCCCCCCCTCTTTTATCCCCCCTTACAGATACATTAGAGGGATCATTGGAGTAGAGATTCTTGGAAGACAATAGTTACAAATTATTTTACGGACCTAAGGACTTTATTATTATTTTTATGGTATTAAACATTGTACTAGAGAATTATTTTGAGGATGTTTTATTTTTGGTAGATTAGAGCTTTGACATTTGTGATGAGATTTTAGGCTGTGGATTGCTTTTATTTAATATTTTTATGGATTATTTAGATTGAATAGACTTTTATTTCTTATGATTTTAGGGCATTACATTATGTCTGGTTCTGTGATGAGAAGGCCCGTCAGGACTTCTCGAAGAACTTCTCCAAACGTGGCATTCATTCGGAATGCCACGTGACTCTATCGGATTTTTTCGATACTACTTTATTCACTGTCATTCACAGGCGGGGTTAGGATTCTCTATGTGAGATACCCATGAGTTGTCCCTTCGTGAACATACAGGAATTCTACTCCAGTATCGCATCCTAATTACCCCAGATGTCCACATTTGAGGACTGTGTCCAAAGACGAACTTCTGTCTTTCTTTTGTGAGACACCTTCTTCATGGGGTGATTGTCAAAACACCTCATGCTCGGGCTTTGCAAAGTGTCCGAGGTTCCATAATATGGTAATGAAATTTGTTCTCCATCCCTTGTCTCAATATAACTCCATTACTGAGCCTTGTGCTCACTTTTTGCTTTCCCTTATTGAGGACCTTACTTTAGACTTTCCCTCCCATTTCATTCTATCCCTTATAGATGTCTATAAGGATACGGTGACCCGTGATAAGCTTATCTTTCCTTCTCCTATCATGAGGATCATTCGCCACTCCTCTGTCTCCTATCCCGAGTCTGTTCACTTCTCCTTCATGGGTGCCTTAAGTGCGGCGTCTGTTCGACAGAGCGAGGCCCAGCTTCTACCGAAGTAGCCACGGACTGAGACGGCGACTCCTCTAGCCTCCTTCATTCCATCCACCTCCCCTCCCTTTTCTTCGAGTGGTGGTGTGACTCTTGAGGCTATCACGGCTCAGTTTGAGCACATGGATGCTCATCTTGACACTCTCAGCGATGAGTTATGTTAGGTGAACATTCGTGTTGGCCGTATTGCAAGACGACAGGCTCAGATGGGAAGCTTTGTACCTTCTCCTTCTCCTTCACCCGAGGCTTTCGGTGAGGATGACACTGATGACGAGGATTAGGATGCTAGCTCTTCCAGCGATGACGAGATGACTGGTTCTAAGTGACTTACATTTTGTCATTCGTGACAAAAAGGGGGAGCAGTTTTGGGTTGAGAGTAGTCATGTACTTAGGGGGAGAGTTAGTATAGGACTTTTTTTGTTAGGGGGAGTGTTTATATCTTCTAAGGGATGTAGTGAGGATTTATGTATCTTTTCTTTTATTTTATTTTTGGATACATTATCTTTTTGTACATTGGTCTTGTGACCACTTAGTGACAGCAAACATTGTACTTATCTTTGATATATATATATATATGATGATGTTGTTATCATTTTTTTTTCACCTATCTCTCCATGTGTTGCTTCTTTTCTCTCTTTATACACATGTTTCTTATGTATGCAATCTTTTATTTCTATTTCACACTACACACTAAGATACCTTGATGAGCTTTGTTTAAAATGTTTCAGAAATACAAGTTGTCAAAATCTATCATGCCATGACCTCTCTTCTTATAAAGTTTTTCAAGAGTTTGTGTTAAGATTAGATTTTATTGTATCCAACAAGTGATTATGAGTTTAGTGATTTATGACTTCTCTCATACTTCATTTGTTTGTTGTGGTTTTGTCACAGATTTCCAAAGGGGGAGATTCTTAGGATATATGTGGAACTTGTTAGAACATATGTCATGTAGAATTGGTAATCCTTTGACAAAACGCACTTTACTTGTAATTGGGTAGATCTAGGATGGTTTAAGTCTTTAAGCAACATATTATTCAAGTCAAGAGTAAAAACCATGAAAATTTGTTTAAGAAACAAGTGAAGAAGTGCTGTATTTTAAAACTTGACAGATAGGTCGAAAGATTGCATCTATCGAGGTTTAAAAGGGAACTTTAGCCTGATGCTAGACAGCAGCTTGACAGATAACCTATCTATCAAGAATTAAGAAATTCAGATTTCTAGATCTGTTTTTTACGCATATCCAAGTTATTTGTGTAAGGTTCTTTTCTCACAACCCTAGTGAGTGTTTAGGTCTGTGTTTTGCAGCGCATTTTGCGTCTGTGTTTTATTTATTTATTTTTTATTTTTACTAGAAGCATGTGAACACTGACCTACCAGTGGGTCCCGTGCACTGTGTGCGGGACCCACTACCACTTTCAACGTCCACACATTTCATTGAAATAGCACCATCAGTAGGTCTCGTGAACACGGGACCCACAAACATCTTTTTTTACCAAAACTTTAATTAAAAATGGGTCCCACGGTACTATTTACACATTTAAAAATTATTTTTTTACAGTGTCTTCAGTTTTCAATTTTTAGCAAAATAAGCTATATCCAAATGGACCCCTAAACATATATAAAGATTATTTTAAGGGTCGTCTAAGGTGATGCAACTTGATGCAAAGTGATTATTCCCTCAAATTGTGATTGGAGATAATTTGCCCTTGTACATCTTTCACTTGAAGAAGTTGCTGCGTTTTTTACGTGAAGGGTTTTGTAACTAATGAGCTTCTTAATCTTCATCGTGTGGATGAACTGAAGAATTTTGCAGCCAACATCTTTCTCAAGTTGGTGTGTCAGTCATGTATTGGAATCCATGCATCAATTAGTTAGTCACGTACTTGGAGCCGTGTATTGAAAATGAGAGATTGTCACTGCATTACAAGTCCAATTAAGTATTGGGGTAAGGGTTCAACTGTTGGTTGGTATAAGGTATTGGGATTCTTTTACTTGTAACCACTTGTTTTGATAATAGTGGATTCTCGGGAGTGGTGACCTTAAATTCACCCGATGGGGTTTTGTCTCGGTGGTTTTTCCCATTTGTAAACAAATCACCTGTGTCAAATTTATTTTCCGCTGTATTTACTTTAGTTGATGATTTGTTTGCACTACCATGCTTATTGCATGTAATTGAATCTAATTAATTCACTTGGTTAATTAACTGATTATTTTTACTAAAGGAGTCAATAAATTTTTGGTCTATCAGTTAACAACAAGGTATGCGTCTCGCCTTTGTTGTTGTGGATTGTGAGTTAGGGTCCAGTTGGAGGTGGTTTTTACAATGCCTCAAAAATACAATTGGTGATGTGATACCTAACAAAGACATTTGCATAATTTTTGACCGACATCTTGGTATCAAAAACGCCATTGTAGCCTGGCCTAGAGATAGAGATGGAAGAACACGGGTATTTCATAGATATTTCCTTCGACATGTTGCTAGCAATTTTAACACACATTTTCAGAACTTGACTCTAAAGTCAATGGCGTTGAAAGTAGGTTATGCTACTCAGGTAATTAAATTTAATACCATAATGGCGTCCATTAAGCATGTGGAAATTGAAGCCATCAGGAAGCACAAGAAGGTGACGGGGAAGGATGGCAGGGAAAAAGATTATCTTCCATACACATACCTAATGAGCGAGTCTGTGGATATATGGACCCAATCACATGATGGTGGGAGACGTTTTGGGGCAATGACAACCAATATATCAGAGTGCTTTAATGAGGTATTGAAAGGTGCACGGGGCCTTCCTATTGCCGCAATGGTTGAGTTCACTTGGTCCAAACTTGTTACATATTTCCAGGACCGACATAAAGAAATTACTCATGATTTTTTGTTGGAGGGTAAGAGATGGAGTACATATGCCATGTCTATGTTAGAGCATTTAGCAATGAACATGCAATATATCAAGTAGTTACTTCACACAACTAGTGTAGCACTGGAGGGGGAAAACCACAGTTATGAAGTTTGGTTACTGGAAAGAACATGCAGTTGTGGGGAATGAAAAAACATTAAGATCACGTGTTCACATGCAATTAGAGTATATGATGTGCTGAACATTGATTCGACCAAATATATTCACCCATGTTATAGTTTGGAGTATGCCTTTAACACTTATTCACATGCATTTGTGGTCCCTAAGTCAGAGTCATTGTGGAGGGATCCCATGGGGCCAAAGTGGTTGTCTAATCTAGTGTTGTTGTAGGCCAAAGGTCGACCGGTGAAGTCAAGAATAAGGAATGAGATGGATGGAGTGAGGAATAAGGATCGAGAACATGCGGACTGTGTCATTCTTATGAGCATAACCGCAGAAAATGTCTGCAATCCCGTGACGCTTCAACAAGCGGTCATTTTCCAAACTAGGTTGGTGAAAGATGGCAAAAAGTTCTAGATCAGTTAAATAATTATTGTTCATTCTATGTTTGCCTAATGTTTACTATTTTGTCTCCTAAGGTGATTAGTCTACGTTTTTTAGGCATGCTTCCATGGATGACGTTTTTGTTGTGTTGACCGCCGATCTTAGGAAAATTGACCACGTTATATCGGCATAATTAACTTTTTGGTTTTTGCTGAATGTACTTGTAATTCTCTATCCAATGTACCTGTTTGAAGTTTGTGATTTGATTAGTACGATTAGAACTACAAATTAAGCATGGTTGGACATGTTTAGAATGTTGATATATTGAGAATACCTTTTGTTGTAATTAAAGTGCATTTACATTGTAAAGTTATGTTTATGTAGAGGGCATAACAGTTTCTATAGTTCAGTGCCTATTGAGAATGCCTTTTGATGTAATTTAAGTGCATTTCCATTCTCAGCTTCTTTGCCTCTTATTGAGTGTTTGTGGTTTACATTTCTGTTTATGGTTTGCCTGCATGTGGGGGGGGAAAATTTTTTCCCAATGGATATATAGGGAAATGCCTTTTGGAAGTTATCATGCTTAGTTGTGAATATCAGGGAGCTATTCATTGTTTCTACAGGGGGAACAAAAAATTTCCAATGGAAATCAGGTGTCAAAGATTTGAGTTCCATTTGAGTGGCATTCCCCATAATTAGTTTTGAACTCTTTGCCTGCGTGCTTGCCGCTATAGAACTTGAGTACAATATTTGGAACTCAAGTTTCATATACTCGTGTTCCATTGTTTTTTTTTTTTTTTTTTGATGGCAAGCTAAGCTCCCATAAAATTCAGTCCTAATGGAACTCAACTTTCATATACTCGAGTTCCACTGGGAATTTTTTAGTTATTTTTTCTATACACTTATTTTATAAGAGCTTTTTTTCTTAGCTTATGCCTTTTTTTGTTGCTTAGTGCTATTTATAGTGGGGTATATGTTTTCGAAAATAAAAATAAAACATTAAAGAAGGCAATTGTACATAGAAAAGAAGGTAGCACATTAAGTAAAATTATTTTGAGAAAATTTGTAAAACAAAATAGATTTTATAAGTTGAATGCCATTAGTTGACACATGATATAAAAAATAGGAATCAACTTTCTAATTTACCCTATTTTTTATTAAAATGATTGAAATTTTATAGCGAAAAAGAAAAACATCACAAAATTTGATATTAGACATGTAGGTACTTATGTCTAATACCAAACAGGTACATTGGATAGAGAAGGTTGAGCTAGTTTATAACTGCCCCCATTGTCAACATTTACCACAACTATTTAACTATGAAATAACAACTACGATTTCGTAAGTCATGCATTAAATGGCGAAGAATGCAAAAGAAAGAATCAAGCACAATTTGTAACCTCATAAAAGTTGCTTGGAACTCCAATACAATGCATCAAAACAACAAAGTAGGATTCGACAATGACAGACTTTCTATATTACCAATCCAACAATAGGAATATTGTAAAATCTCTAATTTAATCAACAAAATTGTTAAACAGTTTCATCAAAATTTTTAAATTTTTGATAAAAGTTAGTTAGTTTAATGTAAAATTTGGATTTCAATTAGAGTTTAATTTTACTGCACGAAGTTTTTTAATTTTTGTGCTAAATGAGTTAATTTAAAGTAGAAAACAAGGATTCCAATATAAATAAATCATAAAAAACATAATCATATATCTTTTATGTATATTCATACATATGCATGAAGTGACAAGCTAGTTTCTATAAATTAAAAAATAAAAATTTTAAAGTACTCCACAAAACAATGAATGCAGAGTGTACTAAATGTATAGGTATGTTAACCGTCATGTAATGCATTTTCTCCGCCACTACTATCACGAGGTAATATTATGTGTAATGGTTGTATGTGAAATCCCTCTACTATTGCAATGAGTGAAAATTGAATTTTGTGACTACAACCATAACGACTATCACAACCACCACCTATAAACCATGTCGCAAAGAGGCTTCAATTTTCTTCCATTTTTAACTTCAATAAAAGGTATAAGTTTAATAACAATGTAAACTTTCTAAGTTCTATCAAATCCTCCTTTAAGAATTAAAATCTTGATTATCTTAGGAGATTCCTATAGTAATCATAGAGATAATCAGAGACCACATATGAGATGACTCTCGAACAATGGTTATTGATGGGTTAGATAAAGATCATCCACATATGAATTCCCAAACGGATGACCTTTGGATCAGATATGGAAAGCAATGACTTTAGAAACTCCCTCCCATCACTATAATCCTGAGCTAAGGCACTAGAATGAGGGAGGATCTCCCTATATAACCCCAAAGATTTGCTCATTGGCACTAGTTCAATAACTAAAAATGATTTGTCATCCTTGCTAAACTCAATATATATATCGAACTCCTCCAACCATGGCTGATATGAGTGAAATGCACACACAAAGTACAGTGTTACCCCATTGGTGAAACTGACTTAAGCATGGGAGAAACGAAACTTAGGCTGACATTACACCAGTGTCACCTTACCTTTTGATCCATTACTTTGAGTGTGCAGGAATCATATCAAAAACAGTCCAAGATCTAGGCTCAAACAAAATCTACACTAAAAGTCAAAATATTTGAAGAGATAGAACAAAATTACAAAAACTCCACCTCAAAAACTCTGCACCCACCTACAGTTACCAGCGAATAACATAAGATAAGATAATACCACTTAGTTACTAAGAAGAGTACATTGTATAACACACTAAATATCATGAAAATACTTACTTAAATGCAAGGGGAGCATCGGGCCATGGGCCATAATCAAATCCAGATGGGGGCTCTATCTTCGGGCAAAAGAATGGCTACCTCGCCCATGCTCAATATTGGACCAATTGCAATGCCCCGCCAATCTGTGAATGACCTTTATGGCTTGCCCAACACAACTCTCTGTACAACCATGCTAGGCAATCAGTACCCCAACTATACTATGGCAGATCACAAAGGATCCAATGCACCCTATCTCTCGACTTGTCCACGAAAATCTTATCCCCGAGTAGCGCTAAATATAGCACTGGGCGTACTGATGTATCTGAATCTCTGTTGCATCATGAGGCTGTGGCTCTGCAATGCCCTCAACAAGGCGGCTGATAAGAATTCTTTGCCCCTCCAAAGTTTTTGTCATTCGCCGGAACTGCAAAACCAAGCAACTCCTCGCACAGAGTGCTCCAATCCCCCCCACCAGTCGGCCCAACCAAGACCTCACCATCTATCGAAAGTCCCAAAATGACCTCCACATCTTGCAGGGTGATTGACATCTCACCATGTGGAAGATGGAACGTATGAGTCTCTGGCCGCCATTGCTTAACTAGGGCCGATATTAGGCCATGATCTATATCTCTGGACGGGGCCCTAAACAATCCTTCTAGTCCCACCAACATGATAATGTCTATCACCCGATTGTCTTGCATCGATATCTTTGCCATCTCCTTAGAGCGACCACAGCACTCAAGTGGTCCGGGTCTTGCAAAATTGATAAAAATTATAGCGGTTGTTAGAACTTTGAAAGAACTTGCTAAAATTCAAAGAGAACATAAAAATTAAAGCGATTGTTAGAACTAGATGTTTCACCTCGCCATTCCAAATGTCGGTTGATCGATGATTTCGTTGTTTTGTCAGCACTGAATCATCAATGGGACTAGGGTGCACTATCTCTGGCTCCTCACCGATCCAAGGGTCCATACTGCAAAGAGTGCCACTGTGAGATCATTTAAACCCATCGTAACATTTATGATCGATGATTTTACAAAGTAAGGAGAATGTCTGAAAAGCAGATTTAATACGAGTATGTAGCTAGTATATAATAAAAGCAGATTTAATTATATCATATGAAAAAAAAAAAAAACTCATACAAGAATGAACAAACTAAGTAAATTCAATCATAATTTGACCCCAATGTTACTAGATAGAGTCGAAATAACACATGAGAGAACCAGCATCATGCCCAACCAAAAAAAAAAAAAAAAAAATTCAATACCAAACATAGATCCCAGCTAAACTTAACTAAAAGCATGAACCATACTCACACTTGTCTTGTTGTCTGAACACTCCCACATAATGTCTTCAAATCCAAAATCTACCATTACACAAAGGCAAATAATCCTCATAAATTTTTACATGGGGCACCATGAATCTATGAAAATTATTAGTAAAATGTTTGATTATAAAAAAAAAATAAAAAATAATAATCCATAGGAAATGGAATTACTAATAGCATTTTATTGTTTATTCTTCCTTATCACCTTGCTAATCTTGGATTATATGCTACAAGGACATTGGCATTATTACTAGCTACTACTATTATTATAAACTAGTAGAGGGCCTGCGCAAAGCACGGATATTGTTATAAGCTACTATATAAAAAAGGTTAAACAAAATGTTGAACATAAGTTAAAAGTAATAACATTAAGTAACACCATTTTATCAATTCATAAAAATATTGCAATTAAATTTTCAATAAGAATTTCTCAATATATCAGAGACATTCAGTAATCAGTTATGTGTTGCATCAATAAAATTTTTCATTAACGTAACATTTATCCTTGGGGCAAGCGAAAGGCTCAACTAATTATGGGCCTGAGCTAGAAAATGTTCATGGCTTTTTGGGTTTAAAGTCTATGTAGGTCCAGGTGAATATGCAAGAGAACATGAGAGAATGATAGACATAGAGAGCAAGAATAGAGAAGTATCGGTGTTTGCGTTTTAAAAATAAAGGTTAAAAATTTAATTAAAAAATAAAAGCGTTTAGTACATGCTGAACTTTTTTATTCACTTACCAGCATCACCACGGCATAGAGTGACTATGGATGGAACTATTTTGAAGCAAAACTTCTCTTCTTCTCCATAGCCTATTTCATATTGCTTACTAGTTGCAAACTCCATGATAAATTTCAACTTAGCCCTTTTTTTATTTTTTTTATTTTTATTTGGTTTTGCCAAGATTTTGTTAAAGCCTTTGACATAAGGCAAATGAGATGTATTAAAATTCCAATTTGTCAAGAGAAAAATATAATATAAATACAAAACAAAATAATTAATGAAGGGAAAAAATGATTTAACTAAAATAAAAGTCAAAGGAGAAAAGTTCTGATCTTCCTTCTCAATTTAAAGCAACAACACAATTTTTGACACATAGATTTTAGAAATATCTGGCATAGAGCTTATAAATTGTTAATTTTCCTTGAACACAAATAAAGGGAAATCTTCAATGTTTGTTTTGCTAAATATTAGGAAGTAATATAGACTTCCTGATATATTGCAAACAAAGCAACATTTACATCATGTCAACTGGGCAAAGCAGGGTGCATTCATCTCTTGAAAACATTTTTAACAATCAAATAGTGTAAGCATTAACATACTAAAAATATAATGAATCTCTCTCTCATATAGAACAACATAACATTAAGCAGGTTAGCAAGTAACTAACAATACCTAACTGGACTCTTATATGCATCCACATCAGAGTTCTCCTGTAGAATCAAATCGAGCATATCAATTTGCATAACTATCGGATCTACTTTTACATTATTCACCAATGGCAACTACAAAAGCACCGTAAATCGAAATTAATTTAAAAAAAGAAAAAAAGAAAAAAAGAAAAGAAAAGAACCACCATTAAAAAAATATGAAGAAAATCAAAATTGTTGGTTTTTTTTTTTTCCTTTCTATTTGAAGATTGAAAATTCAATTGGGTCAAACCTTATGCTCTAAGTTAGCTAACTCAATTTGATCGAAAAAGAAATTAGCGAACTCAATTTGTTATTCAAATTCTATCAATCTTCATGATAATGCACTGTGAACAATGAAAAATGTATTGTAATGGAATACTATTAACAGGATGAAGGTTTCCATTAATTATTACCAACTTCAAGTTTATAAATTGAAGACCAACAAAAGCATAGTATTCCCACAATTAAATTATCAAAAACAAAAACCAAAAATCAATAATTATAATCACTCTTGATAACTGATTGCTACCTATACAATGGATTAATTAAAAATATGAATTTTACCTTAAATACTGGTTGAATTAAGAAAACAATAAAAACCCATTGCTTTCCTAATCACTCATAAGAGTCGATTCTTAGATATGAGATGTGAGAGGTACTACCATAGATGACCAATAGACAAAAGTTGATGCTAGTGATGTATAGATCATTTCGTTCATGCGTCCTTCTTGACTGTTTTAGAAAACTGAAGGTTCTGTGAAAATTCCAAAGGACAGTTGAAGGTTAAGAAGTGAATAAAGTAGGGAATAAAGTGGGGAAGATAGTAATAGTGAAATGAATTAACTTGGAAAGTCCAAAATATTGAGAAGAAGCATTGAATGTGAGTAATTGGTTATTAATTCCAAGCTAGTGACAATTTATTGTTAGCCAATTGGATTTGATGGGAGAGATGAAGAGTTGAGAGAAGGTGGGAGGAAAGTCAATAAAAAGACTATTGCAAATGTTGTGCCACTTGGCAGAACCTCATTGCAAATACTAGTGTTTAACCTGCGCAATGCGCGGGGTTGTTTTACATATTAATGAACTTTGCATCTATAATAAACTTAGTTATCATACTTCTACTACATATGTTCAAATCACTTTTTGTGTGTACTTCCCCGCTATGAGAGACAAAATATATATATATATATATATATGACTTTAAGCAATTAAAACTTACATGACAATTTCAAATAGCAAATCTGCTATTCCTAGGAACCCCAATGAATCACCGAACTAAATTTGCAAGACAATTTCAATTTTATCATCATAAGAGAAACTAAGTTCTGGATGTTAATTTTGAGGAAGGTGCATCTCACATGTTAAAAACATTGAAATTAAAATTCACTTAAGATACCAACAACAAAAGTAAGAAAGAAGTGTACAATCAAAGCCATTCTCCACGAAATAGGACAGAAGACACTAATGTACACACGGTGTGTACAATAGATACCCACAAATTAAACATTAAAAGTACAACACTTCATTGATTTTCATAAAATATAGCATCAAATTTAAACATATAATTAAAGCAAAAACATCCTAAATCTTGTAAGATATTAAAATGTTTGGTTGGGTATACAGACTGTAGTGAAAAAAGAAAAAGAAAAAAGAAAAAAGAGAAAAAAGAAAATTATTTGAAAGGTCAACTTTAGTTAAACATATCAATACTTCTTCTCATGAAATCTATTTTCACACTTTTTTTTTTCCATTTTTTAATCCAAAAAAATCCTTTATATGACTGCTAAATTTTTCATAATGATGTCCAGCTTCTAGTTTATTTTTGACCTATATATAGTTTTTCATAATGATGTCCAGCTTCTAGTTTATTTTTGGCCTATATATATAGAGAAATCTTAATTATTCTTTTATTTCATGGATACAGCATAAATATGGTATGATACAACACAAACACAGTGTGACATGGCATAGTTATGACATGGCTATAGCAAGTATATGTTTGGGAGTAATAAATTGAATTCTTACCCAAAAAAGGGGCTTAATTATATGTTAATTAGGACACTGCACACACCCATGCACTTATTATCTTTTTCATAAAATTCTTACTGCTGTGAAAAGGGGGGTTAAAATGTAAAAGATGGGATCTTGTGGCTTAGAAGAACTTCAATATTTCAAATCTTTGTAAATGTCAAACATGGATTATGAGTTATGTTCTTATGTGTTGTTTTGTTATTTATAACTTCAAAAAATTAGATATTAGCACACTTTTTAAAAATTAAAAAAAAAAAAAAAAATCTATGTATCAACAATTAATATATCTCTGCCGTATCATATCTCAAAAAGTTACTATGCACATATAGGAACTTTGTCTGTTCATCAGTGCTCAAGGTGAATATACCATTACTACTCTACATCTATTTCATTCATCACAAGAATTCTTTTTATCCTCAACTATTTCACTTTACAACCATCTCCTCCTCAAGTTTAAAAAGACTTCTAAAAACTGTTCTTACAACCACCTTCTCCTCAGACCTGCAACCTCTTAATAGAAAGTACATACTGCAATTTTCACAAAGTGAAAGTTCTTAACATTCTAAACTCTGATACTCAAAAAAAAAAAAAAATGTACATCATAACATTCTTAAACATCATGAAATGCCAAACCAGCACATTTAGATACAGCTGACATACCAAGTCTAGATGACTTACAAATAATATTCCTTGAAAATGGTGATCCAAGTGATCAAGGTGGTAGCAATGAACAGAAAATATTATGGAGCAACATTGGCTGATGTTAAACATCTGTCCATAACAAAATTTAACTACTAATTCAAATAGAAATACAAATTAAGATCTCCAAAATTTGTATATTTAAAAGAACTAATCAGCATTTTAATCAAAATTCATCAATAGCATATTCTACTGCAATAGTGTTATTATATGACTTTCTTCTACAATTGAATATTAAACATAAATATGCAAAGGCATTTATCTAAAAACATTCAAGTAAATAAAATTATAACCACTAAGCAGGAAAAGAAGTGATAAAAAACAGCTATTCACATGTATTTAATCATGACATGTTTAGTAATCATGTGCCTTGTGTAGATGATTTAATGAATAAAACGATTTTGAACGGTTTTAGACCCTTTAAAACAACTAGATTGGTTAGCCTAGTTAATTAGCCAAGTTGTTACTTAGTCAAATTATGCAATTCTAGGTTAAAGCAATCAAATAATCACATCAAAAGTATAAAGCAGCGGAATAATAAATAACACAAGATATGATCACCCAGGAAACGACACGGTAAAAACCTGGGGAGGATTTGACCTAGCTATCCTCAAGGTAAACTTGAATTCACTATGTGAAAGAATCGAAGTTCATACAAAAGGACTACAAGCTCCCCGCTTGACTTCCTAATGCTACCCACCAGTAGAACTTACTGACACGACCACGTGCAATCTCCGAATTCACGGACTCCTTCTTTCTTGAATTCTTCAATAAGCTACAAGCACCCACGCTTGATATTCTTTAAGCTTCAATTGAATCAACCTGTATATTCCTGAAATACTTAACAAATGCATAAACGCATGTGTGACAGAAAATAGTATATAAACAGGTATAACATTCTTGCATGATTCACACAACACATAATAAAAACATATATCAATGAATAACTCAAGAATATAAATCACTAAACAGTGAATCCAAAGAAACAAGAATCAAATAAAAAATCATGTATATTAATCAATGTTACTCCCCCTAACATGAATATCCCAAAACAAATGATATACAAGGTGAAGCGCCTAAATACAATCTACTCCACAAAACAACAAAAATCCCAACAAAATCTCCCTAACTACAAAACTACTCTACAAACTCTACTCCTCTTTTTTGTGACGGAATGCCAAAGGGCAATCACAATCCATCATCAAAAGGAGGTGGTGAGGGTGAACGCAGATGCGTTAGATCAGCTCACAAAGCTCAGATCTCGTCAAAGAGGTCCACCAAAAGCTGACCATGAGCCGCCTGAATGGTCATGACAGTCTCCAAAGTACGACGGATATCAAAGTCATCCGATGGAGGTGGAGGAACAACAGCAGCAGCAGCAGCAGTAGCATCAGGATCAGGAACAGCCTCACCAGCAGGGCCTATAGAAGAAGAGGGAGGAGGTGCGGACCCAGAAGGTGTAGACCTAGGGTGTTTAGAGCCAGCTCGAAGGTGAGCAGCCCTCTGTCTAAGAAAAGATGCACCTATAGGACCAATGACATGCACAGGCTCCGAGGAGGGGAAATCCTCTAGACCTAAATAAAGAAGAATCCTATGGATGAAGATAGGATGAACCAGTGCATGAGCAGAAGATGAACTCCTATACACTTCGTTCAAAGAACGAAGGAACAAGTGTGGAAAACTGATAGGAGCATCAGTGACTAGAATGTACAAAAATACACACCGCTCGAGAGGAATAGTGTGAAGATGAGAAATAGGCCAGATGGAGTGACAAGCTATCCTAAAGAAAATATAGTGAAGCTCAGAAAGCTCAGCAGTGGTGATCCGAGGATCAAAACCCCACTAGATAGATGACCCAGTGATGTAAGACATAACATCACTCAAAACTGGAGACTCATCATATGGATAGACAGGGTGCTGTACCAAAGGTACCCCTAAAGCATCAGCCACTACCTTAAGAGTAATGGTGTACTCTACGCCTCGTATCCAACTCTTTACCAAAGTGTTGGAATCATAGATGCGGATAGAGATGTTCGAGTAGAACTCTCTAATCCCCTAACAACAAAAGCTCCTCTACAAGACAAAACTCCACTCCCCCTTTTTGTGACGGAATGCCAAAGGGCAATCACAAGTCGCCATCAAAAGGAGGTGGTGAGGGTGAATGAAGACGCGCAAAATCAGCTCGGAGAGCACGTATCTCGTCCAGCAAGTCCACCAAAATCTGACCATGAGCCGCCTGAACGGTCATGACAGTCTCCAAAGTACGACGAACATCGAAGTCGGCCGAAGGAGGTGGAGGAACATCAGCAGCAGCAGCATCATCACCAACTGGATCAGTAATATCCTCACCAGCAAGACCTGCAGAAGAAGAAGGAGGAGGAGGTGCGCTACTAGAGGGCTCAGACCTAGGGTGTTTAGAACCAGCTCGAAGATGAGCGGCCCTTTGTCTAAGAAAAGACGCACCTATAGGAGCTATCACATGAACGGGCTCAGAGGAAGGAAAGCCACTAAGATCAAGATAGAGAAGAATCCTATGAATGAAAATAGGATGAACAAGAGCATGAGCAGTAGATGAACTCCTATAAACTTCGTTCAAAGAACGAAGAAAAAGATGGGGAAAACTGATAGGAGCATCAGTAACAAGAGCGTACAAAAATACACACCTCTCAAGAGGAATGGTGTGAACATGGGAAATAGGCCAGATCGAATGACAAGCTATCCTAAAGAACAGATAGTGTAACCCGGAGAGCTCAGCAGAAGTGATCCGAGGATCAGAACCCCACTGGACAGCAGTACCAGTGATGTAAGACAAAACATCGCTAATCTCGGGAGACTCATAATAAGGATAGACAGGATGCTGGACCAATGGTACCCCTAGAGCATCAGCCACTACCCGAGGAGTAATGGTGTACTCTACGCCTCGTATCCAACTCTTAACTAGAGTGTTGGAATCATAGATGCGGATAGAGATGTTCGAATAGAACTCTCTAATCAAGGCAGAAGGTGGAGGAGGATCAGAAACATCCACCAAGGGTAACCAACCCCGACGCTCAAAATTTGCCCTAATGGCAGGATCAAGTTCATCTAACCGCACAGAACGCTCAGCCCAAATCTTTCTCTTAAGGTTTAGCGTCTCAAAAATCTCTTGATTTTTCTCACTCGAAAACTTCTCACTATCAAAGGATGGAGGGGGTGAAGGAGAAGGTGAGGGAACATTCCTACGGGCTCTAGTTTTCCTAGGCATAGTGCTAAGGAAAGGACAGAGACACAGAGTGAAAACCAAACAGAACAAGAGAAATCAAAACCAAAGGCAGACTGCAAATTAGCACAATAAAAAATATAGAACAAAAATCTATATGATGCATGAACATTTATAATGTTGTGATGCATGATCTAATGCAGTAAACAATTAAGTTTAATTGAGATTGAATTGACAAAATTGGCTTGAGCAAAAAAAATGTTTTATCAAAAATCCCAAAAATTTGAAACCCACTTGACAAATTTTGCAACAAATTGATGAATTGATCAGTACACAAGTTTGAAAACATATTAGAATAACCAATTTCATCAATACAACAAACCAATTTTAGCAAATTCTACTCAAATTAACAAAATCCCCAATTCGGATCAAGAACAAGCCCTAGAATTTTCAATTTTTCATCAAACTCAAAATTGATCAAATTAACCACCAAGGATCATTAGTATGATGTGTCCCCACAAAAACCCAATGATCAATTTTATAAAATAAGGCTTGAATCAACAGAAAATCCCAAATAAGTAAAGTCCGAAAATCTCCCTTAAATGCATGGATTTATGCATGAAATAATGAAAATAAATTCAAAAGGAAGGGCAAAAGAGTCTTACCGGCTTGAGGAAAGAAATTCTTTGCAAAAACTTCGGAGGAAAATGACAAAAATTGGAAAAATTTGGCTTGCCTCGTCGGAGAGAGAAAGGAAAAGTTTGAAAAGATTTTAAAGGTATTTGAAAAAGTCAGATTTGATCTTTTAAAAAGGCTTTTCCACGATATTCGATCGATCGAAAATTACATTCGATCGATCGAAAAGCACAGTCATTTTAAGACAAATGAGAGCACTTTTTCGATTGATCGAAAAACAGGCTGGATCGATCGAAAATCACAGTTTTTGAAAATACAAGCCTAATTTTGAAATAACTCCTCAAAGCATTAGATTGAAAAACAAAATGCATGAGTATGAGATGGAATGCTTTTTCAAAAACCCAAAATTTAAACCCAATTTTCTCAAAACAAATTTCAATCATTCTCTCATTGAATTTTCTTAAGCAACAAATATGTTGTGCATAAATCTCAAGATATTTTCAAACTTGGTTGGTCAGACCAGAAACACACACTAGCATGTACAGTGTTTAACAAAGAGTAACTTGTGTAGTGTGTGATACTAGTAAAAACTTGAGATACATGTGAGGTGATATGTGAATAGCATTTAATCACAAAGTCTACAAAATTCATCACATAGAATTCAAAAGAGACTATCACCTAAAGAGTTACATCCTATAACTCTCACATCTCCTAAAACAAAAGCTTGCAATCATGTAAGTTTCTTGTATTTTTGCCCCATTAATTAAGTGAATTTTGGCATCAAGCCTAATAGTACACACCGGTTTGAATTAAGTGAATTGGCATCAAGCCTAATAGTACACACCAGTTTTAATTATTAATCATTTAGCAGAGGCAACACCTTATGTTCTTTTTGTGCATGTGCTACACTTTCTCGAGCACAAAATCTTATGATATGCACTAAGGTGTTCATGATTGGCTAGTGAGCAGTGGTGAGATGGTTATTTATGCCTTTCTCAAAAGAATCAAGTCCGACAGTCAAAAACATGTGACTTCAAGATCAAGACAAAGTGATTAATAACCACAAACATCTTTCCCACACAACATGCACTACAAAGTTTCAGCTAGTCAAGTGCAATAAATAAGCTCATCAAAGCTAAACAAGGTACATAAGACATGTTATGTGTAAATAAATTGACCAACCTTGTTTTCAATAATCAAGAAACATCATGTTCAACATAAATTTTGCTTCCCTTTTTTTTTTTTTTTTTTTTTTTTTTTTTTTTTTTTTTTTTTTTATATTAAAAGAGAAAAAAAATAAATCCTAGAATGAAATGCATGAATGTAATGCAATGCAAGTCCTAGAACAAAAAAAAAAAAAAAAAAAAAAAACAAAGAACAATGGTCACAAAAGAATAGAGCAATGAAGCACAAGGACCATGTCAGAAAGACTCAATTAGTTCGAGTCTTTTGCATCCAAAACTTTTTAGATGCACCACGAGCATTGGAGTTCTTATTCACATTTGAGTGATTCCCAACTCCATGATTGGAATAAAGGTTTAACACCTTTACCAATTCACCAATTAATGCCATAGGATCTTGTGCTTGAGGCACAGGCACTTTTGGTTTATTTGCTCTCTTATCAGCTTGAAGCTTGTAACAGTTAGGACGAATATGTCCAGACTTACCACAATAATGACAAACCCAAGCAGGTTTACCATGCATCTTGTCCTTAGATTTGGTAGGCTCCTTAGGTTTAGATTCTCTTAGGTCTACCCTAATCTTCTTAGGTGGTGAAACTTCTACAGGTTTAGCTACCTCACTCACAGGTGGTTTGACAGTTTCACTCACAACCTCACTCACAGAAGGCTCAGAAGAAGAAGAAGGAACAAAAGTAGTGGAATGAGGTCCATACTCAAAGATGCTTTCAACATATCCTAACCCAGTTTTATCAGAAGGATACTTTTGAACATTCAGCATGTGATCAAGTTTAGAACTAGCAGACCTAGCAACAGATAAATCAAGTTCCAAAGTTCTAACTTTATCAAGCAAAAGCATGTTCTCAGATTTAACATTATTCAAAAGCTCATTAGCATCAAACAGTTTAACAAGCAAATTTTTCTTTTCAAGCTCAAGAGAATCAATTTTCTTTAGGCCAAGTTCAACTTTCATAGCATCCTTTGCAGCAATTTTGCAAAGTTTGTTATAGGCCTCTTGGAGATCTGCATCTTCAGAGAGTTCCCCATCAGAAGGGTTCTCTTCAGCAGATATGCTTTCATTGACTATAGCAGTAGCCGTGAAAGCAATGAAGTTTCCATCCTCGTCACCACCGGACTCATCATCAGAAACCTCATTATCACTAAGGGTTACAGCCATAGCTTTACCCTTAGTCTTCAAGAATGTAGGACATTCAGATTTCATATGACCATACCCTTGACAGCCAAAACACTGAGGACCCAAAGAGTTATTAGAAGATTGACCAAAATTTTCTCTAGGTTTTTCAAAATTGTTAACCTTAGTGGGATCATTCTTCCTAAAATTTCTAGGTTCAGCAGTGTAAGTACCTCTTGCCTTTCTATTTGTATTTCTAAGAAAGTTCTTAAAGTTTTTGGCAAGATAGGCAATCTCAGTAGCAGAGAGCTCATCATCAAATCCACCACCATCAACATCATCAACTGACTTAAGAGCCATTGATTTGGATTTGTTCACTTTAGGTAGGTCAGACTCATAGGATTGAAGAGATCCTACAAGCTCATCAACAGGGATGGAGTCCACATCCTTGCTTTCAGTTATGGCAGTCACTTTGGGTCTAAAATCTTCAGTTAAAGATCTAAGTATCTTCCTAACAATCTTAGGTTGATCATAGATTTCACCCAAATTAAAGGCAGAATTAACAATATCATTCAGTTTGGCATAAAATTCATCAAAGGATTCATCATCAGACATCCTAATGCTTTCAAACCTAGAAGTTAATTGCTGCAGTTTGTTTATCTTAACTGCCTTTGTGCCTTCATGCACAGTTTGGAGGATTTTCCAAGCAGTATGAGCAACCTCAACATTAGAGATCCTCTTAAACTCCTCCATAGAAACAGCATTAAAGATAGCATTCATAGCTTTGCTATTGAAGCTTGCTGCTTCTTTTTCAGAAGTTTGCCACTCACTCACAGGAGTAGCGGGCTTCACCCATCCGTATAAGGTAGCAGGTGGAGGAGGATCAGAAATATCCACCAATGGTAACCAGCCCCGATGCTCAAAATTTGCCCTAATGGCAGGATCAAGCTCATCTAGAATGACAGAACGCTCAGACTAAATCTTCCTTTTAAGGTTCAACTTATCATAAATCTCTTGGTTTTTCTCACTGGGGAATTTCTCTCGGTCAAGGGGAGGAGGGGAAGGGGTAGAGGCGGTGACAGACTTACGAGCTCTAGTTTTCCTAGGCATGATGCTAAGGAAAGACAGAGACACAAGAGAAAACCAACAACAAAAAATAAAAAACCAAGGGCAGACTGCAAGTTAGCACAAGAAAAATGTAGAGCAAAAATCTATATGATGCATGAACATTTAAAATGGCATGATGCATATACTAATGCAGTAAACAAAATTCAATTTGAAGTTCAATTGCACAAAATTGGCTTGAGCATAGAGTTTCTAACAAAAACTCCAAAAATTTGAAAACCACTTGAAAAATTTTGAAGTACATGGATGAATTAAGCATTACAAAACATTACACATAGATTATAATGCCTAATTTCATCCAATCAACAAGCCAATTTCATCAATTTTAACTCAATTGAACAAAATCCCCAATTCGGAACTAAACATAAACCCTAGAATTTCAATTTTTCACAAAACCCAAAATTGATCAAATTAATCTATCACAATCAAGTTTATAACATGTCCCCATAAAAACCCATTGATCAATTGCACAAAATTGGTCTTGAAACATCAAAAATCCCAAATTTAGAGAGGTCCGAAAATTAGAGGGAAATTACATAAAAAATGAATGAAAAATGCAAATAAACTCAAAAATGAGGGGCAAAAGAAAGTTACCGGCTTGAGGAAAGAGAAATCTTACAAAAAATTTGGAGGAAAACGACAAAAATTTGCTGTAGATCTGTGCCAACTCGGAGAGAGAAAAGAAAGCTTGAAAAACTTTTGAAAAGGTAAGTTGAATCAGTCCAAGAATACTGTTTTAAAAAGCTGATTCACGACTTTCGATTGATCGAAAATTACTTTCGATCGATCGAGTCACTCAGAAATTTTATAAAAGAAATTTTAAAATTTTCGATCGATCGAAAAACAGATTGGATCGATCGAAACAGGCAGCAGATCACAGTATTTTTAGAAAAATTCCAGTTTTGAAAACCTCAAACCAATTTTTTTTTTTTTAAAAAAACTCCTCAAAGCATTGAAATCAATGAACCACAATGCATGAGTATGAGATGAAATGGAATGATTTTTCAAAAACCCAAATTTGTAATCCCAGTTTCTCCAAAGAAAGTTTCAGCCAGTTTTTCCTTTAATTTCTCAGGCAAAATAATGTTTTGCATAATTCTCAAGATATTTTCAAACTTGGTTGGTCAGACCAAAAACACACACAATAACATGTACAGTGTTTAGCAAAGAGTAACTCGTGTAGTGTGTGCAAACTAGCAAAGGCTTGAGAAACATGTGAGGTGATATGTGAATAGCAATTAATCACAAAGTCTACAACATTCATCACATAGAATTTAAAAGAGACTATCATCTAAAGAGTTACATCATATAACTCTCACATCTCCTAGAACATAAGCTTGCAATCATGTAAGTTTCTTGTATTTAGCCTCTTAATTTTGTGAATTGGCATCAAGCCTAATAGTACACACCAGTTTTAATTAAGTGAATTGGCATCAAGCCTAATAGTACACACCAATTTTAAGCATTAAGCAGTTAAGTCAAGGCTACACCTTATGTTCATTTTGTGCATGTGCTACACTTTCTCGAGCACAATATCTTATGATATGCACTAAGGTGTTCATGATTGGCTAGTGAACAGTGGTGAGATGGTTATTTATGTCTTTCTCAAAAGGATCAAGTCTGACAATCAAACAATATGTGACTTCAAGATTAAGACAAAGTGATAAACACCATAAACATCTTTCCCACACAGCATGCACTACAAATCTTCAACTAGTCAAGTGCAATAAATAAGCTCATCAAAGCTAAACAAGGTACATAAAGACATGTTATGTGTAAATAAATTGACCAACCTTGTCTTCAAAGACCAAAAAAAAAATTGACAAACACAATTTGCTTTTCACCCTTTTTTTTTTTTTTTAAAAAGAGAAAACAAATAAATACTAGAATGAAATGCATGAATGTAATGCAATGCAAATCCTAGGGAAAAAAAAACACAAAAACACAAATACCAAAGAACAATGGTCACAAAGGAATGAGCAGTGAAGAATAAGGACCAAGAAAGCCACAAGAGACTAAGGGCACCGAAGCACACCAATCACTTGACGAAGAGTCTCAAACTTACTTCCATCAAACGGTTTGGTAAAGATGTCAGCATTTTGACGATCAGTAGGGATATACTCAAGAACAACAATTTTCTTTTCAACCAAGTCCCTAATGAAGTGATATCTAAGTTCAATGTGTTTGGTCTTAGAGTGCTGAACAGGATTCTTAGATATATCTATAGCACTGGAATTATCACAATAGACAACCATGGTGTCTTGAGGGATCCCATAATCACTTAACAGCTTTTTCATCCAAAGGAGCTGAGAACAACATCTCCCAGCAGCAATATATTCTGCCTCAGTAGTGGATAAAGAAACAGAATTTTGCTTCTTACTCATCCAAGCCACAAGATTGGCTCCTACATAAAAACACCCCCCAGTGGTGCTTTTTCTGTCATCAGCATTCCCAGCCCAATCAGAATAAGAAAACCCAGCAAGAGACAAATTAGACTCCTTGCTATAAAATAATTCATAGTCACAGGTTCCATTTACATATTTTATAATTCTCTTAACAGCATTTAAATGAGAAACCTTAGGGTTAGATTGAAATCTAGAGCAAACACCAACACTAAAAGATATATCAGGCTTACTAGCAGTCAAATACAAAAGACATCCAATCATGCTTCTATACAAAGTAACATCAACAGACTCACCTGATGGATCAATTGTTAATTTTGCATTAGCAACCATCGGTGTTCTAGCATGAGCAGCCTTGTCCAGTCCAAATCTTTTCACCAGATTTCTTGCATACTTAGCTTGATTTATGTAGATTTCTGACTCTGTTAGCTCTGATACCACTTGAACGGTTTTAGACCCCTTAAAACAACCAGATTGGTTAGCCTAGTTAGTTAGCCAAGTTCTTACTTAGTCAAATTATGCAATTCTAGGTTAAAGCAATCAAATAATCATATCAAAAGTATAAAGCAGCGGAATAATAAATAACACAAGATATGATCACCCAGGAAACCACACGATAAAAACTTGGGGAGGATTTGACCTAGCTATCCTTAAGGTAAACCTGAATTCACTATGCGAAAGAATCGAAGTTCATACAAAAGGACTACAAGCTCCCCGCTTGACTTCCTAATGCTACCCACTAGTAGAACTTACTGACACGACCACATGCAAGCTCCGAATCCACAGACTCCTTCTTTCTTGAATTCTTTAATCAGCTACAAGCACCCACGCTTGATATTCTTTAAACTTCAATGGTAGCAACCGAGTTGATCATCAAGATGTTGATACTATCTCTATCTCGAAAACCCTAAGCTTTGTGTAAAGGAAAGCTCCTCTAGATCTCACGAGAGATTTACACAAAACCGCAATGTATGAGCAACAATACAACTGGGGCAACTCTAAAAACGTGGCTAGGGTTTTTCTTTATATACCTAGGGTAAAAATAGAAAACCCAAAACATTTAATTAGTTAGGGCTGAGCTGGAATAATTTGCAGAAAAACATTCTGCTCGAGATTCGATCGATCGAGCCTTTCCTTCGATCGATCGAGCCAGGCTGAAATGCACCAATGCATCTGCAGCCACTCGATTCCAACTTTACATAAAAGACCCAACTTTGAGCAAGTCTAAACAAGACTAAATAACCTGTTTTGATCATGGTTTGCCAACAATACAAATTAGAGTTCTAAATACATAAAATCCTAAATCTTTAGAACCTAACAGATTTAATAGATGCAAGTGGTCATCTAAATCACTATGTAATGTAATTGATTGGTGGAGATTCCTTCAGAAAAATTGGGCAAAAAATTTGTCCAAGAAATGAGGCAGCATATTCTAGCAAATACGGTTGGCAAAACAGCACCAAAACAGATGAAAAGCTTTGGAGTTCTCCACTGCTAAAAACAAAAGTTAGCATCTTCTTATATTTTGCTTTCCTCACTCTTTTAATAGCAATTGAAGACTATAAATGCTTACTTTTGGATCAGCACAGCAACCAAAAAGGCTTTACTTTTACACCAACAAAGAGAATGCCATTATTACAAAAGAAGCGTAGGACTATTTTTGCAAAACACTAATTACAAATGTAGTTATCAATTATACACAAAGGTTTCAAGGAATAAAATTTATAACAAAATTTTTTATTTTCATTCACATGCTCATCTTTGGATTTCTCTTATAGGAAACGTAAATGCAGTTTTTTCTTTATTATCCTGTTCTTTAAAGAAAGTGCAGTTAAATAGTTCAAAAAACTGTAAGAGATTATTTTAAAAGATGATGTTTGCAGTTTTTTTTTTTTTTTGTTTGAAAATTCGTTTGAGGAAATTATTTCTCAAAAACAAAATCACAATGAGAATTTAAACATCCTAGAAAATAATTTTGAAATTACGCCACACATATTCACTCTGCAATTTAAAATCATTTCAGAAACAACATACAAAATGTGATAGAACTAATCTAAGATAGACAAAAATTAAATAGAACATTGTTAACAATTAGTGATATACAATAAAAAATTTTAAGAACACAGGTAACACAATTATATTTTCCTATAATTTTAACCCAACATGAGATCAAAACATGCATTAAAGGAAATAACAATAAGACATAAACGAACAATAATTGTAGCAGTGACAAATTGACAATCAAAATCAAATTAAAAAAATAAAACTTCTTCAATCTCCCTCTCGCTCTCTAATGGAAGGAGAACTCTATTTTTCTTTCCTCTAAATGGTATTTTAAAGGGTATTTTAATGGAAAAAAAGTAAAAAAGAAAGACTGATATAAAGCATAACACTAATAAAGACTGATATAAAGCATAACACTAATCTACCAATTTTCCTAAAGCCCATACTAATCAAATAACCTATAGCTAAGCAAACTGCCTATTTGGCTAATCTCACCTCATGTATTGACAACCACAAATATCCTACACTAATTCAAGCAAGTCTAAAATAAAGCACATACAAATTTTAAAAGGAAGAAATCTAATATTACGTAAATCAATTTCAAGTAATATCAATTAGTCAATAAATTACTTCATCTGAGATTCAGGAAGCATGAAGTAATTCTACTAAAAAAAAAAAGAGCCATTAAGGCATATTGCAAGAGCAAAGTTTAAATTGGTAAGCATTATGTTGTAATGCAACTCATATCCTAACAGCCCGCTCAACCAAACTTTGAATCAAATAAAAATTAAATCAAGCCCCAAAGAAAGTAATGGAGAAACAGAGACATCAAAAAAGTATAGATTCAAAAAAGCAAATAGACACTGGAAGCTGCATTCTTTTTAGTACAAAAGGCCATTTAGACTCAAAAGGGGATAAAAGAAAATATTTGATTATAGAATTTTGAAACAGAAAGTTGAGGAAAATAAATGTAAAGCAGTTGGATAGGGGCTACCCTGCAAATTTAAAATTTTAAAAAGAAAATAAAAATGAGACCAAATAACTTAGGAACCAAAAAATAGAATCAAGTTAGTTACACACATACTAAAGTTTATAACAATGAAACAACTGTCAAAAGTACACTACAATTAGAATCCCTAAATATATATATATATATATATATATAAACAGTTGAAGAAGTAGGTTAAAGAGCCAAACAGATATGAAGAATGCAATTGCAGGAAAATGCTCCCTTCACATAAACCATGCATGTCACTTAAAGAATTTGTTTCATAAATATGGTCATTAGCAAACTCTTCATGGAAAACAAAAAACAACCTTGAGCAAATATTCAAAATCCCACAATTTCACTCCCTGGTACAAATAACAGAACAATTAAGAGGGAAAACAAAAACCCAAAAATTATAATGAAATTATTAAGTTTAAAAGATAACCAACCATTAAAATTTAGGTAAGATTTCATCTTGTAAGAAGGTTTATGTCGATAAAATGGTGGCCTTCGAAATTCTAGAAACTGTATTACAAAAAGTTACTATTGTGAAACCTACAGTTGGTACACTCCTCCTTGGATCTCAATCAAAAAATACATTTGAGCAGTTTATTGGGTTGCGAAGCAAAATTTTCAATAAAAACTCAAGAACTAACACCAAAGGGTGGGTGCACGCACATATGATAAATTTTATGAATTATAAAAATCAATAACTACTGTACATGAAACACTCTATGCTAGAGACCACAAACTAGATATACAAAACTGGCTTGAAATTGAAATTAGCAATTATACAACCCTCACTATTACAAACTAAAATTTCTCAAAAACCAACAAAATGTCGTCACTGAGTCAGTCTGAATAGTAAAACCTCACAAACACAAATAAGTCAAATTGATTAGAAAGCATAGTGAACAAAAATTTGAGGAGAATTCCAACCTTCTATAAGGCTGCTGGAAATAGGGCAAAAAAATTTAAAGCAATTCCTAATTTCTAACAATGTTACTGACTAATTTATAAAAATAAAATGATACAACATAAATTAAGCCAGAAGGTGCAAACGATGAAAATATATATCAAAAGAGACATATATCAATAGAAAAGCAATAATAAAATTAAATATCAAAATGTAAAACAACAAAGGCGATTGTACTCTCCAAACGTTTAGATTTTAAACCATCCATGTTACAAATATGACTATTAAAATCAAGAGTTGTTTCCATTTGAAAGGTAATTAACAGTTCAACATTTTTTTTTCTTTTGAGAACAATTCAACAAAACATAGATCTGCACAAAGCATTAATCAATTCAAATTTTAGGGGCAAACCAAAAAAAGCACAAATCTAACAAAAATCTGCCAAACAAAAACAAAATTTAATCAATACAACAATCGAACAAAACAGAACTAAAGGAATTGTAAAAATAAATGGGAAATTAGGGAAAAAGGTAGCCAAACCTTAAACTTTATTGAGCAGTGCAGCAAATCAGTATTTAACAAAATCTTTGTTATCTATCTGTTTGTTTCTATTAAAAAAATGCAATAAATTATTTCAGGAAAACCATAATTTCACATCTACACTACAGTAATTGACAAAACATGAAGGCAGATGAAAAAAAAAGTGCAAACCTAACAAAAATCTACCAAACAAAAATAAACCCATATATTTTTCAATAGGGATAAAAGAAGAACCCTAGAAATGGTAATTGAATAGGTAAAAAAAGGGGGGAAAAAAAGAAGAACCCTAGAAACGGTAATTGAATAGGAAAAAAAGGGGGAAAAAAACCATGCCTTCCTTCTGAATTTTCTATTGTTGTAGAGAAGATTGATGATGAATCAAAAGCAAAGCCAATTTTCCAAATCAAAACCCCAGGGGAAAAAAAAAAACTATGAACGCAGATATTAGAAAACAGGGAAAGGGTTTCGTGATTTCTGTAATCCAAAATAGGAAAAAAAATCGAAAATTTGAGAAAACAAACATTTTCATGGACAACCCAAAAGCCCGAAACAGAAAGGAATCAAAACCAAAATCAAATCTAAACCTATCCAACAAAAAAACTCAATAAAAAGTAATATTTCATACCCAAATCTAAAAAAATGAAGGAAAACATACCGGAGCCGGTTCCAACGATCTAGTAGCAGATATGTAGCCTAACGGTGTTGATGCCCATAGATTTTTCTTTGTCTATGTGCTTGCAGCAGTGCTCTATGCCTGGGGAGGGAATGGAGTAGTCTCTCCTTCTCTCTCTGTATCCATGTTTTTTTTTTTTTTTTTTGAGTATTGCAAGCCTTTTATATTTTGCCCGGTTATTTTACTTTATATATGAGAGAGTGAGAGGGTATGACACGGTGGGTTAATGTTGGGGATAATATAACTTCTCGCTTTTTAACTTGGTTTCTGAAACTGTGCCTCTCCAACGCACCGAGCAAAATTTTAAAGTAAAAATGTACACATGTCAGCATTTTAAGGGAGATTTTTTTGCTTACGTGTCAGCACCTCGTAAAAGCTTCTGCTATTATATATACTAGCATTAAACCCGCGCAATGCGCAGGGAACATTTGACACATTTAAAATACCATCAAATTGACATAAAAATACAATAAAATACAACAATTAATATGTTTATTAAAGGCTTTGTTTTAATAATGCCATTCAATTCAAAAAACAAAAATTACAATTGTGCTGTTTAGAGTCTGGTTCAATAACAATGTCAAAAGTCCAAAATTCCCCATAGCAAAAAATAAAGTCTAAGTACTTATTAACCAAAAAAAACATCTAGTGAGCAAAGCCATATTCTAGCTAGTTCTGATGTACTATAAATGCCAGCTCTGTTTCACTTGGATGAATTGAGTCATCTTCAGCCACCTGCAAAAACTATAGCACATATGTAACCTTTGAAATAATAGAAATTAATACAACCTTTTGAGCTCCATGTAAGGAGAACATATTCAATAATAATATAAGGTTAAATTCCAATGTATAAATACAAAGAAAAAATATTTTAATTTCTATTGGTAGGAAGTAAGTGATTGATAAGAGAAAGCATAATTGATATAAAAAAGAACTTTGATGTACTTATAAGTATTATAAGATCATTTCTACCCTTAGCACTTAGCAACAAAATGACTTACACCTGCTAGGGAAATCCAAATTGGGATGTAGATGCCAAAGATTGACGTTCTAGTCTTAAATAGATATAAATAAATAAATAAAGCATCAAACATGGTTAACAATTGCAATTTTTAATATATAAACATCATCTAAATTAAATCTGTGAAAAGTTGAAAACCATAAAAGAACAAAGAACCTAAAACAAAATTGGAAAAGAAAAATAAATTCATATTTTTTCTCTACCAAGTTACAATTTGCTCAATCTTTTGTAGTCTGAATTCTAAGAATGCATCTTACAATCCTAGCCACCAAATTTCCGCTATGGAAGTTTCAAGTGTGTAACAGTCATAAGCATTATAGTGTCAAGCGATTTTTTTTTTTTTTTTTAATAATTAAAAGCACATAGTTCTTGTAATTCAAATGGTTTTATTTTTTGATAAGTTGTAATTCAAGTGGTTCTTTAGAAAATTATACTAAACTGATGTCCAAAGTTGAGGCACATACATGCTAGAGGAATTGCATCTAGAATCTCATCTTTAAAAAATTTAAACACATCAACCAGTTGGGATATTTTCTATCTTAACTTTTACATCAGACTATCAGAGAATAGACGTAAAATTTCTTCTTTTCACCAAGTATAGAAATTTCCTTTACTTTAGATAGACTATTAATTCTACTTTAATTACATATCAAATAGAACTTTGAAAGAAAAACACTTCCATTTCCGCACAAACAACATTAATAAAAGTTCTCAGTTGGTACAAACTACTTTCTATTCTTCTCAAATAGCACTTGAATTTACATATCCAAAAATTGGGTTTTTATTGAATACTCCAGAATATGTAAAAAAAAAAAAAAAAAAACAAAACTCAGTAAATAATTAATTATTTTCATTCATATACCAAAGCAACAATACCTGAATAACCTTCTAAAATATAAGCCTTTTTCTGTTCTTCATGAGCAAAATTCTAGCAATGCAAAACAGCTACCAGTTCAACTTCTAGAGGATTTTCAAATTGTTTTTTTTTTTTTTTTTTTTTTTGCATAGCAGTCATTGGAAGAAACATTGAATTTCATATAAAGGTACCCACTCCGCTAGCTCCCAACTACTAAAAATATCTTCCTGTGGTGGTTAATTGTGCATTGTACCCCGGTTTTCTGCACTATTTTATTGCTGATGAACTGACAGAATTCATTCAAAAGCAAACTAAATTTCAGTTATTGAAAACAACTAAAATAAAAAATTTATTCAATTCAAAATGAATCTATTTGACTACCAAATGTATATTGAACAATATATAAGAAAACCTTGAATAAAAAAAATTACATTATCTCACATTTTTTTTTTAAAAGATTGACTTATGAATCCAAAATCTTCTCAACTACATTACCACCAACAAATCATTTCACTTGTCCTTACTAAATTTGTTTGCAAATACGTAAATTGACTGCTTACAAATAAAGAAAATATACATTGTTACACCTCTGTGATATAAAAGATACAATAACCAACATCTTGAGTTATTCTTGTTACAGCAAAACGTTATGGGAAAACAATGCACTTCAAAACACTAAATTAAGTGGCATAATCTTTAATGGGAGGTTGTAGGCATCAAGACCTATTATAAAAATATGAAGAATGGAAGTATTTGCCTATTTTAAAAATACTAAACATTGATATATGAAACAGCAAATGAGTTCCACTAACCATTACATATATCATGGATTCCATCCAACACATGATAGACAATATTAATTTAGCCAACTTTGAAAGCAAAACAATATATATATATATATATATATATATGAATACAAATTCTACTTTGATTTTAGTTTAATTTTATAGTTTTGTTTTAGACCTACTATCATATAGTATATCTTCAATTTGTTATGCCTTCCAAAAAGAAAAATAAGAACAATATTATTACATCAAAACAAAAATAATCAAATTGGCTAAAGAATTTTTTTTTTTTTTTTAAATCTTATAGTTGAAGATAATAATTCTTTACTACAAATTGGCAGGACTGATACATACAAATATTTATGCATGTGCAAATTTATATACCTTGCTGCCCCTTTTTTTAACAATGCCAAAATTCCAATGAGATAATTATGATAAAGCTTTAATCATCTCAAAACAGAATAAAAGTACTTATAGAGCATGCTCTTAAAAAAATTCCAAGGCATAGGTAGGAGCTTTTGTTGTGAATGACCTCAAGCTATGTATCCACACCCAGTTTTGCATCCCACCTTGGCTGTGGGAAATTTTAGACATGCTCTGTAAAAAAAAAAAAAAACTATTCAAGTTCTATTTTTTCAACCCACAAATTAGCAAACAATATTTTAAAAGGCAATCTTTGAAAGAAAAAACATATTATCACCAAAACTAATCAAAGACGTAAATGTGTTTGCGAAATTGATTTACCAATTGCAATTTCTATAAGCTTTTATTAAAAAGATAAATTGCACATACAAATGTGACCTATAGAAACTAAAGCAATAGAAATTCAAAACTTACTGCATAAATATAAACCAAGCATTACAGAAAAATACTTGAAGTAACTAAAAGTTAGGCTTATGAGTAAAAAAAATTCTCAATCTAATGGGTCCGAAATTCTTTTTTAAATATCCTTGACACAACAAATTCTCTATCGATAATGCAACAGGCTCTTACAATATTAAAAAAAAAAAAAAAAAAAAAAAAACCAAAACCGAAATATCATATTGTGTTCAATCATAGAAACATTATGGCCTTTTGCTACGTTATTTTCTAGAATTAACCAAACAAGACCATGCTTTCTCATCTTATAGTCTGCAATCATAGGTTTTGTAAATTATATGATAGAAGACTATGTATTGTAATATCTTTTTCACTTACCGAGATAGCTTACCATTACCTCATAGCAGGCTTATCTAGGCTCCAAAAACCATACCAAACATAGATGGTTTCAATTTTTAGTAGATTTTATAAATGAGATAACATGCACACACAAAAAAGAAGAAGCTTGTTCTACGTATTAAACTTTCAAAATAAAATAACAATATAAAAGTATGGTTCAATATCAATAGATTGAGATTAAATTTAATCTCCTTGGTGGGCTAACAAACAAAAATTAAAATAAAGGAAACTACAGCTACAACTCTTTTTTAATCTATATAGTATACTAGTACCACTCCTCCATTGAGGAATTTTATCAATCATATTATACACAAACCCTCCCCCCAAAAAAATTCATTAGCATTGCTAAAATCAATGCAATAAATTTAACATGAAAGAATTAAGAAAACCCATAAAAACCAAAAAATAAAAAACAGCCCACAATCCTTTCACACTCAAGACAGGTGGAAACTTTTTATTACCTGGACAATCCTTCCTTATTAACTGTACATTGCCACCAACAATAGCCAAGTTTCTCTCTAAGAAGCTTTCATGTACACAACCCAACCATCAAATCACAATGAAAGTTGTCAACCACCAGCCAATCAAAAAAATCTCATATTATACTTCTGAAAATATCGGAGACTTTCTCTAGAGCCAAGCACAACAATAAAAAAGGAGGGGGAAAAAAAAAAGGAAAGAAAAGTAAACATGCTGAAATAAAGAAATGGAACCTTATTGGAAGCAAATTGAAATTTGAAAAATGAACAAACAATTTAACTAAATCTTAGGTGCAGATTATAGTCTTATAATCCAAATTGACTTTTGAAATCAACAATACTTGAACTAAAAGTAATTTGAAAATAAAAGAATTAGTAAAACTAAATAAAAGTTAAAATGATTCACAATTATATTATGCAATTTTGTCGGAAAGGGAGGAAAAGAGTGACCTTGAAGGAGTCAGTGCTTTGGGCTAATAGCATCACTGGGGAAGAGAATAAAAAAGGCCAACAAACATCACTTAAGAATTTTATCAAACAGTTTGTGCACATGTAAAAGAAACAACACTTAATGAATCATTGTAAAATTCAAATGTAACAAAAAAACTTCCTAAACACGTATGTATTAGTACTTCCAAATTTGCAATTTGAGCCCATATCTAACCAAAGTTGCCTGGACAATATTCAAGTGCATATTAATTAACTTTAGCTTAAATTCTCATTCTAAACATATTGGGCATAAATCAGCAACTTCAATCTGAGAAGAACGAATTCCAAATCAAATGAAAATTGAAACTCTAATAGATGATGGGAATAAAGTTGAGAATAATAATGAGTTAGTAGAGCAATAAATTGATTACTTGAGCAAACAAAGTCTTGAAAGAAATGAGAGGTACAGATCAGAATCTGTGTTGGACCTAGGAGAACAACTTGCTGCAAGGTTTCATGAGAAGAGACCTCAGTTTCTTGAAAAGTGAAAGCCAAAAAAGAAAGAAATATATGAAATAAAGAAAACACAGAACACAAATTGGAAGCAAAAAGTAAAACGAAAATAAAAACAACTTGCAGTTTTGGTTTTAAGATGATTCTAGGTTATGCTTTGAAGTTGTGTCCCCAAAACCAAACACAACAATTAATAACAGAAAATAGAGATTAAAAAAAATAGTAAGCATGTCAAATTAACCATTTAAAATTTAAATTAGGGAAAAAAATGGTGGGAGAAAGAAGAGGTTCCTATCGAAGAGACTGAACATCATTAAAATATGAAAAATATCATTGAAACGTTTCCTTAATGCACCAAACAAAAAGTGGCAATGTTTTGGTGTTTTTAAATGTAAATACAAAATCAACCACTTGTTAACAGAAGTATAAATTAAGAACCGGGAAAATAAAGGGGAAAATTTGTAAAAACTTACCTTTAATTTTGGTACTCATTCTATTGCATTTCATACCCCAATCGCTGTGATTAGTGAATGTTGTAGCCTTTGTCGACAGCTGCAGGAAAAACTTATTATTTTTAATTTTTATTATTAAAAAAAGCACTCAAATAACTTTACAAAAACGAACAAAGAGAACATAGGAAACCAAAATATATCAAAGAGGTGATGAAATGTATATCAATTATAAAAAATTAAATTAAAAAAAACATAAATGAAATGCCATGCATGTAGGTAGATACCCAAAACGAATGCAAACCCAAATAGGCAAAACAAAACCTATTCTAATCCAAATTCCTAAGTAAATTATTACAAAATCTAAATCTAAACCAATCTAACCAAGAAATTCAAACCCAAATTATATTCAATTCCTAGATTTGAAAACGAAAAGGAAAAGGAAAAAAAACAAAAACATTAACTTTACCGGTTATGGGTACATGGCCTGTCTCTCTGATGGAGGCAAAATTGTTTTATGAAACTTTTTGATTTCGTCGCCTCTCTCTTTCTCTACTTCTTTCTCCGTGTACTCATTGCCTTTCTCTGTTTCATCGCCTCTCTCTATTTCTAACCCAAAATACCAGTATATTAATTAAAACCAAATCTGACCCAAAATACCAATCTAAATCATAATTAACACCCAATTGATTCTCCAAATAAAAACCAAAAACCCTAAATTTTTAAATCTAAAACAGAACTATACCAGTAGCGATTCTGATTCCGATAGTCGAGTAGTGAGTGGAGGCTTACGGTGATAACAGAAGACCTGGGTGGCGCCCTTCTCTCTATCTCTACCCCTCTATTTCGTTCTTGACTCCTCTTCGTTCTTGACGCTTCATCTTCCTTACTTCTTCTTATTCCAGGGAAAGAAATTAGTGGACAGTTAGATGAAGAAATTTGATAGAAAGTGAGAGATATCTTTTCATTCTTGATTGCAAACTGTAGTTTTTAATCTCTTGATCTCTCTCTCCTTCTCCGTTCTCTGCCTCTCTATTTCTTTGTCTCTCTTTTCTGTCGGTCTCTCTTTCTCCTTTCTCCGTGTAGCAGTCTTTTTTTTTTTTTTTTTGGGTCTTAAGCGGTTGGTTTTCCTTTTTATACCCGTAGGGCTCCAAACAGTGTTTAACTTAGTGAAAAATTATAATTTATTGCTTTTAAATGGTGTTCTAGCTTTATCAAACAACTAGTTAAAGACCCGTGTGTTGCACGGTTTTATCATAAACTTATAGAATATATATTTTTTCATATATAGAAAGTGTGGTTTTTTTTTAAAAATTTTTTATAGCTAAATGCTAATTTCTTGAGATTTGGGGGAAGGGGTGGCACATATCTTTAGGGTAGGGCGCATCCAATGGAACTTCGATCATAAAACATTGAGTACTTGTAATATAAGTATGCAATTCGCAACCGTTCTCAAAGCTAAAAAAAAAAAAGTACTATTATTAAAATTTAATGATATACAAAATAATAGAAAATTTAATGATTGATAAAAGTCATCAAATTTAATGAACAATTTATCATCAAATTTATATTAATATATGCTTAATAATAAGCTAAAAAGAAGATTGTTCTCTAAATCAAAATTGCGAGGATGAAAGTAAAATTTCACCATTGAACCCATGTCATAACACACACACACACACACACACACACACAAATCATATCTAAGCATATTTAATGATTGATTCTCAAATTACAACCATATAAATTGGATAAAACTTAAGAAAATTAGGTTAAACAAAAGACAAAAAATACACAAAACCTATTCAATTTGATGGAAAAAAAATTAGAGTAAACAAATGATTCAGTCATCCAAATTTGTTCTTTTAAAAGTATTAATTAAGAGTATGTTACTATTTTAAGTCTTAAATTATACCTAAAATATCATTTTTTTTCATGAGTAATAAACTTTATTAATAATGTAGATTATTAATAACTAAACAAAATACAAAATATTATGGATGAAATGGAAGTGATTCCATAAAATCTATAAAGAGTGTTGCTATTTGTAAGACCCACACAATGAGACCTATATCATGAACCATACAAATATGACAAAAACACAACTATACATCAATTCTTAAACACACACATGTTTATCAATTAATGGCTTAAATACGTGATTAGTCAGTAAAGTTTAGAGTGATTATGTTTAAGCCCTCAGATGACGTGGTCAAACTAAAAATGCTCCGTAGAGACTAAAAATAAATCGTAATTAATATCAATCACTTTTGAAGTTTTTTAGGAACTAAAAACAATAGCTTTAAACTTTAGTGAAGTACTAAAATCATTTTTGGCCTAAATAAAAAAGATACTTTTAAAAGTATAAAGAAAGTAAATAAATAAATGAAGCCTAGGCAATCACACTCTTATTGAATGCAATATATTTGAATTTTGACAGAATGACAAATAAATAAACATTCATCAGTCACTTTTTTTTTTTCTTTTTTGGATTAAAAAAAAAAAAGACTATGAATAAAGATTAAGAAATTAAATATGAAAAAAAAAATGAGAAATTTAGTGTGAAGGAAGAAAATTACAATTTATTGACTATTTTGTGTCTAATAGCAGGCATAAGTTGAGTTCTCCAATCATCGTTCAATGGTGCAGTGGGTTCGGTTTTGATAGTTTGTTTGTGACCAATATTCTCCTCCACTTTTCTAAACCACCAAAAAACAACATTAGCTATTTTAAACTTTTAAGGGAAGAGTTTTCAAAACAGAAAACGAAAAACCAGAATAGTAATAAGGACCTAATGTGTTATTGAAGAATCTAAAAGCAGCCAAGGAATACACAGAAACCTTGCTTACAACTTTCTTTAGATTTTCGCCCTGTAATTTTTCTTCTGTTCTTTTTCTTGTTGTTTGGGGAAGAGAGAGAGAGGAAGTCGAAGAGTTCAAGGTATTGGAATAAGATTATGAAAGCGCTATTTGAATGTTTTGAGGTTTGGCACTTTGCTTTTGTGCCGAAACTGGAAATGTGTGCTTTTATAACCTTAGCTATTGTTGCACAAAGTTGAATTGCACACGACCCGTATTGCGTATCCATCCCACACACATTGTAATTCTCACTAATCCAAACTTCAAGTACATAAGTAGTGTAAGCTAGATTGTTATTAGATTTTTATTTATTTTATTATTATTATTATTTTATGTTAAAGTTAACGTGAAAAAGTTTTTTTTTTCCAGTATTTTTTATTTTTTTTATTTTTATATAGATATACACACTTACTTTAGACATGAACCACTTTTTTATTATTATTATTATTTTTTGGAGATAAACTACTTAATGATAAGAATGAATTAGAGTCATGGTAGTATACTTTCACTTTTATATTAGATAATTTTAAGTTGTGAAGAAGTTAATAACTTGATATGAACAAAAAGAAAATGGAGTTTACCCAATCAAGAAGTTTAGGTTAATTACATATTAGTTTTTTTTTTTTTTTTTAATAATTTATCCCAAAAAAATAGTTAACGTTATTAGCTAGATTGTTATTAGAACTTCTTCTTCTTTTTTCTTTTTTTTTTTTTTTTTTTTTGTTTTTGTTTTTGTTTATGGTTAAAGTTAACGTGAAGATGTATTTTTTTTTCCCCAGTATTTTCTTTTCTAGATATAAACTTACTTTAGACATGAAGCACTTTTTTTTTTTTTTTTTTGAGATAAGCTACTTAATAATAAAAATGAATTAGAGTCATGGTAGTATACCCTCACTTTTATATTAGATAATTTTAAGTTGTGAAAAAGTTGATAACTTGATATGAACAAAAGAAAAAAGGAGCTTACCTAATCAAGAAGTTTAGGTATATTTATCCCAAAAAAATAGTTAATGTTATTAGCTAGATTATTATTATTATTATTATTATTATTATTTTTTACGTTTAAGTTATTACAAAAAAGAAGTATTTTTTTTTTTTTGAGATAAACTACTTAATGATAAGAATGAATTAGAGCCCTGCTAGTATACTATTCATTTTTAGTTCTTAAAATTCTAAAAAAATGATAAGAATGAATTAGAGCCCTGTTAGTATACTATTCATTTTTAGTTCTTAAAATTCTAAAAATTTAATAAAATTTATGCAATTTGGTGAAGCCACTTGGCGCAACTACGGCGTCTAAGCCCAACTTTTATTATATATAATATAATATGATATAAAGTATCGCTTTTTAAAGTTATACGTGTCTAAATTATCCTATTTGTCAGCACCTCCTTAATTGTAGGAATTAACTTTCTTCAGCTTCTGCTATTATATATATATATATATATATATAGATGTAGATATAGATATCGATATAGTATTAGATATATATATTGATTATCTGCATAATTATCATTCTTTGAGCAATTTTATCATCTCCTAATTAAGGGCATGTACTAGAAGAGGCAGCTAGCATTGCCTTTAGGATTCTCCAATCACATAAGAAAAGAATATGTTTCACGTACGCATGATTCTTCTATATATAAACCCCATTTTCTTTATTGCAGTAACCCATGCCATAATCTTAGTTGCTAATTTGTTTTTTCTTTTCTCATTTTTATAGGGAGCCTTTTGCTCGTTTTTGTTCTATGTCTTAAGCATGCTTCCACGGTGGCACAGCTCATAGGCAGTGTCTCCTTCCAACTTGCTAGATGACAAAGTTTACATTCCAATAGATCTATCTTAAAAGGTCAAGGTACATTAAAAATGTATCACTACTTCGGTTTGTGGTCCTCTTACCTCTATATATGAGACATGAAAATATGGACAATATATATATATATATATATTTTCATAAAAAAAAATGGAAGTTAGGATTAATTTTTATTTTACAATATCACACCATTTAATGAAATTTGATTGTATTGATATTTTTTTTTGAAACCTATTATCATAATATAGTATGTTTGCTCATCATTCTTGTCAAATATCAAAATAATTGGATAATAAAAAATTTCATATAAAAATGCTGAAAAAAATATATATAACTTTCTTACATTTCAAAAATTTACTAAATATATCAATTTCAAATTAGACAATAAGTGAATAAATGACATTTAATTGACATGATTTTAAAATACATGTTAAGTGTGGCGAAGAGATTTGCAAAGAGTTATAAGATGTAATTTAAACCTAATCCATATTTCTCTTGCAAAAGCATTGAATAAAGTGCAAAAAAGTTTTGAAACCTTAATCTGTCTAAGTGGATGTCCGTACGTGTCTTTCTTGATACCATTAATTGACTAGTTAATTTAGTGGTAAACTAGGTTATTTTCAACCATATGATTTCACTCTGTTTCTTTAATTTATAGAGCATGTTCTTGTTATATGAAAGGTCCTTAATGTTGACCCTAAGGTACAAGCGGAAGTTTAGTTGTGACACATATGGACTGTAAAGTTGTTATTTACAACTATGTATTTTGTTGGCTTTTATTCCGTGATAAATTTGATTGTAATTATTCTCAATCGTTTATACCCTGTATTTATTGTGGGATTTGTTGTAAGGGTTGTGTGATAGAGAGAGTGTGTGAAGACTCAAGCATTTGGAAGACTGGAGGATTCTCGCGGGTATGTCGCGACCTAGCTTCCCGCGAAGTGAAGCATGTGCCCTGCACATGCTAGAATGCAAAGAGTCAGGCCAGGTGGAGACAGCTGTCTCTCGCGAGTATCTCGCGGGTAAGGCCTTCCCGCGAGACACCTGCGAGACAAGCTGTTCTGCCAGCCTGTACTGACTGACTCACACATTTTGCACCTATCCTATATAAACCCTCATTACCCACAAATGTTGAGGAATGCTTCAGAGAGAAAACCCTAGCCAAACACATTGTGAATTAGAGATTGTCATCCCCACATTTCTCTATACACTTGCTTGTGGTATCTCCTCAACCCTTCCGTCTCCATTTCCACACCATTGAGAGGTTGATAGCCCAAACACTTATCACACCCTTTGAGAGTGCTGTGAGACGTTTTTGGTGCTGCTGGGAAGCATTGGAAGAAGCCTGGAATGGCAGATGCAACATGGAGCTTGTTGCGGGATCCGGGGTGCTAGACAAGACACGGTTCCGAGAAGCCTTGTTGGAGTAGGAGCTTGGAATGCTTAAGTGCATCGGGTAGATTAGGCTTGGAGGGTCTCTTGCTAACCCATGTATCCCAACTGATTGTCTAGTGGATCGATTTCCGCTTGGAGGGCGGCGGAGAGGTTTTTCGCCGAGTTCTTCGGTTTCCTCTTCGAGAACACGTCTCGGTGTTTTCTGTGTTTGCATCCTTCTTCCCTACTCTTGTTTATTCCATTATACTGCTGTGTTGCTTAGTTTATGGATTAGAGTAGCTTACTCGTTCATCCGCTTGCATTTACACTATTCCGCACTTTGTAGTAAGTTAGTGTAAAATCTATCGAGCCGTAATTTTAATTGGGGGGTCTAAACAGCTCTTGTGTTTTCAACACATTATCGAGCTTTCAATTGGTATCAGAGCAGGTACATTTGCAGTGGTTTAAATACCTAAGTGTGATCCTTGACCCTATTTGAGATGGATCGGTCTCAATCGCTCAATGTTTCACCATTTTTTATGGGAACAATTATGCATTCTGGAAAGTCAGAATGAGAGCATTTTTATGTTCTATGGAGGATACCATATGGGATGCGGTTGAGATAGGCTGGACTAAGCTGGAGGAACCTAAGTCCACTTGGGATAAGGCAGCTCTTGCAGCCGCCAATGCTAATAGTAGATCTTTAAATGCTATTTTCTGTGGTGTGTCTCCTGATGAATTCCACAGGATCTCTCATATGACGGTAGCCAAGGAAGCTTGGAAGATTTTGGAGACGACATATGAGGGTACGAAGAAAGTTAAGGACACAAAACTTCAGATGCTTACCACCAAATTTGAAGAACTCAAGATGGGTGATGATGAACCATTTGATTCATTCTATGGGAAGCTCAATGAAATTGTAATTGCTAAATTCAATCTTGGGGAGAAGATTGAAGAGAATAAAGTGGTGAGAAAAATTCTGAGGTCCTTACCGGAGAGCTTTCGGGCAAAAGTCATAGCCATAGAGGAAAGCAAGGATTTGGATGAAATCAAGATCCAAGAGCTCATTGGATCACTCCAAACGTATGAGCTTGGACTGCCTTCCCACAGGACGAGTAAATCACTTGCACTTAAAACCATAACCGAAAGAATGGATGATCCTTCCGAAGAAGATGGAGTGGAGAAGGAAGTAGTATACCTTGCGAAAAACTTCCGAAAATTTCTGAAGATGAAGAACAGTGGAAAACCATTCAACAGAGGAAAATTTTCATCTTCAAGAGGTGATAGGAAAGAGTTTACGAGGAAGGAAGGGAGGGATTCTCAACCTCCTTCAGACATTGTGTGTTATGAGTGCAATGGCCATGGACATCTAAAGAAGGAGTGTCCAAATTTTTTGAGGGGAAAAGGCAAGGCTTATGCAACTACGCTCAGTGATTCAGACTCTTCGGATTCTGACTCGGAAGAGAGCTGTGACGGAGAGGGAAACTACTCCGCCTTCATGACCATTGCTCATGTGGAGTCATCGGATGATTTGGGTGCACTTGTGAAGGAGCTTGGTGAGCATTCGGATTCAGAGTCAATTGGGATTGTGGAAGAATCAGATGCTGAAGAGGAAGAAAATACAGCTAATCTTCAAGAAAATTACTCCTTACTACTTGAGAAGTCGGGAGAGTATACCAGAGTAGCCAAGGCAGCTGTAAGGAAAATGAAGAAAGCTGAGGAAGATTACAGAAGTCTCTTGGTCAGATATAAAGAGGCTAAGTGTGAGATTGAGACACTAAATGGTGAGTTGTCTGAAACCTATACGAAGGTGAGGTTTCTTGAGCAAGAGGTAGTGCAAGCTCATGCCAAGATAGAGAGAGTCTCCTCCCAGAAGTTAGATGATGTTATCTCATCTCAAAAACCTTCTTCAGACAAGTCCGGGTTGGGATACACCGGAGGAAGCTGCTCATCAGTCAAAGTCACCAAAGAAGTAAAGTTTGTAAAGGCAAACGAGACGGTTGTAGAAGAGCCCATTCTTGAGAAAGTTGAGGACGTAAAGAAGAAGAATGTGGCTGAGCAACGAATGGTGAATAAGCCCTGAAATCAATCTGTGGTTAAACATGAAACCAGAGGAAGATCTCTCCCAAGATCACAACGGGGTCCTAGAACGGATTATGTGTGTCATTACTGCGGACTGCAAGGACATACCAGACCCAACTGTCAAAAGCTGAGATCAGACAACAATGCAAGCGCACCTCGGTCACGAGGAAGGAGAAATGACATGAGGTCTTGGGGTGGTGAACAACCGAGAAGTCAAAATCGTGATCCCAGTGTGATGGACGTGATGAAAATGATCGGTGCCTTCACCACTTGCTTGGAGAGTTTCACCAGAAGGTTTGACAGTCCAAATTCTTGTACCCAATCTGTTAAGGATATCACCCCAAACGCACGTGACGTGTGGGTGAAGAGGGGTACTCATGCATAAGCATTATAACATGTCGACGCATAAATTCTTTCAATGTTTAGGGACATTTGCTGTTGCATCTTTTCATGCATTGCTTTCTTTATACTGGTGTTATTTTGTCTGGTTGGTTTGTACCAGCTGTTTTTGTTGATCTTTCCTTTCTTGTTCTGTTTTGGGTGTGTTCAAAAACAAAAAATATAGAAAATCCAAAAATTTGATCACTTTGTTGAGTTTTGTCTCAAAGCATGTTTTGCCTTGTACCTTTGTACTTATGGCTTTGTGCATTTAACGAGCTTAGCTTGTCTCTCATGCACTCATATCATTGTGGAAGAAATTCTGAAATCTATGTGACTGTTGTAAATAGATCTTCAACCTTGTCATGAATGATTAGTGAATGGTTTTGTTGATCTTGAGACATGCATAGACTCATGTCTATATATCTTCCCACTTTTTTTTTTTTGCTTAAAAGAGCTCTCTAAATGTAAATCTCCAAATGAAAAGAGATATAGAGCTGCAAAAGCCTGTCGCACAAACTAGTATTCGACTAGGAAAAAGGGAAAGCGACCAAAATAAAATGTATGATGCCCAAAAAGCCAAAGGCTAACTCATCAATTGAAATATCAAAAATTTCAGGCATCTATCTCTAAATGAGATTTTCTTTGCTCAAAAGTTGCAAATGATATGTTGAATTTGGAGCCAAATGAAAAGCTTTAATGAATTGTTATCTAGTACGTGTGGGAGGTCATATATGCATGTTTCTATAATTGAGATAGGTCACATAATCTAGTACTAATTGTGTATGCCTTGATTGAATTGATCATTGAAGCTTCACATTGGACTAAGGACTATCTCATTTGTGATATCCACACACAACACACAAGTCTATGTTCAATGAATGTCATATTCATCTGTGTGATTGTACTTGATTAAATGTGTTTTCACATGCTCAATCTTTGTTTGATCAAATCCAAAAAGATTTGAAAGTGATTTTGTACTTTCTTGTCTTTTGTTTTTGTTCAGAATGCACTTTTGTGCCTTCCTTTAAAAAAAAAACTGGTTCAGGGGTTGTCTCGCGAGAAGCTCGCAACTTAGAGCTTCCCGCGAAAAGGGCTTGAGGGAAATTTTTTTTTTCCCTGTCACACAGAAACTTTCACGGCTATCTCGCGACCAAAAGCTTCTCGCGAAATGCTGTTTGGCTAAAAATTGGACTTCTCAAATTTTAGACAGAAGGTATCGCGACTGTCTCGCGACTATCTCTCGACTTAATGCTTCTCGCGAAAGTTTTTATGCTTCAGTGGCCCTTCTCGCGACTGTCTCGCGACTGTTTCGCCACTCTCTAACCTGCGAAAAACGCGTGTTTTCAGTTTTTATATTGCTAATGTGACAGTTTTTCAAAACACAAAAACTTCCCTCGCTCAACCTCTCTCGAACCTTTTCTAACCCAAATCACTATTCCATTCAAACCCCTTCAATCCAAGCATTTTTTCTGCATTTTCTTCTTCAAGGTATGTTTGTTATTCAATTCTTTTTAAGTTTTGCTTAGATTATGCAGAATTTTTGGGTAGGGTTTTGATAATTGGGGATTTTCGAAACTTTGGGTTAGTTTTCAAAATTGGGTGATTTTCTCTCAAATATTTTGATTGGGCTATGTTCCATTTCTTGTTTCTACATATGTGTTGGCCCCTTGTGACATTTTATCATGTATTGAGGGTAGATTTTCCCATGTTCATGCATTATTCATGATATATTTACATTTGTGCATGCTAAGTGTTTGTGAAAATGTCCGAGTGACATGTTTGTGCCAAATTGAAATCAAGTGACTTCAATCCATGAACTTTCACTTGTTTAACCTTATTGTACTTGGTTTAGTCATTGAACCCGTATTTCTTTCACTTTACTCAAGTTGCATACTCTTGGCACACAACTAGGCACACTTAGGCACCCTCATGCATCCCGTGCCGCACACACTCATCAGCACATGCACACATGTGCACACACATGCACAGTCTCTTAGTTTTATATGCATTGTGTTTTTGCCTTATAGTTTTGTGTTTTTAAGCATGCTATTTAGAGTCAACCTTGCTTTGTCTTTCAGTTAATTCAACACTGTTTTGGGAACTAACTTGAATCTAATCAAGTTGTGTTCTGGTTTGTGTTTTTGCATTTTTTTCCTTTTCTGCTTTGTGAAATTGTGCAGATATCTCCCACCAAGCATGCAGCTAAGAAGAAATCGTCCTCAAAGCGAGCCCGAACTGATTCTGATAATTTCAAGTCTATAGAAGCTGATATGAAGTACAATGATTGCTACAAGGACAAGACGATCATCATGGAACGGGTAGTCCAGTTAGAGACTCTTGAGGGCACTTTCATCCCTGAAGTGTTCAAAGATAGAACTTGGACCAAGTTACTAAACCCGACTGGAGTGGTATATTCAGAGATTATCAGGGAGTTCTTCTCTAATGCCACTGTCAACGGAGACTGTATTGAGTGCTGGGTAAGACACAAGGAGTTTGTGATTACAAGAGAGATCATCCAAGACTTTTTGGAAACTCCTCCTCCGTCTCAGCCAATCACAGTTGCATATGAGGACAGATTGGGTTCTACTGCTGAGATGATTACACTCCTCGGTGGTGAACCGAAGAAATCATCCATGAACACCATCAAGTTCTCTCCAGAAATGAGGACTCTAAGCTATGTGAAGATTCACAATTTGTATCCGGTCACCAATCTCACCACTCTATCTGCTCCGAGAACAAGATTCCTGTATGATCTCTTTACATATAAGGAGATTGACATTTGTGGTCATATCATACATGTCCTGAAGAAGAGCATCACAAAGCAGAATTCACGGACTGTGATGCCATTCCCCTCCTTGATCATGGGATTGATTGCCAGGGCAAAGCTCAAGCTACCCAGTGGCCTCACAGTTGTTCAGAGAGACTACCCCATTGGTGGTCATACACTGACTAGGAGCACTGCACACATCAAGGGTTCTAAGACTGGTGTGCATACCATACCGCCACCATGACGGGTTCAGCAGGATGAAGGTGAAGATACAGAGGAGGAGATTGATAGGTTCACCTCGACTCCAGAGCCATCTGCACAGCCATCATCTTCGGCTCCACCACAAGGCTTAAGCAAACTTGATCAGTTGCTTGCTAAGATGGATCAGATGTCTACAGTGCTTGACTCCCATGTGCAGTACACTGCTGATCAGTTTGCATATCTTCAAGGACAGATCATTGCGCTCTCTTCCCAAATACAAGACTTGTCTATGGAGCACGACTCGGATTCAGAGTCAGATGAGTTCTAGCCCTTTGGCCATTCCAGTCAAAAAGGAGGAGAAAATTTTGAGGGGGAGCTGGAGAAGAGCTTGCACAGCATTAGGGGGAGCATAGTATAGAAACTTAGTAACATTGGTTATTGGTTTTTCAGACGGTTTTTATTCAGTATCATTTAGTCTTTATAACTGTTTTACGGCTTTTGGTTTAAAACTTTGATACTATGTTTTTATTTAAGTAATATTTAAAAAGTTTCTTTTGTGATATTTTCTATGCTTTTTAGCATACTTTGCATGTACCCATGTTGCTTTTGTAAGCTTTAAGGGTTTATTTCATTGCATAGTTTGTAGGCTTTTATGGTGTGTGCCATGCATATTCTGTACTTTGTTTATGCAGCCTTTATGCTTGTGTTATTGAAGTTTAATGTCACACATTTTACTTTAGTACAACACTCTTGTGCCCTAGTAGGATTGTTCCTAGATGCAAATACTTCATGTATTTCGCATTGGTTGAGTGTTGGACTTGCAAATGATACTCTTTATTTGAGCTTATCACCTTGCATGTCCTGATGGTCATTCCATGTGTGAATGAGCATAGTGATCACTTTTGCGTAAGTGATTGCTTGTTTGATCTTGCCATGGTCTATTGTTTTTATTCCATTTTGCTTGATCATGCTATTATTGCTCCATATGCTTTTCAAGTTTTTCTGCATACAATGATATTAGTTTGTTGTTGTGTTTCAGGAGATACTTGTTCATATGTTTCAAGAGCCTTTCAGAATCTAGAATTAGGTGTGAGTGAGTTTTGCCTTTGTTCCCAAACTCACGTTTAAGTCTAGAGTCTGTTTTAGGGTTTTGTCACGGAATAGCCAAATGGGAAGATTGTAAAGTTGTTATTTACAACTATGTATTTTGTTGGCTTTTATTCCGTGCCAAATTTGATTGTAATTATTCTCAATCGTTTATACCCTGTATTTATTGTGGGATTTGTTGTAAGGGTTGTGTGATAGAGAGAGTGTGTGAAGACTCAAGCATTTGGAAGACTGGAGGATTCTCGCGGGTAAGTCGCGACCTAGCTTCCCGCGAAGTGAAGCATGTGCCCTGCACATGCTGGAATGCGAAGAGTCAGGCTAGGTGGAGACAGCTGTCTCTCGCGAGTATCTCGCGGGTAAGGCCTTCCCGCGAGACACCTGCGAGACAAGCTGTTCTGCCAGCCTGTACTGACTGACTCACACATTTTGCACCTATCCTATATAAACCCTCATTACCCACAAATGTTGAGGAATGCTTCAGAGAGAAAACCCTAGCCAAACACATTGTGAATTAGAGATTGTCATCCCCACATTTCTCTATACACTTGCTTGTGGTATCTCCTCAACCCTTCCCTCTCCATTTCCACACCATTGAGAGGTTGATAGCCCAAACACTTATCACACCCTTTGAGAGTGCTGTGAGACGTTTTTGGTGCTGTTAGGAAGCATTGGAAGAAGCCTGGAATGGCAGATGCAACATGGAGCTTGTTGCAGGATCCGGGGTGCTAGACAAGACACGGTTCCGAGAAGCCTTGTTGGAGTAGGAGCTTGGAAGGCTTAGGTGCATCGGGTAGATTAGGCTTGGAGGGTCTCTTGCTAACCCATGTATCCCAACTGATTGTCTAGTGGATCGATTTCCACTTGGAGGGCGGCGGAGAGGTTTTTCGCTGAGTTCTTCGATTTCCTCTTCGAGAACACGTCTTGGTGTTTTCTGTGTTTGCATCCTTCTTCCCTACTCTTGTTTATTCCATTATACTGCTGTGTTGCTTAGTTTATGGATTAGAGTAGCTTACTCATTCATCCGCTCGCATTTACACTATTCTGCACTTTGTAGTAAGTTAGTGTAAAATCTATCGAGCCGTAATTTTAATTGGGGGGTCTAAACAGCTCTTGTGTTTTCAACACATTATCGAGCTTTCATGGACAAATATTATTGAGCTCCAAGGCTCATATTGAGAGTTTAATCTAACAAATAGACTTGAAAATAGCTTACAAAAGTTTGATAATTGAGAGCCATGGGGTTAGTTATATTTAGCAGGACCCATGTATATATATATATATATATAAATATTCTCAGTTATTGAAGCTCAAATTCCTAGTAAATGTTTATGAACCATATATGTCTATGGTAGAGGTAGAGTCATCTAAATGAAAAACCAGCTTAAATTAATCTGGAATGTCCCGAAATTTTTCACTAATGCCAAAGCAATTGAGATGGCTAATGTCTGCCCCTTGATTAATTCAACTCTGTCGGTCTGCCCTACAACAAAATTCTGAATTCTGAATTGGCAAAGCTTTGGCTCGCTCTCTCTCATCTGTTTTGCATGATTAGCCAAATTATACTCCCATGAGCATAGAGTATTGAACATGTCACTTCTCTATTACTATTAGTCCACGTATCCATATCTTAGTGTTTTAGTGAGCACAAAAATCTTACTCCATATGATTGATTTCTTGGAGATTACTAAGAATGAAAGACTTAGTTGAATTTGGCAGTTTGCCAGATGTAATTATGTTAGTTTTCAGAGGGAAAAGGGCACTATGAGTATTAGGGTGCTCTCATTCAATTTACATTGAGCACCTTCTCCAGTCCTACAGGCATTGATGAATGAAACAGTCTATGATGTACAAATATACAAGCAGATCCCAAGATCTGCTCCCATGTCTTACCCACATTGTAAAAATAGATTCACTTAATGATAATTCAAATGTGTTTGTAAAGAACGTCTGTTTACATGTTTTGTGTTGTTGCTCTCTATGTAGACATCTCTATCAAATGGAGTGCCTTGTATTGTGTTTTGTGGTGTATCAGATTATGCAGGCGGAGAGGGATTACTGTCATCAACGAGCCTTATTATTTGGCTGCTGTGAAGGCTCTCAGTGTTGTTATTGAGTTTATTGGATTATTTGGTAAGGAAGCTCCACGACCACTGAAAGTGGACACCATTTGAAGCTAGAGAAATATTGCTAAATATGTAAACAAATTATTTAATTTTGATAAAGTAATGTCCTAAAATATTTAGCAATGCCTCATGTTGTACAGTTCGTTCTGATTTCTAGAAGGTCTTGCCCTGCCTATGACGTGTGAGAGTTCTTAAGTGTGACTTGTGAATGTTACCATATCCGCCATGTGAATGACTCTCTTGGGAGCTGTCTAGTGTGGACATGTCTAGTTGTCCTACACATGGATCAGTGAATACACCACTGAATCTAGAGCTAAGGTGAAGAGTGGAAGTCCCCACTTCCTTTAGGTCCAAGAAACACTCTTGGCCCTTACTTAGAGGTCCAACTTAACTAGACTTGAGTATGGAGTTAGGGTACGGGTTTGCCAATTTGTTAGGCAGGCACCTAGACTTGCTTGACCGAGTGGATCAGCCTCCACTAATATTTCTAGGCCATTTTTGATAAGATCCAAGAAAGTCAAAGAACTTCTGTGTTATTGCTTATCTCTTTTTGTGAGAATACTCGGGTATATATATACAAGCCTTATCACTATACTCAACTAATCAATGATTACAACCAATGATTTAGTAACTACCAACAAACTAATCAATGATTAACAGTGCAGTAACTAACTAATTAGCGATACTAACTGACTCAACTCAACAGCCTTGGCACAACTCAGCAGCCTTTTATCAATTTTCAATCAAAGTTTTGACTAAGTTGGTTCCCATCTATTATATACAACTAGTATGTAATCCATGCTTACGCACAGGAATAGTGAATTGTAGTGTTGCTATTGATATTAGCTTGGGTTATTAAACATATAGGATATAGTTTGACCAATACATTTGGAGGTATTAATATAGTTTTTTCTTGCAATTTTCATGATATTCATTATGCTAAATTTTTCATTACATTGCTATTACGCATATAATTTTGAAAATTATTATTAAATCTACATATAGAATATCAATTCACAATTATTGTTTGTGAAATTCTACTAAATACAACACAAAATAAAATAATAAATTGGTCAAATAATATCTCTTAAATTGAATGGGGATAGGTGTATGAGATCGTTTAGCTCAATTACAATTTGTTACGTGTAATATCTTCGCATACAAATATCTGAATAGAAACTGTATAAAAAATATATTCATTAGTTCAGAGAAAAATAATAACAAAAATCTAAACAATTTAATTTGCATGGAAAGCTAACAAAAGAAAAATCTTTTAGGTTCTAAAGATTTAGGATTTTACGTATTTAGAACTCTAATTTGTATTGTTGGCAAACCATGATCAAAACAGGTTATTTAGTCTTGTTTAGACTTGCTCAAAGTTGGGTCTTTCATGTAAAGTTGGAATCGAGTGGCTGCAGATGCATTGGTGCATTTCAGCCTGGCTCGATCAATCGAAGGAAAGGCTCGATCGATCGAATCTCGGGCAGAATGTTTTTCTATAGATTATTCCAGCTCAGCCCTAACTCATTAAACGTTTTGGGTTTTCTGTTTTTACCCTAGGTATATAAAGAAAAACCCTAGCCACGTTTTTAGAGTTGCTCTAGTTGTATTGTTGCTCATACATTGCAGTTTTGTGTAAATCTCTTGTGAGATCTAGAGGAGCTTTCCTTTACACAAAGCTTAGGGTTTTCGAGATAGAGATAGTATCAACATCTTGATGATCAACTCGGTTGCTACCATTGAAGCTTAAAGAATATCAAGCGTGGGTGCTTGTAGCTGATTGAAGAATTCAAGAAAGAAGGAATCCGTGGATTCGGAGCTTCCACGTGGTCGTGTCAGTAAGTTCTACTGGTGGTTAGCATTAGGAAGTTAAGCGGAGAGCTTGTAGTCCATTTGTATGAACTTCGATTCTTTCATAGTGGATTCAGGTTTGCCTTGAGGATTGGTGGGTCAAATCCTCCTCAGGTTTTTACTGTGTGGTTTCTTGGGTGATCATATCATTGTGTCTTTTATTATTCTGCTGCTTTATACTTTTGATATGATTATTTGATTGCTTTAACCTAGAATTGCTTAATTTGACTAAGTAACAACTTGGCTAATTAACTAGGCTAACCAATCTGGTTGTTTTAAGGAGTCTAAAACCGTTCAAGTGGTATCAGAGCAAGTAACTCTCTTGTTAGAGATTCTTTTGATCTCTGAGCTGATCCTTGACCCCTGCTGTTATGGATTTTTGGAAAATCATTTTGCTTATATATCAACTTGTCTACTCGTTGTCTTTACCTCTTGTTGTTCCTATCAAATCTTTCCTTGAGTATATTGGCATAATCACTTGTGATAAGAATTATTTATGCTACACTGCTTTAATCGCCTTAAAGGCACGTGATTCTTGTCTTTGGTATTTGGATAGTGGTTGTTCCAGGCACATGACAGGAAACAAAAGTTTGTTAAAAACTCTCTTTGAAGGAAAGATTGGAACAGTTACTTTTGGAGATGGGAGCAAATCTGTGATTAGAGGTATTGGAACTGTGGGTATTCCAGGACTGCCAGTATTTGAAGATGTTTGATATGTTGATGGACTAAATTTACTTAGTATAAGCCAGATTTGCGACAACAGATTAAATATTCTTTTCACCAAGTACGAATGTGAGATACTTGATGGAGGAGGTGACTGTATGTGTGTTGGTGTAAGGACTGCTGACAACTGTTATGGTATAACACCAAGTGTGAACAACAAGTGCTTTAGTGCTAAAATTGATCAAGTTGATTTGTGGCATCAACGATTGGTACATGCCAGTCATAAGCAGTTAGAGAAGATTTCCAAATGTGAGGCGGTTATAGGTTTACCAAAGTTTGAGAAGATAGAAAAGTGCATTTGTGGACCATGTCAGATAGGTAAACAAGTAAAATCCAAGCATCCGTCTGTGACTAGTGTTCAAACTTCAAGACCTCTAGAGTTACTACACATTGATCTCATGGGTCCTGCCAGAGTTCAGAGTTTGGGTGGAAAGAAGTATATTCTAGTTGTTGTAGATGATTTTACTATATATACTTGGGTTGTGCTTTTGAAAGATAAAGCTGAGGCTCCTGAGAAGATGATACATCTATGCAAGAAGTTGTAAGTTGAGAAAGATACTGTAATAGCCAGAATAAGAAGTGATCATGGAAGAGGATTTGAGAATACTAAGCTGGCTACTTTCTGCAATGATCAAGGCACTCATCAAGAGTTCTCTTCACCCAAGACACCTCAACAAAATGGGATTGTGGAAAGGAAAAATAGGGTTGTACAGGAGATGGCACGAGTCATGTTACACAACAAAAAGTTGCCAAAATCCTTCTGGGGAGAAGCTATCAACACTGCCTGTCATACCCTCAATTGTGTGTATTTCAGACCTGATTCTAAGAAAACACACTATGAACTCTGGAGAGGAAAGAAGCCAGTTGTCAAATATTTCAGAATATTTGGCAGTGATTGCTACATTCTACGTGATAGAGAGAATCTAGAAAAGTTTGATGCAAAAAGTGACAAAGGATATTTTCTAGGGTACTCTTCTACTAGTAGAGCGTATAGAGTGTACAATCTGAGAACTAAAACAGTCATGGAATCTTCAAATGTTGTGATAAATGATGAAGTGTGTTCAGAAGTACCTACAGAAAGCACTACTCTTGCTTATGATAAGTCTTTGGAAGTTGATGATTCTCTTCCTGCTGAGTATGTTGTGAAACATAGTGAGGAAGAGTTGTTGGTGTTAAATGATACAGTCTCAGTGCCATCAACTTCAGAACCATCTACTCCGGTTCGTGAAACTCAACAGGTACAAAGTGAGCTCAGTCCTCCGTCTGAACAGAAAGGTACCTCCACATCTTTAATAAAAGGTCCATCCTCTAGAGTGAGACTTATCATCCATCCACAAATATATTGGGTAGTCTGAATGATAACATGAGATTGAGATCAAAAGCTTTGAATGTGATTACTCACTCATGCTATCTGTCCTAATTTGAACCGAAGAAGGTGGATGAAGCACTTCAAGGTGCTGATTGGGTGAATTCCATGCATGAAGAACTTCATCAATTCATTCGGAATGGTGTGTGGGAACTAGTTCCTAGGCCGAAGAGTGTAAATGTGATTGGAACTAAGTGGATCTTTAAGAACAAGTCCGATGAACATGGCACTGTGATCAAAAACAAATCAAGACTTGTTGCACAAGGGTACACATAAGTGGAAGGAATTGATTTTGATGAGACTTTTGCACCAGTGGCTAGGTTAGAATCCATCCGAATACTGTTGGCCATAGCAAGTCACCTAAACTTCAAGCTGTATCAAATGGATGTCAAGAGTGCTTTCTTGAATGGGATGCTACAAGAAGAAGTATATGTTGAGCAACCTAAAGGCTTTGTTGATCCTTACAGACCAGATGATGTCTACAAATTGAAGAGAGCTCTCTATGGGTTGAAACAAGCTCCTAGGGCTTGGTATGACAGATTGATTGCATATCTTACTGAGCATGGATTCAAAAGGGGATCTGCAGATACAACTCTCTTCATAAGAAAGGATAAGAATGGTTTTGTTGTAGCTCAAACTTATGTAGATGACATTGTATTTGGTGCTACTAATGATTCTCTTGCTCATTCTTTTGCAGATGAAATGAAGGCAATGTTTGAAATGAGCATGGTTGGTGAACTGACTTATTTTTTGGGATTACAGGTAAAGCAAACAGAGTCAGGAATCTACATAAATCAAGCTAAGTATGCAAGAAATCTGGTGAAAAGATTTGGACTGGACAAGGCTGCTCATGCTAGAACACCGATGGCTGCTAATGCAAAATTAACAATTGATCCATCAGGTGAGTCTGTTGATGTTACTTTGTATAGAAGCATGATTGGATGTCTTTTGTATTTGACTGCTAGTAGGCCTGATATATCTTTCAGTGTTGGTGTTTGCCCTAGATTTCAGTCTAACCCTAAGATTTCTCATTTAAATGCTGTTAAGAGAATTATAAAATATGTAAGCGGAACCTGTGACTATGGATTATTTTATAGCAAGGAGTCTAATTTGTCTCTTGCTGGGTTTTCTGATTCTGATTGGGCTGGGAATGCTGATGACAGAAAAAGCACCACTAGGGGGTGTTTTTATGTAAGAGCCAATCTTGTGGCTTGGATGAGTAAGAAGCAAAATTCTGTTTCTTTATCCACTGCTGAGGCAAAATATATTGCTGCTGGGAGTTGTTGTTCTCAGCTCCTTTGGATGAAAAAGCTGTTAAGTGATTATGGGATCCCTCAAGACACCATGGTTGTCTATTGTGATAATTCCAGTGCTATAGATATATCTAAGAATCCTATTCAGCACTCTCAGACCAAACACATTGAACTTAGATATCACTTCATTATGGACTTGGTTGAAAAGAAAATTGTTGTTCTTGAGTATATCCCTACTGATCGTCAAAATGTTGACATCTTTACCAAACTGCTTGATGGAAGTAAGTTTGAGACTCTTCGTCAAGTGATTGGTGTGCTTCGGTGCCCTTAGTCTCTTGTGGCTTTCTTGGTCCTTGTGCTTCACTGCTCATTCCTTTGTGACCATTGTTCTTTGGTATTTGTGTTTTTGTGTTTTTTTTTTTTCTAGGATTTGCATTGCATTACATTCATGCATTTCATTCTAGGATTTATTTGTTTTCTTTGAAAAAAAAAAAGGTGAAAAGCAAATTTTTTTTTGGTCTTTGAAGACAAGGTTAGTCAATTTATTTACACATAACATGTCTTTATGTACCTTGTTTAGTTTTGATGAGCTTATTTATTGCACTTGACTAGCTGAAGATTTGTAGTGCATGCTGTGTGGGAAAGATGTTTATGGTGATTATCATTTTGTCTTAATCTTGAAGTCACATATTGTTTGACTGTCGGACTTGATCCTTTTGAGAAAGGCGTAAATAACAATCTCACCACTGTTCACTAGCCAATCATGAACACCTTAGTGCATATCATAAGATATTGTGCTCGAGAAAGTGTAGCACATGCACAGAAAGAACATAAGGTGTAGCCTCGGCTTAACTGCTTAATGCTTAAAATTGGTGTGTACTATTAGGCTTGATGTCAATTCACTTAATTAAAACTGGTGTGTACTATTAGGCTTGATGCCAATTCACAAAATTAAGAGGCTAAATACAAGAAATTTACATGATTGCAAGCTTATGTTCTAGGAGATGTGGGAGTTATATGATGTAACTCTTTAGGTGATAGTCTCTTTTAAATTCTATGTGATGAATGTTGTAGACTTTGTGATTAATTGCTATTCACATATCATCTCACATGTTTCTCAAGCCTTTGCTAGTTTGCACACACTACACGAGTTACTCTTTGCTAAACACTGTACATGTTATTGTGTGTGTTTTTGGTCTGACCAACCAAGTTTGAAAATATCTTGAGAATTATGCAAAACATTATTTTGCCTGAGAAATTAAAGGAAAAACTGGCTGAAACTTTCTTTGGAGAAACTAGGATTACAAATTTGGGTTTTTGAAAAATCATTCCATTTCATCTCATACTCATGCATTGTGGTTCATTGATTTCAATGCTTTGAGGAGTTTTTTTTTTTAAAAAAAAATTGGTTTGAGGTTTTCAAAACTGAAATTTTTCTTAAAATACTGTGATTCGCTGCCTGTTTCGATCGATCTAGTCTGTTTTTCGATCGATCGAAAATTTTAAAATTTCTTTTATAAAATTTCTGAGTGACTCGATCGATCGAAAGTAATTTTCGATCAATCGAAAGTCGTGAATCAGCTTTTTAAAACAGTATTCTTGGACTGATTCAACTTACCTTTTCAAAAGTGTTTTTGAACCTTTCTTTTCTCTCTCCGAGTTGGCACGGATCTACAGCAAATTTTTGTCATTTTCCTCCAAATTTTTTGCAAGATTTCTCTTTCCTCAAGCCGGTAAGTCTCTTTTACCCCTCATTTTTGAGTTTATTTGCATTTTTTCATGTAATTTTCCTCTAATTTTCGGACCTCTCTAAATTTGGGATTTTTGATGTTTCAAGACCAATTTTGTGCAATTGATCAATGGGTTTTTATGTGGACATGTTATAAACTTGATTGTGATAGATTAATTTGATCAATTTTGGGTTTTGTGAAAAATTGAAATTCTAGGGTTTATGTTTAGTTTCGAATTGGCGATTTTGTTCAATTGAGTTGAAATTGATGAAATTGGCTTGTTGATTGGATGAAATTAGGCATTTTAATCTATGTGTAATGTTTTGTAATGCTTAATTCATCCGTGTACTTCAAAATTTTTCAAGTGGTTTTCAAAATTTTGGAGTTTTTGTTAGAAACTCTATGCTCAAGCCAATTTTGTGCAATTGAACTTCAAATTGAACTTTGTTTACTGCATTAGTACATGCATCATGCCATTTTAAATGTTCATGCATCATATAGATTATTGCTCTACATTTTTCTTGTGCTAACTTGCAATCTGCCCTTGGTTTTTTATTTTTTGTTGTTGGTTTTCTCTTGTGTCTCTGTCTTTCCTTAGCATCATGCCTAGGAAAACTAGAGCTTGTAGGTCTGTCAGCGCCTCTACCCCTTCCCCTCCTCCCTTTGACCGAGAGAAATTCCCCAGTGAGAAAAACTAAGAGATTTATGATAAGTTGAACCTTAAGAGGAAGATTTGGTCTGAGCGTTCCGTCATTCTAGATGAGCTTGATCCTGCCATTAGGGCAAATTTTGAGCATCAGGGCTGGTTACTCTTAGTGGATATTTCTGATCCTCCTCCACCTGCTACCTTGATTAGAGAGTTCTACTCGAACATCTCTATCCGCATCTATGATTCCAACACTTTGGTAAAGAGTTAGATACGAGGCGTAGAGTACACCATTACTCCTAAGGTAGTGGCTGATGCTCTAGGGGTACCTTTGGTACAGCACCCTGTCTATCCATATGATGAGTCTCCAGTTTTGAGTGAGGTTATGTCTTACATCACTGGGTCATCTATCTAGTGGGGTTCTAATCCTCAGATCACCACTGCTGAGTTTTCTAAGCTTCACTATCTTTTCTTTAGGATAGCTTGTCACTCCATCTGGCCCATTTCTCATCTTCACACTATTCCTCTCGAGCAGTGTGTATTTTTGTACGCTCTGGTCACTGATGCTCCTATCAGTTTTCCACACTTGTTCCTTCGTTCTTTGAACGAAGTGTATAGGAGTTCATCTTCTACTCATGCACTGGTTCATCCTATCTTCATCCATAGGATTCTTCTTTATTTAGGTCTAGAGGATTTCCCCTCCTCGGAGCCTGTACATGTCATTGGTCCTATAGGTGCGTCTTTTCTTAGACAGAGGGCTACTCACCTTCGAGCTGGCTCTAAACACCTTAGGTCTACGCCTTCTGGGTCCACACCTCCTCCCTCTTCTTCTACAGGTCCTGTTGGTGAGGCTGTTCCTGATGCTGATGCTGCTATTCCTCCACCTCCATCGGATGACTTTGATATCCGTCGTACTTTGGAGGCTGTCATGACCATTCAGGTGGCTCATGGTCAGCTTTTGGTGGACCTTTTTGATGAGATCCGAGCTTTACAAGCTGATCTAGTGCGTCTGTGTTCACCCTCACCACCTCCTTTTGATGATGGATTGTGATTGCCCTTTGGCATTTCGTCACAAAAAGGGGGAGTAGAGTTTGTAGAGGAGTTTTGTAGTTAGGGAAATTTTGTTGGGATTTTTGTTGTTTTGTGGAGTAGATTGTATTTAGGCGCTTCACCTTGTATATCATTTGTTTTGGGATATTCATGTTAGAGGTAGTAACATTGATTGATATACATGATTTTTTATTTGATTCTTGTTTCTTTGGATTCACTGTTTATTGATTTATATTCTTGAGTTATTCATTGATATATGTCTTTATTATGTGTTGTGTGAATCATGCAAGAATATTATACCTGTTTATATACTATTTTCTGTCACACATGCGTTTATGCGTTTGTTGAGTATTTCAAGAATATACAGGTTGATTCAATTGAGCTGCTGTCTACACTTGCAACTGATGGATAGTAGTTAGGATTGAATTTTGATTTTATGAGCATTATTGTTGTAAAGGGCTTATTACTTGTAAACTTTGAGCTTTTAGTTTGTGTTTTGTCACGGATTGCCAAAGGGGGAGTTTGTTAAGTTCTAAAGATTTAGGATTTTATATATTTAAAACTCTAATTTGTATTGTTAGCAAACCATGATCAAAATAGGTTATTTAGTTTTGTTTAGACTTGCTCAAAGTTGGGTCTTTCATGTAAAGTTGGAATCGAGTGGCTGCAGATGCATTGGTGCATTTCGACCTGGCTCGATCGATCGAAGGAAAGGCTTGATCGATCGAATCTCGGGCAGAATGTTTTTCTGCAGATTATTCCAGCTTAGCCCCAACTCATTAAACGTTTCAGGTTTTCTGTTTTTACCCTAGGTATATAAAGAAAAACCCTAGCCACGTTTTTAGATTTGCTCCAGTTGTATTATTGCTCATACATTGCGGTTTTGTGTAAATCTCTTATGAGATCCAGAGGAGCTTTCCTTTACACAAAGTTTAGGGTTTTCGAGATAGAGATAGTATCAACATCTTGATGATCAACTCGGTTGCTACCATTGAAACTTAAAGAATATCAAGCGTGGGTGCTTGTAGCTGATTGAAGAATTCAAGAATGAAGGAGTTCGTGGATTCGGAGCTTGCACGTGGTCGTGTCAGTAAGTTCTACTGGTGGGTAGCATTAAGAAGTCAAGCGGGGAGCTTGTAGTCCATTTGTATGAACTTCGATTCTTTCATAGTGGATTCAGGTTTGCCTTGAGGATTGATGGGTCAAATCCTCCCCAAGTTTTTACTATGTGGTTTCTTGGGTGATCATATCATTGTGTCTTTTATTATTCCGCTGCTTTATACTTTTGATATGATTATTTGATTGCTTTAACCTAGAATTGCTTAATTTGACTAAGTAACAACTTGGCTAATTAACTAGGCTAACCCATCTGGTTGTTTTAAGGGGTCTAAAACTGTTCAAAATCTAACTTTGATTCTAATTGAATTTTCTCTAAACTATGATTTAATATATATATATATATATATATATAACCTAGTTTGTAATGGATTGTATATAACCTAGTTAGTAATGGATTGTTGATAGTCATGATATATTACATAAAAGACAAAACTTAAGTGTAGTATCTTAGGTGTTGTTCTTTAGGTTCTTCTCTTAAGATTTAGTTATGTAGCTACTTAACTAAAAAATACACTTCCATCTTATGAGGAAAAATCCATATGGTAGAATCTTGAAAGAGGAATCTAAGGAACAACACCTAAGTACTGTACCTAAGTCTTGCCCTTACATAAATGACTTATAAATTTAAATTGTTTTTAGTTATATAATTAGGTTTTTAAGGGTTTATTTATATTGAACTCCTCATTTTCTACACTAAATTAACTCATTTGACCTAAAAATTATAAAATTTAGATTAAATGGGACCCGTGGCACATGAATAAACTCTAATTAAAATCCAATTTTTAAACTAAATTAACTTACCTGGTGCAAAAATTTAAAATATAGATTAGATGGGACACATGACGCAAAATTAGACTCTAATTGAATTCTAACTTAAATTCCAATTGAATTTTCTCTTAGCTTTACCTATTAATATATATATATGGAGAGAGAGAGAGAGAGAGAGAGTAGCTTTTAACCCCATGCATATGCATGAATACACTTAAAAATATACAAAAAGATAGATAGTATAATTCCTATATATATAATTTAAATACTATTGATAGTCATTCTTATATTTTGTTAACTCTTTAAAAAATCTTGTAAGAATATTATATTTTGTTAAAATTCTTGTAAGAATATTATAAAGTATGAAATGTAAATTGTCTATATTTATTTATTTATTACTTCTTAATTTTTGTTATTATGAAGCACTTTTTTCTTTTACGATTTATTTATTATAGACTCTTTAGTTTTTGTACTCAATAACTCACTTGGATAAATACTTATGATTTGGTCTCATATTTGATTTTAAAATTAGGAAATAAAACTCTCTCTAAAAATAAATAATTTAGGACATATGACACAAAATTGGACTCTAATTTGAAATTCTAATTGGACTTTCTCTAAGCTTTACCTATTAATATATACTAGTGTGTACCCCAAAATTTTAGAGGATGTTTAAATTATACATGGTATTATTTTACACTTTTTTAAACTATATATTTGTAAAATATGGAACGGTTTCTCATTATATATATGTGTGTGTGTGTGTGTGTGTGATTTAAAATTTAATTGGTTTTAAACTCTTCGGTTTTTATACCCAATAATTCACTTGCAACAAAAATAAAAAACTTAGATGGATTAGAATTGAACTCTTCAACTTATACACTCAATAATTCACGTGACACAAAATTAAAAATTAAATAGGGCATGTGGCGCAAAATCGAGAATCCAATTAAAATATAATTGAATTTTCTATGAGATTTGTCTATTAGTATATTTGAATTTTGACCAATCCCCTCAGATATTTGATCCAAGCCAAAACACTAGAAGGGTTAGTAAACTGTAGCTTTGTAAGAATGGAACTGCAAGAGAGTTTTTGAAAAGAGAGAATGCTTGTAGCGGATCCTTTTTGACATAATTATTAAGTAAGTCAATTTAGTGTTAATTTGCTTAACCTAAAATCAACCCAAAATGGCTCCATTCATATAAATAAATGTCATTTTTATTTAATATAAATTTGAATTTTCTCTATAGAACAGTGTAATTAAAAGAATTTTAAATTCATTTTGGCTTATTTTTTGAATGGTTTGGAATGGGTCATTTAAATGTTAACCCAATACAAGTTTATCAAACATTTGAAATGAGTAGTGTTTGTGTATATTAAGCGAGCTATATGGGTCATGTTGTGTCACTCACTTAATAAATGGGTTCCATTAGGGTAGAAGGGTTTTGAAATGATTATTAAATGAGTTAGGTTAGGATTGGCCTATGTAGCTGGATACCAATGTCTTGAATACGATTTGTCATCACTGCATGCTTGAACGAAATTGTTAAATCATGGTTTTTTTTTCCCACCTTTACACACACACACACACACACATATATATATAAAGATTCTCCTTCATTTTTTTTTAAATTTAATAATTTAATAGTTGGGAAGGAGTGGGTTTGAATTTGAACACATCATTTGGAACTACCTTAGAAGCTTATTGAGCTACAACTTAAAAGACTCCTTCACATTTTACATTAGGATGAATTTCATATTTATAACGAGATACAAAAGTCTATGACATTTGAATAAAAATTACATATTGATTGCCTCAATTCCATGATTTTCTTTAGCAATCAATCCCTTGATTTATTAACCAATCCCATAATTTTCTCTTGAAACCAATATCTTGACTTGGTCCTCACTGGCAGAAAAAATGAATTATACTTTCTAAACTAATATATCCTAATTATACATCTCATACATATCTTGGCTATTTCTAGTAAATACAATACAAGATAGAAACTCACACAGTCATGTTTATGTGGCAAAATACAATCATCTGCTCTTGGTGAGCATAGTTCTTAGGTTCCAATCCTATCAATGGAGGGGGGGAAAAAAAGAAACTGAACTTTCTTGATGGTCTTGGCTACTCATACACAAATATCCTAGCTCAGTTGTTGATTTTATATTTTTTAAGCCTTACACTCATAACAGAACACAAAGGTCAAAACATGGAGTCGGCCATGACTGGCTTGTCTTGTCATCCATATCTTAGGCTAGTTTTTTGCATTACGAAAAATAGGATGTGATTATCCACAGAGCTGACTCAATGCGTTATCACATTTATTTTTCCTCTTTTCTTTGTAAATGACAACGATGCATGTTTTTGGCAACAAAACAACCAAAGCATTAGGAATTTGGTTACATGGCTAAAATGAAGATACTGATTGACCATTCAATACTCTTACAGAAACAAGTTATTTTAAGGTAAAGTTTTTTTGGATAAATTAGCTCTAGGATAATGAAAGTTTGCAGTTGAGGAGTCCAAGCCTGGTCTATTTTCAGTTGAGGACTTATTATTTACCTATAAATCTGACCGGGCCTTTCAAAGGTATTTGTCTTTGCTTTGTTTGCCTTGTTCCGAGTTTTTAAGTGGGAACAAGATGATTGCCGTTGAGAACCAGGCAGTTGGTACTGCTTTGATTATTGTTTCCTACTTCCTTTTGTCCATGAATGTCAATAATTTTTATTTTATTGAAAGTCTATAAGCTTAGTTCAGTTGGAGTCTAACTTTTGTGTTCTCTTGTTAAGTGTCAGAGAATGCAATCCCAAAAGATGCATCAGATGAATTTACTGTGCCAGAATCCAATGCCTTTGGCCAATCATTCAGGTTTTGACATTTTCTTCCACAATCTTTGTTTATAAGATCAGGTGTTTTTCATAACTGGTGTAGTTTCTCATTCAATGAATTGTGTCAAAATGTGTGGTAGGGATTATGAATCAACTGTGAGGCTAAGCATTGTGGAGAATTGCTATCGGTTGCATCATATTAACCAAACATATGATTTTGTAAGTACACTTTCAATAAGTTAAAGTTTAAATATTAAACTTTAGGACTTCATAGATTCAATTTGATATATGAAACTTTCAATGCAAATGCAGGTAAAGAGGACAAGGGAAGAGTATGCAAAATTGAACAAAGCAGAGATGTCCATATGGGAAGCCGTTGAACTCCTTGAGAATTTTGTGGATGAAAGTGACCCTGACCTGGATGAACCTCAGATTCAGCATATGCTGCAGACGGCTGAAGCTATAAGAAAAGATTATCCTAATGAGGATTGGCTGCACTTGACTGGCCTTCTTCATGGTAAATACCCCATGCACGCTCCTAGTTTCCGTTCTAAGGCTAACATGCAAAATATAAGTTCTTTGAATGTGTAATTTTATAAGTTTAAGTTAGTGGCTCTATGCTCTTATTCATAATATCAGATAATAACTATACACACTAGGCCCTATATATTCAAGTTTACATAAAACAACTTGATAATTGATTCTTGCGTGGATTTCAGATCTTGGAAAGGTTCTTTACCATCCTAAATTTGGAGCGCTTCCCCAGTGGGCTGTTGTAGGTAAGAAATGTTCTTTGACCAAATAAATGTTAATATATTTCTCTTGTTTTAAGTCATTTCAATCTGATGATGAATTCTGATGTTGCAGGAGATACGCTAATTGTTGGTTGTGCTTTTGACGAAGCAACTGTTTATTACAAGGTCTTCTCAAAAACATTAGTTAATTATGTTTGACATGATTATATGTAGTCAGTCAACTGAAAGAAATTTCTTCGAATCTTTTGCATTGCAGTATCTCAAGGAAAATCCAGATTACAACAATCCTGCCTACAACACTAAACTTGGAGTCTACTCTGAAGGATGTGGACTTGAAAATGTGCTGTTGTCATGGGGGCATGACGATTACATGTACTTGGTATATCCTCTGAACCTTCAATGAATTTTTAATGAAAAATCTTTAATAAGATTTTCATATTCAAATTTCCACAATATGTTGTTCCAAAATAACAATCGTAATACTAATAATGTTGTTTCCAAATCCTTAGGTGCTCAAGGCATGTGGAACTACTCTACCTCCAGCTGCATTATTTATTATCCGATATCACTCATTATACCGTAAGTATTATTCTTTATCTTTTCCTGTAAATTTGAAAATAGTTAATATTCTTGAATCGTTTTTATACAATAAAATGAGTTTTATCTGTTCATCTTGCAGTAATGCATTCTGATGGAAAATATCAATACCTAATGAATGACGAGGACAGAGAGAATCTGAAGTGGAGTCAAATATTCAGGTAAGCTTTCATTTTGCTGTTTAATTTGTACATTTTTTTTCTTTCTTACCAATGTTCGTCCCCAACAATTATTCATTTCTCGTTGAGCTGGTTGTGAGCATCAGTGTTTTTCCCCACCAATTATTCAATTTTTGTTCAGCTGATTGTGACAACTAAACTGATTTTATTTTATTGTACAAAATAACAGCAAATATGATCTCTACAGTAAGAGCAAAGTTCATGTTGATGTTGAAAAAGTTAAACCATACTATGAATCCCTCATAAAAAAGGTGTGTACTAGTGCAAAATTCTGTGCTTTGGTAATTTTAAACACTTCTTTTTCTTTACTAAAATTGGATTTTTTTTTTTTCTTTCTTTTTGTAGTACTTCCCGAAAAAGATCAGATGGTAATCCTTGAGGATCCGGCTTTAGGCTGCCTGCCATACTTCTAGTCGTGCTCGCTTTCAATTGTCAAAGTTAATTTTATTTAGATATGCACCATAAATTTCTGTAATCAGCACTAAGAAGTTTGTAAAATATTAATAAATAAAACACATCATAGAGATGTGGCGTGCTCATTATTATTTGGCTTGGTTCTTATATATTGATGGCCAGGAGGCCATGTGTGGGATGTCTTTAAGGCCTTGGGGCCTAATCAAATAATGCTAACGTTGCGGCTTCAGCAAGAACCAAAAAAAAAAAAAAAAAAACCCTTAGAAATCAACACCTAGGGTTATCTGGAATCAACACCAAGCTATTGAAGGAAAAACTCCAACAATCAATTTCATTACTGAAGCAAACTGTATATATACAATATTGAATTCCAAGTTCTTTAAATAGATTTCCAAACTTATTATCCTAACAAGAAAAGGAAACAATTCTAACCAATGAAAATTCTACTAATGAAGTAAGAAGATGAATTAAATCCCTAAAACAAGTAGGAAAATAAAATAAGATTTAAAAAATGGATAAAGTTTAATTATAGTTGAAGGCTAAGGCTACAATTTTACTAAATATTTTTTTATTGGAGTCGAATTTTGACAAATCCATCATTGGATTATATATTCTTCTTATATCCTCCATGCTCACAAAATTTCTAGAAAATTTAAGATCATTAGCTATGTCATCAATAAATTGTTTAAATTGCAAGTTTTTGTAGTTTAAATTATGCATAAAATATAAGCTTAGAGATCATATAGTAAATAATATTTGGTTGATACAAAATTTGACATGTATATTAAGAGCGTAAAGAGCATACAATTCAACAATTAGATTTTCAAAATATGTAGTAATATTAATTTAATTGAGTAAGGTTATAGACTTAGCCTACAACTAATTTTGTTGCTAAATTTTGTCCTTTCATAAAGTAAATCGAATAAATTAAGAACATTAATAGATTTGGCCTTAAACCCAACTATTAGTAGTCTCTATTCCTAAGGCAAGTGGTTGGGCCATCTTCTTCTTGTGTGTTGTCCATACTCTAGAGTATGTGTAATTGGGGGCATATATCTTGTGTTGGCACCAGCTAAACTAGGCAAGAGCTGGTTGGGATCTTATGCATACTTAGAATATGGCTAGTGACTGGGCTAAGGCTAGTTCTGATATCATGATTCATTTGATTTCATTAAATATTCTTGCCTAAGGCTTTCCTAGTCGTCTTTTTGGTTGTTAAATATGAGCTTATTGGACTAGCCATCATCCACCGTACGTTAGCGGGAATTACTGTAAAGAGTGTCTGCAAGTACATGTTCATATAAACTCTATTGCAACTATCCTATGTAATAGTTAGACTGTGATTGATCATCTATCACTTTCATATAAACTTATTATTTTTTCTCCATTATCTACCGTTAGCGAGAACTATGGTAAAGAGTGTTTGCAAGTACATGTTTTCAACCATGAATTAGAATTGTGGTAATCGAGTGCTCTTGTGAGCCAAGTAACGAGGCTATGACAATTATTAAAGGGTTACTCTATGTATAGACTTATTATTTTTTCTTCATCATCTACCGTTAGCAATAATTACGGTAAATAGTGCCTGTAAATACATGTTTCTAACCATGAATTAGAATTGTGATAATTGTGTGCTTTTGTGAGCTAGGTACCTAGGCTATGAAAATTATTAAAGGGTTTCTCCTCGTGAATTATAACTCTTAGCCAGTTGTATTCCTGTTTTATAATATTGATTGGTAGATACGAATGACATCTAAACTTCAATATGCACATGACTCCACACCCAATAAAACATATATTGCCCATATTCTTTTGTCTCTCCTCACTCTTCACTACACAGTTCTTGCACACGTCCAACTTTTCAGGGGAGAGAATATCCACGACCAACAATGTGGGCTATTAATTTGCAAGTAATGTTAGTATCCAAAAGCCTTCTCATTTTCTGCAAATACTTGGGCAAATATGGTTGATCCTTCAAATATTGAGATACCATTTGTGTCTACTTGGAGAGAGGGGATGAATTTGTGCAAAGGGTTGACTTTTGCCAATAAAGTGGAGGTGAAGCGTGCATTAACAATTTGTACGCTCAAGGAAAATAAATATTTTATGATTAGTAGGTCAACGAAGGTCAAACTTTGTGCGAAATGCGTGGATTAGTCTTGCAAGTGTTATGTCGTGGTAGTCATGAAGCCCAATCTCCATGAATTATGGATGGTCACCATGTATGTGGGTCCTCACACGCGTATACCGATTAGATTGTGAAGTGATGGTAGAATGATGAATTATAATTTTATTGCATCAGACATCCTTAAGAAGTTATGTGAGGATGACATTACCCCAATTAAGCATCTCAAATCTATGATAGAGTCGAAATATGATGGCCATAAGCCTTCTTACTATAAGGTATGAGATGCGAAACAAAAGGCGATTGGAAAGATATTTGGGAATTGGGAAGAGTCTTACCAAAGGTTGCAAAAGTTGCTAATGGCATATATTGATCAGGATCCAAATACCTACGTGTCCTATCGTACCACACCCACTAGTGTAGATGACACTGTATTTTTGCATTATGTGTTTTGGTCATTCGGTCAATGCATTTATGGATTCAAATATTGCAAGCTGGTTATCATTATTAATGGGACCCATCTGTAAGGTAAATATCAAGGAAAATTATTGGTCACAATGGCAACTGACGCTAATGTTAGGACATATGTGGAACTTGTTAGAACATATGTCATGTAGAATTGGCTAATTTTTTGACAAAATGCACTTTACTTGTGATGGTTTAAGTCTTCAAGCAACATATTGTTCAAGTCAAGATTTAAAGCCATGCAAATCTATTTAAGAAACAAGTGAAGAAGTGTTGTATTTTAAAGCTTGATAGATAGCTCGACAGATTTCATCTATCGAGGTTTAAAAAAGAACTTTAGCCCAATGCTCAACAATAGCTCGACAGATAACCTATCTATCGAGAATTACAAAATTCAGATTTCTAGATCTATTTTTCACGGATATCCAAGTTATTTGTGTAGGGTTTCTTTTCTCACAACCCTAGACATACATAAGGATTAATTTAAGGGCCATCTAAGGTGATGCAACTTGATGCAAAGTGATTATTCACTCAAATTGTGACCCGAGACAATTTGCCCTAGTTCATATTTCTCTTAAAGAAGCTGCAGTGTTTTGTATGCCAAGGGTTTTGTAACCAAGGAGCTTCTTAATCTTCATCATGTGGATGAGTTGAAGAATTTTGTAGCCAACATCTTTCTCAAGTTGGTGTGTCAGTCATGTACTAGGGTCCGTGCATCGATTGCTTAGTCACGTATTTGGAGCCGTGCATTGAAAATGAGAGATTGTCACTACATTACAAGTCCAATTGGGTATTAGGGTAAGGTTTCAACTGTAGGTTGGTATAAGGTATTAGGATTCCTTTACTTGCAACTGTTTGTTTTGATAATACTGGATTCTCGGGAGTGGTGACCTTAAATTCACTCGGTGGGGTTTTGCCTCGGTGGTTTTCCTCATTTGTAAACAAATCACCTATGTCAAATTTATTTTTGCTGCATTTACTTTAGTTGGTTATTTATTAGTGCTACCACACTTATTACATGTAATTGAATCTAATTAATTCACTTAGTTAATTAATTGATTATTTTTACGAAAGAGGTCAATATATTTTTGGCCTATCAAGTGGTATCAGAGCAGGCACACTTTGATTCAGGATAATTTTTGCTGTGTGATCCATTGAACCCTGTTTATCATGGATAGAGGATAATCTCTTATTATACCTCCTTTATTTGATGGCACTAACTATGCACAGTGGAAAGTACGCATGAGAGCTTTCTTGCAGTCCTTAGATGAGAAGGTGTGGCAAGTTGTGAAAATTGGCTAGACCAAGTCAAAGGAAGCGCCGGCAGATTGGGCTGACGCTAAGATTGAAGCGGTGAACTTCAATAGTAGAGCATTGAATGCGTTATTTAGTGCGGTCACAAAGAAGGAATTCAAGAAGATATCCTCTACTGAAACTACTAAGGAAGCATGAACTATCCTCCAAACAACCTATGAAGGGACTAAGGCTGTCAATGATTCAAACCTTCAAAAGCTTACCATGAGCTTTGAAGAAATTAAGATGGAGGAGGATAAGTCATTTGATGAGTTCTATGCTAAGCTGAAGGACATAGTGAACTCTGCATTTAATCTTGGAGAAACCATTCCAAAACCCAAGATTGTAAGAAAGGTGCTCAGATCTCTTCTGGAGAGATTTCATGCCAAGATAACCGCCAATGAGGAGTCAAAGGACATTGACAAAATTCGTTTGACAGAGCTGGTTGGCAACTTACAGACCTATGAGTTAGGTTCGACTAGGGTCTGGAAATCGAGCAAAAGCAAGAACATGGCATTGAAGGACAAAAGCAGTGATACTGATGAATCTTCTGATGATGAAGATTCCAAGATGAAATCCTACGTTACATGTCAGTTCAAAATGTTCATGAAGAATGCTAATGCAAAAGGATTTGATAAAGACCGTAAGCAATCCAAATCGTTTCAGTTCAAGAGCTAAGACAAAGGATAGAAGGAAGCTAAAGACGGTGGTCAGTACACTATTCCCTCCAGACCAAAATGCTTTGGATGTCAAGGGGTTTGGACACATGAAACAAGAATTTCCAACTTATCTCAAGATTGTTGGGAAAAGCAAGGCCCTTGTTGCTACCTTGAGTGACCCCAAAACTGACATTGAGTCAGATAATAGTGATGATGAAGGAATCTTGAATGCCTTCACTACCACAGTGAATCCTACTGAGGGGATTGTTGAAAAGGTAGATGAAGAAGAGGACTTGGTGGAGTCTAAATTTGAGAAAATGGATGAATAGGATGACAGCCATACTATTAGGACAAATGTGATTCAATGTATGTTACTATTTTATGTAATTGACTAATCTTTTAACAAAATGTACTTTACTTGTAATTGGGTAGATTTATGATGTGTTTAATGCTTCAAGAAACAAGGTTTCAAGTTTAAGTGTTAAAGTCATGCAAGTTGTTAGGACATATGTGTTTCACATACTAAGAACATATGTCTTACTTATTTATGTAAATTGGCTAATCCTTTGACAAAACGCACTCTACTTGTAATTGGGTAGATCTAGGTGTTTTTAATACTTTAAGAAGCAATGTTTCAAGGTCAAGTATTGAAGTCATCAAGTCTGTCCAAGAGAACACAAGTTGAAGTGCAGAATTTTTAAATCTCGACACCTCTCGATAGCTACCTCGACACCTGCTATCTGTCGAGAATTAAAAAGTCAGAATTCCAAATCTGATTTTCTTGGGATCCGTGAATATGTTTTTGGGACTTCTTTTCTTCTAACCCTAAACATATAAAAGGATTATTTTAAGAGCCGTTTTGGGTGACACAAGTTGTATTATCATTGAGCAATCTCTGTTTATGCAAATTGTGCTCAACAGACGAAGTTCTTGACCTAGTTCATCTTCCATCAAGAAGTTGCTGTGTCTTTGCACCATAGGGTTTTGTAACCAAGCATCTTCCTGCTATTCATCACGTGGATGAACTGAAGAACTTTGCAGCCAACCTTTCTTCCTCAAGTTGGTGTTTCTGAAGTCGCGTACTGGGATCCGCGCATTGGTTAGTCACGTACTTGGGAGCCGTGCATCAAAGGTGGAAATTGTCACTACAGATCAAGTCCAATTGGGTATTGGGGTAAGGGTTCAACTGTAGGTTGGTAAGGTACTTGGGATTCCTTTCTTGTAACCGCTTGATTTGATAATAGTGGAATTTCGGGAGTGGTGACCTGAAAATCACCCGGTGGGGTTTTTGCCGTTAGGGTTTTCCCCATTCGTAAACAAATCACCGTGTTATTTATTTTCCGCTGCATATTTAGTATTTGGTGATTTGTTTGTGCTTCCACAAAATTGCATGCTTAATTGGTTAATTAACAACTTGGCTAATTAATTAATTAATTAGGGTTTATCACAAGGGGTCATTCAGATTGTGACCTATCAAGTGGTATCAGAGCGGGCACACTCTGATTAGGATTTAATCTTAGCTGTGTTGATCCATTGACCCCTGTTTGTCATGGATAGAGGACAATCCTTAATCATACCTCCTTTATTTGATGGCACTAACTATGCATACTGGAAAGTACGTATGAGAGCTTTCTTGCAGTCTTTAGATGAGAAGGTGTGGCAAGCTGTAGAGATTGGCTGGACTAAGCCAAAAGAAGAACCGGCCGAGTGGGATGATGCTAAGATCAAGGCGGCCAACTTCAACAGCAGAGCGCTGAATGCTCTTTTTAGCGCAGTCACCAATGAGGAGTTCAAGAAGATATCCTCAACTGAAACTGCTAAGGAGGCTTGGACCATCCTCCAGACAACCTATGAAGGGATTGTTGAAGAAGTGGATGAAGAAGAAGAGTTGGTGGAGTCCAAATTTGAGAAGATGGATGATCAAGATGATATCCATTCAGCCTATGAGAAGCTTTACAAGCTCTCTGAAAAGCATGAGAAATTATATAGGCTGGCCACCAAGAAGCTCAGTGAAGTGGAACTCGATCGTGAAGAGCTGTCCACAAAGTTTGATGAGGCGAATCAAACTATTGGAGCACTGAGATTTGAGAACAATTTTTTGGCTGAGAAGACCAAGAAGCTAGAAGTGGAGCTGTTTCAAGTCAGAGCTCAACTGGAGAGGACCTCAAGTGCAAAGCTTGATGAGATGCTTAGCAATCAAAAACCTGCTTCGGATCGAACTGGTTTGGGGTATGGTATTTCTTTCTCTAATACTGCTTCTACTAGCAATACTGTTTTTGTTCCTGCTGCTAATAACATTGAAATTGAGAACCCTAATTTTAAAACTGAATTAGCTAGTGAGAACTTAGACAAAGGAAAATCTATCTTAGGAGCACCCCCTAAGCTAGACAAGAAAGATGCCAAGAACCCTAGGGCTAAGAAGGCTAACTCTCAAAAGCCTAAACAAAAGAAGCAGCATCTCTGTCATTATTGTGGAGCTGCCGGTCACACTCGACCAAATTGCTATAAGTGGTTAGCCACTCAACAGAGTAATGGCATGATTACATCTGGAAGTCAATCTCAGCTTCAATCCTCTCTTGCTCCTCTTGGAGATCTTCTGAAAGCCCTCATGTTCCTTTCGAACTTGAACGGTTTAAATTCTTCCCCCTCACCACCTGTTCAAGGATTCTATCAAAGGAAAGGTTCTTCCAAGGAGTGGAAGAAAAAGGACTCTAAGTGATGTTATCACTTTCTTCTCCCTTCTTGTTTTTCTTTTGTGTGTTGCATTGCTTATGTGTTTTACTTTTCTGCTGAGTCAGTCTTGTTTTTGCTTTGCTTTGTTTAACATGTTTTTGTTTGTTTATTTTTCAGTTTTGTTCATTTTGTTTTTAATATAAAAAAAAAAAAATTGAAAAATCAGAAAAATACAAAAACAGTGTGTGTTATGTGTACTTTGGTATTTGTGTACCTTGGATGGCCAATGAAACAAAGTTTCTTTAAACTTTGTATCTCTTGTAGCTTAGATGAGCATCTCTATGCACAACTAAGCAAGTGAGCTTTGTGGCTCTTGTTTGTGATGAGTAAGATTAGGTTATCTCTTAAAACTTAACACTCATATCACTCTTTTTGACGGGTAGGACTAGAAAATCCTAAGAGAAAGGCATTAATGACCATCTCACCACTGTTGCCCGCCAATCATAGTATGACACCTGTATGCTTCGGCATAGCAAAAGTGCAGTGTCATAGACACCTGTATGCTTCGGCATAGCAAAAGTGCAGTGTCAAAGACATTCGTATGCTTCGGCATAGCAAAAATGCGATGTCAAATGCTTAACATCTTGGGTATTTCTTTTCTCTCTTTTTATGCCCATGCATGATATGCTTAAAAGAAAAAATATGCAAAGAAAATATAAAGCAAAAAGATTAAAGATGCTTTAAATATGATTGCAAGCGTGTTTTCTAGGAGATGTGGGAGTTATAGGATGTACCTCGAAGGTGATAGTCCCCATCAAACAGTTATGATTGTGTGTGAGTTAAAAGTTATTTACTCATATCTCAGATCATCATAACATGTATACACATATGCAATCTTGCGATGTTTTTCACACACAACACGCAATATTCTTTGCTACTTTTGATACATGTGCAGGTACAATGTGATTTGGCCATCACAAGTGTTTACATATGCTAATGTATGCTCACTAAACTGTCATAACTTGTTTTTGAAATATAAAATTGGTTAGACTTGTTTAGTGTGTGTGTGTGTTTTGCATGATCTTTGTGCTTAATTCTTGTTGAGAGATGTTTTGAGAGGTTTATATGTTGAGTGGATTTGTTGGTAGAGATGTGTGTTGGATTGCATTCATGTCTATGTTTTTCACTTCTCGAAAAACTCCTTTTACTGTGTCTCGACACCTTCCTCGACACCTCCTCGATACCTGGTCATCTGTCGAGCTTCTCAAGTTTTTCTTATCGCAGTCTCGACACATCCTCGACACCTTGTGGATCGATCGAGAAAGCCTCTGTCCTCTCGATAGATTCTCGACACCTGTTGGATCGATCGAGATTCAATTGTGCTGTTTGTGTCTTCCTTCTCGACACCTGTCTCGATACCTTGTGGATCGATCGAGATTTCTTCTGTCTTCTCGAGAGATTCTCGACACCTTCGCGATCGATCGAGATTCGCGTATCTGAAATTCTCCTTGCATCTCGATACCTCTCGATACCTGCATCTATCGAAGGCTTATTCCTCGATACCTTTCTCGACAGATACCTCGATACCTCTCGACACCTCAGCTGTCGAGAATTACTGAGGTGCCTATTTAAGTGCAGATCGCGATTCAGACTTCATTTCACTCGATCTCTCTCGATCTCTCCGTGGCTGTTCATCTCCCTTTCACTCTCCTTTCACTCAAATCCTTCAACCCACTTGGATCTTGCTCTGTTCTTGCTCAAATCACTTGGTAAGATCTCTTTTCTCTTCCTTTTTCATGCATTTCATGTTTTGAAAACCTAGTTTTTGGGATTTTTCATAAAATTTGGGGTTTTTCAAAATTGTTGAGTTTTTATTGAAATTTTGGGTTGGGTTTGGACTTAAATGATTTCAAAATATCATACATTGCATTTCATGTGCATTATAATGGTATTTTCATGCATTTGGAAGTGAGTACTTTGTTTATATGCTGTTAGAAATGGATTGGGCTGAGCCCATGATAATATTTCTGTTTTGCATGTCACATGTTCATGCATTCCCATGCATACGTACTCTTTGTTCATATATCTGTCATATTTGAACTGATTTGGGACTTTTCTGTTTGTCTCCCTCTCTATCTCTTTCTCATTCTTTTACGTGAGTAGTGTCTATGGCACCCAAACGTAAATCTACTCCTGCTCGGAACCCTCTGCATTCTGGAGCTTCTACTTCTTCTGATTCTGCTCCTTTTAACATTCGGTTCCGTGATGGAGATGCCCAAAAGGCATTTACTGAGAACTTTTCTAGACGAGGTGTTCATTCGGAACGCCAAGTCATTCTGGCGGACTTCGCCGACACTGACCTTCCTTCTGTCATTCACAGTAGGGGATGGGGGTCACTGTGTGACATCCCGGTCACTTGCCCTCTCGTGCTGATACAGGAGTTCTACTCCAACATCCACGGGATTGATCTTTCAGTACCTCTGTTTTCCACTCGCATTCGAGGTATGCGCATTCCTGTCACACCGCAACTTGTGGCGGATGTGCTTAGGGTACCTAGGATAGAGTTTCCAGATTACCCCTCTTGTGAGCGTCTGAGGACTGTGTCCAAAGAAGAGCTCATTTCTGCTTTTTGTGAGCGCCCTGCTGATTGGGGTGAGCATCAGTTCACATCATGTAGGCCTTTTGCTAAAGGTCCTAGATTCATGAACATGGTGATGACTTTTGTTCTCTATCCTTTGTCTCACTATAACTCTACCACAGAGCCTCGTGCTCGATTTTTGCTTTCTCTTCTTGAGCACTTGACTATAGACTTCCCTTCTCACTTCATCCGGTCTATCTTAGAGGTTTATCTTGATTCGGCGTCCCGTGATAAGCTCATCTTTCCTTCTGCTATCACGCGGATTCTACGCCATTTTTCTGTTCCCTTTCCTGTGTCCGACCACTTCACACACATATCTGCCATAGATGCCGCTACCGTAAAACGTAGTGAGGCACAGTTTAGGTCGAGACAGCCTGGTGCCACTCCTCCCTCTCGTTCAGCACCATCCAGATCAGCTCCATCTACATCCGCTCCTTCTTCCTCTTCGAGCGATGTATCCCTTGGTGATATCATGGCGCAGCTGCAGCGCATGGACACTCGTCTTGATACAATCTCTGCTGAGTTGTATCAAGTGAATGTTCGTGTGGGTCGTATTGCACGACGGCAGGCGACCATGGGTGGTTTTGCTCCAGAGGCTACTCCTTCACCACCTACTCCAGTAGCTTCAGATTCTGATGATGATGATGATGATGATGTTGATGATGATGATGATGGAGATGCTAGCTCTGCCGATGAGATGTCTACATGACACTCTACCCTTTGTCACTCGTGACAAAAAGGGGGAGTAGTTTTGGGTTATGAGAGTAGTCATCTTAGGGGGAGAGTTAGTATAGGACATTTTTGATAGGGGGAGTGTTGATACTTTTGAGGGATGTAGTGAGGTTTGATGTATTTTTTCTTTTCTTATCTTTTTAGATACATTGTTCTTGTATATGAGGTCTTGTGACGAGTTTTACATACATGGTACTTATTCTTTATTTATGTGGATGTATGTTTCTTTCACCTCTCTCTTCATGTGTTGTTTCTTTTCTATCTTTATACACATGTTCTTTACTTGTATGCAATCTATTTATTTCTGTTTCACACAAGATGCCTTGATAAGTTTTGTTTAAAGTGTTTCAGAAATACAGGTTGTCAAAGTCTATTTATCATAAGCTCTCTTCTTGCAAAGTTTTTCAAGAGTTTGTGTTAGGATAGATTTTATTGTATTCAACAAGTGAATATGAGTTGAGTGATTTGTGACTTCTCTCATATACTCATTTGTTTGTTGTGGTTTTGTCACGGATTGCCAAAGGGGGAGATTGTTAGGACATATGTGTTTCACATACTAAGAACATATGTCTTACTTATTTATGTAAATTGGCTAATCCTTTGACAAAACGCACTCTACTTGTAATTGGGTAGATCTAGGTGTTTTTAATACTTTAAGAAGCAATGTTTCAAGGTCAAGTATTGAAGTCATCAAGTCTGTCCAAGAGAACACAAGTTGAAGTGCAGAATTTTTAAATCTCGACACCTCTCGATAGCTACTTCGACACCTGCTATCTGTCAAGAATTAAAAAGTCAGAATTCCAAATCTGATTTTCTTGGGATCCGTGAATATGTTTTTGGGACTTCTTTTCTTCTAACCCTAAACATATAAAAGGATTATTTTAAGAGCCGTTTTGGGTGACACAAGTTGTATTATCATTGAGCAATCTCTGTTTATGCAAATTGTGCTCAACAGACGAAGTTCTTGACCTAGTTCATCTTCCATCAAGAAGTTGCTGTGTCTTTGCACCATAGGGTTTTGTAACCAAGCATCTTCCTGCTATTCATCACGTGGATGAACTGAAGAAATTTGCAGCCAACCTTTCTTCCTCAAGTTGGTGTTTCTGAAGTCGCGTACTGGGATCCGCGCATTGGTTAGTCACGTACTTGGGAGCCGTGCATCAAAGGTGGAAATTGTCACTACAGATCAAGTCCAATTGGGTATTGGGGTAAGGGTTCAACTGTATGTTGGTAAGGTACTTGGGATTCCTTTCTTGTAACCGCTTGATTTGATAATAGTGGAGTTTCGGGAGTGGTGACCTGAAAATCACCCGGTGGGGTTTTTGCCGTTAGGGTTTTCCCCATTCGTAAACAAATCACCGTGTTATTTATTTTCCGCTGCATATTTAGTATTTGGTGATTTGTTTGTGCTTCCACAAAATTGCATGCTTAATTGGTTAATTAACAACTTGGCTAATTAATTAATTAATTAGGGTTTATCACAAGGGGTCATTCAGATTGTGACCTATCACAAGTCTATCCAAGAATTAAGTGAGAAAGTGCTGCTCATTAAAATTTGATAGCTAGCTAAACAACTAGCATCTATCGAGGCTTAAAGAGCTGTTCTAGCCCATGGCTCGACAGCAACTCGACAGATAGGGTATTTGTTGAGGTTTATGAAGTTCAGTTTTTCAAGCTAATTTTCATCCAATCTATGAGTGTATGTTTGGGCTTTCTTTTCTCACGACCCTAAACATATATAAAGATTATTTTAAGGGCCGTCAAGGGTGACGCAAGTTGCACAAGTGTTGAGCAAAGTTTTGATCATGCAAATTGTGACCAGAGACAGAATTTGCCCTAGTTCATCTATCTCTTGAAGAAGTTGCTGTGTTTTGTACACCGCAGGGTTTTGTGACCAAGGGGCTTCTTGATCTTCATCATGTGATGAACAAAAGAACTTTGTAGCCAACATCTTTCTCAAGTTGGTGATTAAGTCGCGAACTGGGATCCGCGCAATTGGTTAGTCACGTATTGGGAGCCGTGCATTGAAAATGAGAGATTGTCACTACAGAACAAGTCTAATTGGGTATTGGGGGTTCAACTGTAGGTTGGTATAAGGTATTGAGATTTCTTTACTTGTAACCGCTTGTTGTGATAATAGTAAATTCTTGGGAGTGGTGACCTTAAAATCAACCGGTGGGGTTTTGCCGTGTTGGTTTTCCCTATTCGAAAATAAATCACCGTGTCAAATTTAATTTCCGCTGCATTTAGTTATTTGGTGATTTGTTTGTGCTGCCACGCGATTGCATGTTAAATTGACTTAATTAATTCACTCAGCTAATTAATTGGTTAATTTATCACAATAGGTAAATACATTTTTGGCCTATCACATACAGCCTATGTAAAGTTGTACAAGGTCTCTGAAAAGTATGAGAAATTGTACAGGCTGGCCACTAAAAAGCTAAGTGAAGTGGAACTTGATTGAGAAGAGCTCTCCACAAAATTTGATGAAGCTAATCAGACCTTTGGAGCTTTGCGGTTCGAGAAAAATTTTTGGGTTGAAAAGACCAAGAAGCTTGAGGTAGAGCTGTTTCAAATTAGAGCTCAATTGGAGAGGACTTCTAGTGCAAAAACATGATGAGATGCTTAGCCTTCAGAAATTTGCTTCTGAGGGTATGATTTCTCTTCTCCTAATATTGCTTCTTCTAGTACTACTGTATTTGTCTCACCTGCTAATAATGTTAATTCTAAGAACAATGATGTTAAAACTATTTTAGCTAGTGAGAACATAGACAAGGGAAAATCTATTTTAGGAGTACCCCCTAAACTAGACAAGAAAGAGACTAGAAACCCAGGACTAAGAAGGGAAATAACCAGAAGTCTAAACAGAAGAAGTAGCATCTCTGTCACCACTGTGGAGCTATAGGGCATACTCATCCTAACTGCTACAAGTTGTTAGCCACTCAATAGAGTAACAACATGATATCACAACCCTAAACACATATAAATATTATTTTAAGGACCGTCAAGGGTGACACAAGTTGCACAAGTGTTGAGCAAAGTTTTGATCATGCAAATTGTGACCAGAGACAGAATTTGCCTTAGTTCATCGATCTCTTGTAGAAGTTGTTGTGTTTGTACATCGTAGGGTTTTGTGATCAAGGGGCTTCTTGATATTCATCGTGTGATGAACAAAAGAACTTTGCAGCCAACATCTTTTTCAAGTTGGTGATTAAGTCCCGAACTGGGATTGGCGCAATTGGTTAGTCACGTACTGGGAGCCGTGCATTGAAAATGAGAGGTTGTCACTACAGAATAAGTCTAATTGGGTATTGGGATAAGGGTTCAACTGTAGGTTGGTATAAGGTACTGGGATTCCTTTACTTGTAACCGCTTATTGTGATAATAGTGAATTCTCGGGAGTGGTGACCATAAAATCAACCGGTGGGGTTTTGCCGTGCTGGTTTTTCCAATTCGAAAACAAATCACCGTGTCAAATTTAATTTCCACTGCATTTAGTTATTTGGTGATTTGTTTGTGCTACCACGTTATTGCATGTTAAATTGACTTAATTAATTCACACGGCTAATTAATTGGTTAATTTATCAAAAGGGGTAAATATATTCTTGGTCTATCACATACAGCCTATGTAAAGTTGTACAAGGTCTCTGAAAAGTATGAGAAATTGTATAGGCTGACCACTAAAAAGCTAAGTGAAGTGGACTTGATCGAGAAGAGCTCTCCACAAAATTTGATGAAGCTAATCAGACCTTTGGAGCTTTGCAATTCGAGAACAATTTCTGGGTTGAAAAGACCAAGAAGCTTAAGGTAGAGTTGTTTCAAGTTAAAGCTCAATTGGAGAGGACTTCTAGTGCAAAGCTTGATGAGATGCTTAGCCTTCAGAAATTTGCTTCTGATAGAACCTGTTTGGGGTACGATTTCTCTTCTCCTAATATTTCTTCTTCTAGTACTATTGTATTTGTCTTATCTGCTGATAATGTTAATTCTAAGAACAATGATGTCAAAACTGTTTTAGCTAGTGAGAACATAGACAAGGGAAAATCTATTTTAGGAGTACCCCCTAAACTAGACAAGAAAGAGACTAGAAACCCAGGACTAAGAAGGAAAATAACCAAAAGTCTATACAGAAGAAGTAGCATCTCTGTCACCACTGTAGAGCTATAGGGCATACTCATCCTAATTGCTACAAGTTGTTAGCCACTCAACAGAGCAACAACATGATCTCGTTTGGAAACCATAATCAGTTTCCATCCTCTTTTACTCCTCTTGGAGATCTTCTTAAGGCCTTCATATTCCTTTCGAACTTGAACGGTTTCAATTCTCCCCCCTCACCATTGGATCAAGAGTTTGCCAAATGGAAAGGTTCTTCCAAGGTGTGAAAAGAAAAAGGCTCAAAGTGATTTAGTCAGTTTTTCTCTCTCTCCCTCTTTTTGTTTATGCATTACAAGTGTGTTTTGCATTCTTGTTCCTTGAGTCAGTCTAGTTTTATGCTATGCTTTATTTAACATTTTTTTGTTTGTTTGTTTTTAGTTTTTACTTTATTTTGTTTTTCATAAAAATAAAAAACAAAAAAAATTGAAAAATCAGAAAAATACAAAAACAGCGTGTGTTTTGTGTACATTGGTACTTGTGTACCTTAGATAGCCATTGAAACAAAGTTTTCTAAACTTTGTATCCTTTGTAGCTTAGATAAGCATCTTAATGCACAACTAAGCAAGTGAGCTTTGTGGCTCGTGTTTGTGATGAGTAAGATTAAGTAATCTCTTGTACTTAACACTCATATCACTCTTTTTGACAGGAAAGACTAAAAAATCCTAAGAGAAAGGCGGAAATAACCGTCGCACCACTATAGTCTGCCAATCATGAAAAACATCTGTATACTTCGGTATAGCAAAATTGTGATGTCTAAAGCTTACCATAATTGGATGTTTCTTCTCTCTCTTGTATGCCCATGCATGATATGCTTAAAAGAGAAAAAAAATATGCAAGGAAAATTAAAAGCAAAAAGAATCAAAATGCTTTTGAATATGGTCGTAAGTGGGTTTCTAGGAGATGTGGGAGTTATAGGATGTACCTTAAAGGTGATAGTCCCCATTAAGCAGTTATGATTGTGTGTGAGTTAAATTGATTTTCTCATATCTCAAATCCTCAAAACATGAGACACTTATGCAATCTTGTGATGTTTTCAACACAACATGCAAATTCTTTGTTACTTTTGATACATGTGCAGGTACAATGTGATTTGGCCATCACAAGGAATACGTGTGTTAATGTATACCCACTAAACTGTCATGACTTGTTTTTGAAACATAAAATTGGTTAGACTTGTTTAGTGTGTGTGTGAGTATTGGATCATAAATGCTTTACATTTTTTTGTTGAGAGATGTATTTGAAGCTTAATATGCTGTTTGGATCTATATTGAGTAGCTTGCTTGGTTGCATTCATCTCATTCTATTTTTCCTCTCTTTGAAAAACTGCTTTTTATCAAGCTCGACAGCTTCTCGACAGATCCTCGACCGATAGCTATCTATTGAGACCCTTGGACTTCTTTTCTCAATAGATTCTGTCGCAATTTTGATCCATCGAGCTATTTAGAATTTGTCTCGATAGCTTATTGACAGATTCTCGATCCATCGAGAAAGTTTCTGTCTGATCGATAGCTTCTCGACAGCTGTTTGATCCATCAAGACGCGTTTTCCTTAAATAGCTTTAGCGTGAAAACAGATCTCATTTCTCTCATTCTCTCTCGATAGAAATTGTCTTTTCACCTCCCAAACACCCTTTTCTCACTCAAAACCTCCTACCCTCTTGGATTTCGGCCTTGTTTGAGCATTTCTCCTCTAGTATGCTCCCTTCATCCTTCATTCTTCATGCATTTCACGCATTTAGACCTAGGTTTTGTTTTTTTTTTTTTTTTTTTAATTTTTGGGGTTTTTGAAAATTGTTGAGGATTTTGTGAAATTTTTGGGTTGGGTTTTGCTCATATGATGTTATATGCTTATGCATTGCATTACATTTGCATTTTCACAATATTGCATGCATTATAGATGTGTGTTTATATGTTGAAACTTTGTGTGCTACTAGGATTGGATTGGGTTGAACCCATGACACAATTTTCTTTGCACGTCACATGCTCATGCACATTTCATGCATATGTAGCTTTTCATTTCCTTCTTTTGGTACTCTCTCTGATAGTTATTTTTTTTTTGTTTCTCTCTCTCTCTCTCTCTCTCTCCAACAGTTTGCGCATGGCACCCAAGCACAAATCCACTTCGTCCCGGAACCCTCTTCATTTCGGGGCATCATCTTCTGATCCTACTTCTCTTTATGTGTAACACCCTAGAATTTTGATACCAATTTAATTCTTATATGTAAATTGAAAAGGAGGCCTACAATTAAATGGATTTAATTGATTTGGGTCTATGATCTTAAAAATAAGATAAATACTATGGTATATAAAGTCCAAGTGAGATGGCATAAGTAAATATATGGGCCTTGATAAGACTTTAAAAACCCTAACCTTTTACCGCTTAAGTTACATGTGTATATACATAAGAAGGTTCCTTTTGTTTCAGCCGCAACACACTATTAAGGTTTTCTTTTCTTCTATGCGGCTGTGCATGGAAACCTGCAGGTATGATTTCCTCATGCTCTAAATTTAAGAAGTTCGAATATTCAATAGCTAGCAATTTTCAGGAACCTAGAATATCATTATATTAATATAAAAGGGCTCCTGTTATTGTTATTATATTAGATTAGGAATTGTCAATATGGTTGTATGTCATGAAAGGGTACTCCACAGGCTTTGAAATTGTACCTAATAGAGTAATAGGCTTGGACCTTATTAATCCAAGTTTGTCACCATGTGAAAGGGAAAAGGTTGCTTTATGGTTGATATTTATCTTCTTATCATCCTTCTAGTGACGTGTATATAGCTCTAAATTATTGTAGAAGGCAGCAATGATTTTCAAGCCTAGAATATCTTGTTAGCCCCTATAATGTAGGAATAAGAAATTATATATTGTTTAAATTAACCAATTTGCCATCCACGCACTGCCATTGTTCAGAAAGGTGACTAGCAATATCTTATATAGGCGGACACTATAATTAGAATAGTTGTGAAAATTTTGGAAACTTGATTGACAAGTTCAGGCATCAAACGAGGCATTTCAATGCTCCTATTTATCAATTTAATAACTGCAATCCCAAGTAGTGATGGTCACGAATTCAATAGCCAAGCCCACTGACAAAGCTTAAATGTATTTCAAAGAAACTAGACACCTTCGTAGGCCTTAATGATGATAGGTTAAACTATTTAAGTGTGAAAATGATTTTAAGTGGGAAATTGTGTATTGATGGACCTATCTTTGGTGTTGCTAAGTTCTAATTCTATTGATTTGTTGTGATTCAAGGGAGGTTGGTTTCATATTTTTGCAAATAAGAGGTAAGTGGTGTTTACAAATTTTGGGAGTTTTCCCAAAACAGTGTTGATTATTAAACTATTTTATATAAAAGAAATATGTTGATATTCTATATATAAATTGATGTTTTTATAAATATTTGAAGTACACATTGACTATTCGTTTTATGAAAAACTTGTGGGACAACTTGAATTTATTTAAACTTGTATGCATGAATATATCTTTATGTTTTTGAGAATTATGAATGGATTATTTTTGTGAGCATATTGAATGTGTTTTGAGAACCTACGATAAGCCGTGATTAAAAGCTTAGTATTTTATTTAGTCCTTCACAAGGGACAATCATACTACATCTAGTCCTTAGCAAGGGATGGTCCCAAAAAGGGGACAATACACATTTGATAGCTCCTTAGCAAGGGAGTATACTATTGAAGATCCGAAAAGGAAGCTCTTTGGCAAGGGAGCGCGCCTTTAGGTTCCAAAGGAGCCTTCCTTAAGAAAAGGGATGAAAATGAGGTTCTAGTCCTAAAAGGAGACATCACAATCCTATCAACGGGGTGTAAATGTTGACCACAAGAAAAGTCTAGAAAATTGTTTATATGATGGTATTGATATATATATATATTTTGATGGCTCACAATATAAGGATATTTTTTTTATATGAAATATTTGATGATAAAATATTGATGAGTTACAAGTTATGAAATTGTTGTAAGAATTATTTATTTGAAAGGTTTGTTCCCACACCTCAATGTTAGTGAATTCCACTTATCGAGTTATCTCACCCCCCCTTTTATCCCCCCTTACAGATATATTAGAAGGATCATTGGAGTAGAGATTCTTGGAAGACAACAGTTACAAATTATTTTGTGGAACTAAGGATTTTATTATTATTTTTATGGTATTAAACATTGTACTAGAGAATTATTTTGGGGATGTTTTATTTTTAGTATATTAGAGCTTTGACATTTGTGATGAGATTTTAGGTTGCTGATTGCTTTTATTTAATATTTTAATGGATTATTTAGATTGAATAGACTTTTATTTCTTATGATTTTAGGGCGTTACATTATGTCTGGTTCTGTGATGAGAAGGCCCATTAGGACTTCTCGGAGAACTTCTCCAAATGTCTCCAAACGTGGCATTCATTTGGAATGCCACGTGATTCTATCGGATTTTTTCGATACTACTTTATTCACTGTCATTCACAGGTGGGGTTAGGATTCTCTATGTGAGATACCCATGAGTTGTCCCTTTGTGAACATACAGGAATTCTACTCCAGTATTGCATCCTAATTACCCCAGATGTCCACGTCTGAGGACTGTGTCCAAAGACGAACTTCTGTCTCTCTTTTGTGAGACACCTTCTTCATGGGGTGATTGTCAAAACACCTCATGCTCGGGCTTTGCAAATTGTCCGAGGTTCCTTAATATGGTAATGACATTTGTTCTCCATCCCTTGTCTCAATATAACTCCATTACTGAGCCTCGTGCTCACTTTTTGCATTCCCTTATTGAGGACCTTACTTTAGACTTTCCCTCCTACTTCATTTTGTCCCTTATAGATGTCTATAAGGATACGGTAACCCGTGATAAGCTTATCTTTCCTTCTCCTATCACGAGGATCATTCGCCACTGCTCTATCTCCTATCCCGAGTCTGTTCACTTCTCCTTCATGGGTGCCTTAAGTCGGCGTCTGTTTGACGGAGCGAGGCCCAGCTTCGACCGAAGTAGCCATGGACTGAGATGGTGACTCCTCTGGCCTCCTTCATTCCATCCACCTCCGCTCCCTCTTCTTCGAGTGGTGGTGTGACTCTTGAGGCCATCACGGCTTAGCTTGAGCACATGGATGCCCGTCTTAACACTCTCAACGATGAGTTATGTCAGGTGAACATTCTTGTTGGTCGTATTGCAAGACAACAGGCTCAGATGGGAAGCTTTGTACCTTCTCCTTCTCCTTTTCCCGAGGCTTTCGGCGAGGATGACACTGATGACAAGGATTAGGATGCTAGCTCTTCCAGCGATGACGAGATGACTGGTTCTAAGTGACTTACACTTTGTCATTCGTGACAAAAAGGGGGAGCAGTTTTGGGTTGAGAGTAGTCATGTACTTAGGGGAAGAGTTAGTATAGGACTTTTTTTGTTAAGGGGAGTGTTTATATCTTCTAAGGGATGTAGTGAGGATTTATGTATCTTTTCTTTTCTTTTATTTTTGGATACATTATCTTTTTGTACATCGGTCTTGTGACCACTTAGTGATAGCAAACATTGTACTTATCTTTGATATATATATATATATATATATATGATGATGATGTTGTTATCATTTTTTTTCACCTATCTCTCCATGTGTTGCTTCTTTTCTCTCTTTATACACATGTTTCTTATGTATGCAATCTTTTATTTCTGTTTCACACTACACATTAAGATACCTCGATGAGTTTTGTTTAAAATGTTTCAGAAATACAAGTTGTCAAAATCTACCATGACATGAACTCTCTTCTTATAAAGTTTTTCAAGAGTCTGTGTTAGGATTAGATTTTATTGTATCCAACAAGTGATTATGAGTTTAGTGATTTATGACTTCTCTCGTACTTCATTTGTTTGTTGTGGTTTTGTCACAAATTTCCAAAGGGGGAGATTCTTAGGACATATGTGGAACTTGTTAGAACATATGTCATGTAGAATTGGTAATCCTTTGACAAAACACACTTTACTTGTAATTGGGTAGATCTAGGATGGTTTAAGTCTTTAAGCAACATATTGTTCAAGTCAAGAGTTAAAACCATGCAAATTTGTTTAAGAAACAAGTGAAGAAGTGCTATATTTTAAAACTTGACAGATAGCTCGAAAGATTGCATCTATCGAGGTTTAAAAGGAAACTTTAGGCTGATGCTTGACAACAGCTCGACAGATAACCTATCTATTGAGAATTAAGAAATTCAAATTTCTAGATCTGTTTTTTACGCATATCGAAGTTATTTGTGTAAGGTTTCTTTTCTCACAACCCTAGTGAGTGTTTGGGTCTGTGTTTTGCAGCACGTTTTGCGTCTGCGGTTTATTTATTTATTTTTTATTTTTACCAAAAGCACATGAACACTGACCTGCTAGTGGGTCCCGTGCACTGTGTGCAGGACCCACTACCACTTTCAACATCCACACATTTCATTGAAATAGCACCATCAGTAGGTCTCGTGAACACGGGACCCACAAACATTTTTTTTCACCAAAACTTTAATTAAAAATAGGTCCTACGGTACTATTCACACATTTAAAAATGATTTTGCTACAGTGTTTTCAGTTTTCAATTTTTAACAAAATAAGCTGTATCCAAATGGACCCCTAAACATATATAAAGATTATTTTAAGGGTCGTCTAAGGTGATGCAACTTGATGCAAAGTGATTGTTCCCTCAAATTGTGATTGAAGATAATTTGCCCTAGTACATCTTTCACTTGAAGAAGTTGCTGCGTTTTTTACGCAAATGGTTTTGTAACCAATGAGCTTCTTGATCTTCATCGTGTGGATGAACTGAAGAATTTCGCCTAGTTAGTAATGGATTGTATATAACCTAGTTAGTAATGGATTGTTGATAGTCATGATATATTACATAAAAGACAAAACTTAAGTGTAGTATCTTAGGTGCTGTTCTTTAGGTTATTCTCTTAAGATTTGGTTATGTGGCTACTTAACTAAAAGTTACATTTCAACTTATGAGGAAAAATTCATATGGTAGAATCTTAAAAGAGGAATCTAAGGAACAACATCTAAGTACTGTACCTAAGTCTTGCCCTTACATAAATGACTTATAAATTTAAATTGTTTTTAGTTATATGATTAGGTTTTTTAGGGTTTATTTATATTGGACTCCCTATTTTCTACACTAAATTAACTCATTTGACATAAAAATTATAAAATTTAGATTAGATGGGACCCGTGGCACAAGAATAAACTCTAATTAGAATCCAATTTTTAAACTAAATTAACTTACTTGGTACAAAAATTTAAAATATAGATTAGATGAGACACATGACGCAAAATTAGACTCTAATTGAATTCCAACTTAAATTCCAATTGAATTTTCTCTTAGCTTTACCTATTAATATATATATATATATACATGGAGAGAGAGAGAGAGAGAATAGCTTTGTAACCCCATGCATATGCATGAATACACTTAAAAATATACAAAAATATAGATAGTATAATTCCTATATATATAATTTAAATACTATTGATAGTCATTCTTATATTTTGTTAACTCTTTAAAAAATCTTATAAGAATATTATATTTTGTTAACTCTTTAAAATTCTTGTAAGAATATTATAAAATATAAAATGTAAATTGTCTATATTTATTTATTTATTACTTCTTAATTTTTGTTATTATGAAGCACTTTTTTCTTTTACGATTCATTTATTATAGACTCTTTAGTTTTTGTACTCAATAACTCACTTGGATAAATATTTATGATTTGGTCTCACATTTGATTTTAAAATTAGGAAATAAAACTCTCTCTAAAAATAAATAATTTAGAACATATGACACAAAATTGGACTCTAATTTGAAATTCTAATTAGACTTTCTCTAAGCTTTACCTATTAATATATACTAGTGTGTACCCCAAAATTTTAGAGGATGTTTAAATTATACATGGTATTATTTTACACTTTTTTAAACTATACATTTGTAAAATATGGAACGGTTTCTCATTATATATATATATATGTGTGTGTGTGTGTGTGTGTGTGTGTGCGTGTGTGAGATTTAAAATTTAATTGGTTTTAAACTCTTCAGTTTTTATACCCAATAATTCACTTGCCACAAAAATAAAAAACTTAGATGGATTAGAATTGAACTCTTCGACTTATACACTCAATAATTCATGTGACACAAAATTAAAAATTAAATAGCGCATGTGGCGCAAAATCGAGAATCCAATTAAAATTTAATTGAATTTTCTATGAGCCTTGTCTATTAGTATATTTGAATTTTGACCAATCCCCTCAGATATTTGATCCAAGCCAAAACACTAGAAGGGTTAGTAAACTGTAGCTTTGTAAGAATGGAACTGCAAGAGAGTTTTTGAAAAGAGTTTTGGAATCCTTTTTGACATAATTATTAAGTAAGTCAATTTAGTGTTAATTTGCTTAACCTAAAATCAACCCAAAATGGCTCCATTCATATAAATAAATGTCATTTTTATTTAATATAAATTTGAATTTCCTCTATAGAACAGTGTAATTAAAAGAATTTTAAAGTCATTTTGGCTTATTTTTTGAATGGTTTGGAATGGGTCATTTAAATGTTAACCCAATACAAGTTTATCAAACATTTGAAATGAGTAGTGTTTGTGTATATTAAGCGAGCTATATGGGTCATGTTGTGTCACTCACTTAATAAATGGGTTCCATTAGGGTAGAAGGGTTTTGAAATGATTATTAAATGAGTTAGGTTAGGATTGGCCTATGTAGCTGGATACCAATGTCTTGAATACGATTTGTCACCACTGCATGCTTGAACGAAATTGTTAAATCATGGTTTTTTTTTTCTACCTTTATACACAGACACACACACACACACACACACACACACACACACATATACATATATAAAGATTCTCCTTCATTTTTTTTTTTTAATTTAATAATTTAATAGTTGGATAGGAGTGGGTTTGAATTTGAACACATCATTTGGAACTACCTTAGAAGCTTATTGAGCTACAACTTAAAAGGCTCCTTCACATTTTACATTAGGATGAATTTCATATTTATAACGAGATACAAAAGTCTATGACATTTGAATAAAAATTACATATTGATTGCCTCAATTCCATGATTTTCTTTAGCAATGAATCCCTTGATTTATTAACCAATCCCATAATTTTCTCTTGAAACCAATATCTTGACTTGGTCCTCACTGGCAGAAAAAAATGAATTATACTTTCTAAACTAATATATCCTAATTATACATCTCATACATATCTTGGCTATTTCTGGTAAATACAATACAAGATAGAAACTCACACAGTCATGTTTATGTGGCAAAATACAATCATCTGCTCTTGGTGAGCATAGTTCTTAGGTTCCAATCCTATCAATGGAGGGGGGAAAAAAAAAAAAAAAACTGAACTTTCTTGATGGTCTTGGCTACTCATACACAAATATCCTAGCTCAGTTGTTGATTTTATATTTTTCAAGCCTTATACTCATAACAGAACACAAAAGTCAAAACATGGAGTCGGCCATGACTGGCTTGTCTTGTCATCCATAACTTAGGCTAGTTTTTTGCATTACGAAAAATAGGATGTGATTATCCACAAAGCTGACTCAATGCGTTATCACATTTATTTTTCCTCTTTTCTTTGTAAATGACAACGATGCACGTTTTTGGCCACAAAACAACCAAAGCATTAGGAATTTGGTTACATGGCTAAAATGAAGATACTGATTGACCATTCAATACTCTTACAGAAACAAGTTATTTTAAGGTAAAGTTTTTTTTGGATAAATTAGCTCTAGGATAATGAAAGTTTGCAGTTGAGGAGTCCAAGCCTGGTCTATTTTCAGTTGAGGACTTATTATTTACCTATAAATTGACCGGGGCCTTTCAAAGGTATTTGTCTTTGCTTTGTTTAGTGGGAACAAGATGATTGCCGTTGAGAACCAGGCAGTTGGTACTGCTTTGATTATTGTTTCCTACTTCCTTTTGTCCATGAATGTCAATAATTTTTATTTTATTGTAAGTCTATAAGCTTAGTTCAGTTGGAGTCTAACTTTTGTGTTCTCTTGTTAAGTGTCAGAGAATGCAATACCAAAAGATGCATCAGATGAATTTACTGTGCCAGAATCCAATGCCTTTGGCCAATCATTCAGGTTTTGACATTTTCTTCCACAATCTTTGTTTATAAGATCAGGTGTTTTTCATAAATGGAGTTTCTCATTCAATGAATTGTGTCAAAATGTGTGGTAGGGATTATGAATCAACTGTGAGGCTAAGCATTGTGGAGAATTGCTATCGGTTGCATCATATTAACCAAACATATGATTTTGTAAGTACACTTTCAACAAGTTAAAGTTTAAATATTAAACTTTAGGACTTCATAGATTCAATTTGATATATGAAACTTTCAATGCAAATGCAGGTAAAGAGGACAAGGGAAGAGTATGCAAAATTGAACAAAGCAGAGATGTCCATATGGGAAGCCGTTGAACTCCTTGAGAATTTTGTGGATGAAAGTGACCCTGACCTGGATGAACCTCAGATTCAGCATATGCTGCAGACGGCTGAAGCTATAAGAAAAGATTACCCTAATGAGGATTGGCTGCACTTGACTGGCCTTCTTCATGGTAAATACCCCATGCACACTCTGGATGAATTCTGATGTGCTTTTGACGAAGCGACTGTTTATTACAAGGTCTTCTCAAAAACATTAGTTAATTATGTTTGACATGATTATATGTAGTCAGTCAACTGACAGAAATTTCTTCGAATCTTTTGCATTGCAGTATCTCAAGGAAAATCCAGATTACAACAATCCTGCCTACAACACTAAACTTGGAGTCTACTCTGAAGGATGTGGACTTGAAAATGTGCTGTTGTCATGGGGGCATGACGATTACATGTACTTGGTATATCCTCCGAACCTTCAACGAATTTTTAATGAAAAATCTTTAATAATATTTTCATATTGAAATTTCCACAATATGTTATTCCAAAATAACAATCGTAATACTAATAATGTTGTTTCCAAATCCTTAGGTGCTCAAGGCATGTGGAACTACTCTACCTCCAGCTGCATTATTTATTATCCGATATCACTCATTATACCGTAAGTATTATTCTTTATCTTTTTCTGTAAATTTGAAAATAGTTAATATTCTTGAATCGTTTTTATACAATAAAATGAGTTTTATCTGTTCATCTTGCAGTAATGCATTCTGATGGAAAATATCAATACCTAATGAATGACGAGGACAGAGAGAATCTGAAGTGGAGTCAAATATTCAGGTAAGCTTCCATTTTGCTGTTTAATTTGTACATTTTTTTTTTCTTTCTTACCAGTGTTCTTCCCCAACAATTATTCATTTCTCATTGAGCTGATAGTGAGCATCAGTGTTTTTCCCCACCAATTATTCAATTTTTGTTCAGCTGATTGTGACAACTAAACTGATTTTATTGTATTGTACAAAATAACAGCAAATATGATCTCTACAGTAAGAGCAAAGTTCATGTTGATGTTGAAAAAGTTAAACCATACTATGAATCCCTCATAAAAAAGGTGTGTATCAGTGCAAAATTCTGTGCTTTGGTAATTTTAAACACTTTTTTTTCTTTACTAAAATTGGATTTTTTTTTTCTTTCTTTTTGTAGTACTTCCCAAAAAAGATCAGATGGTAATCCTTGAGGATCCGGTTTTAGGCTGCCTGCCATACTTTTAGTTGTGCTCGCTTTCAATTGGCAAAGTTAATTTTATTTAGATATGCACTATAAATTTCTGTAATCAGCACTAAGAAGTTTGTAAAATATTAATAAATAAAACACATCATAGAGATGTGGCGTGTTCATTATTATTTGGCTTGGTTCTTATATATTATGGCCAGGAGGCCATGTGTGGGATGTCTTCCTTGGGGCCTAATCAAATAATGCTAATGTTGTGCTTCAGCAAGAACCCAAAAAAAAAAACCCTTAGAAATTAACACCTAGGGTTATCTGGAATCAACACCAAGCTATTGAAGGAAAAACTCCAACAATCAATTTCATTACTGAAGCAAACTGTATATATACAATACTGAATTCCAGGTTCTTTAAATAGAGTTCCAAACTTATTAAACTAACAAGAAAAGGAAACAATTCTAACCAATGAAAGTTCTACTAATGAAGTAAGAAGATAAATTAAATCCCTAAAACAAGTAGGAAAATAAAATAAGATTTAAAAAATGGATAAAGTTTAATTATAAAATTAGTTGAAGGCTAAGGCTACAATTTTACTCAATATATTTTTATTGGAGGCGAATCGACAAATCCATCATTGGGTTATATCTTCTTCTTATATCCTCCATGCTTACAAAATTTCTAGAAAATTAAAGATCAATAGCTATGTCATCAATAAATTGTTTAAATTGCAAGTTTTTGTAGTTTAAATTATGCATAAAATATAAGTTTAGAGATCATATAGTAAATAATATTTGACTGATACAAAATTTGACATGTATATTAAGAGCGTAAAGAGCATACAATTCAACGGTTAGATTTTCAAAATATGTAATAATATTTATTTAATTGAGTAAGGTTATAGCCTTAGGCTACAACTAATTTTGTTGCTAAATTTTGTCCTTTCATAAAGTAAATCAAATAAATTAAGAACATTAATAGATTTTGCCTTAAACCCAACTATTAGTAGTCTCTATTCCTAAGGCAAGTGGTTGGGCCATCTTCTTCTTGTGTGATGTCCATACTCCAGAGTATGTGTAATTGAGGGCATATATCTTGTGTTGGCACCAGCTAAACTAGGCAGGAGCTGGTTGGGATCTTATGCATACTTAGAATATGGCTAGTGATTGGGCTAAGGCTAGTTCTGATATCATGCTTCATTTGATTTCATTAAATATTCTTGCCTAAATTTGTGCAAAGGGTTGACTTTTGCCAATAAAGTGGAGGTGAAGCATGCATTAACAATTTGTGCCCTCAAGGAAAAAAATATTTTATGATCAGTAGGTCAACGAAGGTCAAACTTTGTGCGAAATGCGTGAATTAGTCTTGCAAGTGTTATGTTGCGGTAGTCATGAAGCCCAATCTCCATGAATTATGGATGGTCACCATGTATGTGGGTCCTCACACATGCATACCGATTGGGTTGCGAAATGATGGTGGAATGATGAATTATAATTTTATTGCATTAGACATCCTTAAGAAGTTATGTGAGGATCACATTACCCTAATTAAGCATCTCAGATCTATGATAGAGTCGAAATATGATGGCCATAAGCCTTCTTACTATAAGGTATGAGATGCGAAACAAAAGGCGATTGGAAAGATATTTGGGAATTAGGAAGAGTCTTACCAAAGGTTGCAAAAGTTGCTAATGGCATATATTGATCAGGATCCGAATACCTAGGTGTCCTATCGTACCACACCCACCAGTGTAGATGACACCGTATTTTTGCATTATGTGTTTTGGTCATTCGGTCCATGCATTTATGGATTCAAATATTGCAAGCTGGTTATCAGTATTAATGGGACCCATCTGTATGGTAAATATTAAGGAAAGTTATTGGTCACAATGGCAACCGACGCTAATGTTAGGACATATGTGGAACTTGGTAGAATATATGTCATATAGAATTGGCTAATCTTTTAACAAAACGCACTTTACTTGTAATGGTTTAAGTCTTCAAGCAACATATTATTCAAGTCAAGATTTAAAGCCATGCAAATCTGTTTAAAAAACAAGTGAAGAAGTGCTGTATTTTAAAGCTTGATAGATAGCTTGACAGATTTCATTTATCGAGGTTTAAAAGGGAACTTTAGCCCAATGCTCGACAGCAGCTCGACAGATATCCTATCTATCGAGAATTATAAAATTCAGATTTCTAGATCTGTTTTTCACGGATATGCAAGTTATTTGTGTAGGGTTTCACTTTTCACAACCCTAGACAAACATAAGAATTATTTTAAGGGCCGTCTAAGGTGATGCAACTTGATGCAAAGTGATTATTCACTCAAATTGTGACCAGAGACAATTTGCCCTAGTTCATATTTCTCTTAAAGAAGTTGCTGTGTTTTGTATGCCAAGGGTTTTGTAACCAAGGAGTTTCTTAATCTTCATCATGTGGATGAACTAAAGAATTTTGTAGCCAACATCTTTCTCAAGTTGGTGTGTCAGTCACGTACTAAGATCCGTGCATCGATTGCTTGGTCACATATTTGGAGCCGTGCATTGAAAATGAGAGATTGTCACTACATTATAAGTCCAATTGGGCATTAGGGTAAGGTTTCAACTGTAGGTTGGTATAAGGTACTGGGATTCGTTTACTTGTAACTGCTTGTTTTGATAATAATGGATTCTCGAGAGTGGTGACCTTAAATTCACCCGGTGGGGTTTTGTCTCGATGGTTTTCTTCATTCGTAAACAAATCACCTATGTCAAATTTATTTTTGCTGCATTTACTTTAGTTGGTGATTTATTAGTGCTACCATACTTATTACATGTAATTGAATCTAATTAATTCACTTGGTTAATTAATTGATTATTTTTACCAAAAGGGTCAATACATTTTTGGCCTATCAAGTGGTATCAGAGCGGGTACACTCTGATTAGGGATAATCTTTGCTATGTGATCCATTGAACCCTGTTTGTCATGGATAGAGGATAATATCTTATTATACCTCCTTTATTTGATAGCACTAACTATGCATACTGGAAAGTACGCATGAGAGTTTTCTTACAGTCCTTATATGAGAAGGTGTGGCAAGTTGTGGAAATTGGCTAGACCAAGTCAAAGGAAGCGCCGGTAGATTGGGATGACGCGAAGATCGAAGCGGCGTATTAGGTTCTAAAGATTTAGGAATTTATGTATTTAGAACTCTAATTTGTATTATTAGCAAACCATGATCAAAACGGGTTGTTTAGTCTTGTTTAGGCTTGCTCAAAGTTGTGTCTTTCATGTAAAGTTAGAATCGAGAGGCTGCAGATGCATTGGTGCATTTCGGCCTGGCTCGATTGATCGAAAGAAAGACTCGATCGATCGAATCTCAGCCAGAATGCTTTTCTGCAGAATTTTCCAACTCAACCCTAACTCATTAAACGTTTTGGGTTTTCTGTTTTTACCCTAGGTATATAAAGAAAAACCCTAGCCACGTTTTGAGAGTTGCTCCTGTTGTATTGTTGCTCATACTTTTCTGTTTTGTGTAAATCTCTTGTTAGATCTAGAGGAGCTTTCCTTACACAAAGCTTAGGGTTTTCAAGGTAGAGATAGTATCAACATCTTGATGATCAACCCGGTTGTTGCCAATGGAGCTTAAAGAATAACAAGCGTGGGTGCTTGTAGCTGATTGGAGAATCCAAGAAAGAAGGAGTCGGTGGATTCGGAGGTTGCACGTGGTCGTGTCAGTAAGTTCTACTGGTAGGTAGCATTAGGAAGTCGAGCGGGGAGCTTGTAAGTCCTTTTGTATGAACTTCGATTCTTTCGCATAGTGGATTCAGTTTACCTTAAGAATAGCTAGGTCAAATCCTCCCAAGGTTTTTACAGTGTGGTTTCCTGGGTGATCATATCATTATGTTATTTATATTTCCGCTGCTTTATATTTTTGATATGATTGTATGTTTGTGATAACCTAGAATTGCATATTTTGACTAAGTTAATCACTTGGCTAATTAACTAGGTTAATCTGATTGGTTTAAGGGGTCTAAAATCGTTCACGGCAAACTTCAACAGCAGAGCATTGAAAGCGTTATTCAGTGTGGTCATAAATAAGGAATTCAAGAAGATATCCTCCACTGAAACTACTAAGGAAGCATGAACTATCCTCCAAACAACTTATGAAGGGACTAAGGCTGTCAATGATTCAAACCTTCAAAAGCTTACCACGAGCTTTGAAGAAATTAAGATGGAGGAGGATGAGTCATTTAATGAGTTCTATGCTAAGCTGAAGGACATAGTGAACTCTGCATTTGATCTTGGAGAAACCATTCCAAAACCCAAGATTGTAAGAAAGGTGCTCAGATCTCTTCTGGAGAGATTTCATGCCAAGATAATCGCCAATGAGGAGTCAAAGGACATTGACAAAATTCCTTTGACAGAGCTGGTTGGCAACTTGCAGACCTATGAGTTGGGTTTGACCAGGGTCAGGAAATCGAGCAAGAGCAAGAGCATGGCATTGAAGGACAAAAGCAGTGATACTGATGAATCTTCTGAAGATGAAGATTCCAAGATGAAATCCTACATTATAAGTCAGTTCAAAAAGTTCATGAAGAATGCTAATGCAAAAGGATTTGATAAAGACCGTAAGCAATCCAAATCGTTTCAGTTTAAGAGTTAAGACAAAGGAAAGAAGGATGCTAAAGACGATGGTCAGTACACTATTCCCTCCGGACCAAAATGCTTCGAATGTCAAGGGTTTGGACACATGAAACAAGAATTTCCAACTTATCTCAAGACTGTTGGGAAAAGCAAGGCCCTTGTTGCTACCTTGAGTGACCCTGAACTTGACATTAAGTCAGATAATAGTGATGATGAGGGAATCTTGAATGCCTTCACTACCATAGTGAATCCTACTGAGGGGATTGTTGAAGAGGTAGATGAAGAAGAGGACTTGGTGGAGTCTAAATTTGAGAAAATGGATGAATAGGATGACATCCATACTATTAGGACAAATGTGATTCAATGTATGTCACTATTTTATGTAATTGGCTGATCTTTTAACAAAATGCACTTTACTTGTAATTGGGTAGATCTAGGATGTGTTTAAAGCTTCAAGAAATAAGGTTTCAAGTTCAAGTGTTAAAGTCATGCAAGTCTATCCAAGAATTAAGTGAGAAAGTGTTGTTCATTAAAGCTCGATAGCTAGCTAAAGAACTAGCATCTATCGAGGCTTAAAGAGCTGTTCTAGCCTATGGCTCGACAGTAGCTCGACAGATAGGGTATCTGTTGAGGTTTATGAAGTTCAGTTTTTCAAGCTGATTTTCATCCAATCTATGAGTGTATGTTTGGGCTTTCTTTTCTCACAACCCTAAACATATATAAAGATTATTTTAAGGGCCGTCAAGGGTGACACAAGTTGCACAAGCTTTGAGCAAAATTTTGATCATGCAAATTGTGACCAGAGACAGAATTTTTCCTAGTTCATCTATCTCTTGAAGAAGTTGCTGTGTTTGTACACTGTAGGATTTTGTGACCAAGGGGCTTCTTGATCTTCATCCTGTGATGAACAAAAGAACTTTGCAGCCAACATCTTTCTCAATTTGGTGATTAAGTCGCGAACTGGGATTCGCGTAATTGGTTAGTCACGTACTGGGAGCCGTGCATTGAAAATGAGAGATTGTCACTACAGAACAAGTCTAATTGGGTATTGGGGTAAGGGTTCAACTGTAGGTTGGTATAAGATACTGTGATTCCTTTACTTGTAACCGCTTGTTGTGATAATAGTGAATTCTCAAGAGTGGTGACCTTAAAATCAACTGGTGGGGTTTTGCCATGTTGGTTTTCCCTATTTGAAAACAAATCACCGTGTCAAATTTAATTTCCGCTGCATTTAGTTATTTGGTGATTTGTTTGTGCTACCACACTATTGCATGTTAAACTGACTTAATTAATTCACTCGGCTAATTAATTGGTTAATTTATTACAAGGGGTAAATACATTCTTGGCCTATTACATACAGCCTATGTAAAGTTGTACAAGGTCTCTGAAAAGTATGAGAAATTGTATAGGCTGGCCACTAAGAAGCTAAGTGAAGTGGACTTGATCGAGAATAACTCTCCACAAAATTTGATGAAGCTAATCAGACCTTTGGAGCTTTGCGGCTTGAGAACAATTTCTGGGTTGAAAAGACCAAGGAGCTTGAGGTAGAGTTGTTTCAAGTTAGAGCTCAATTGGAGAGGACTTCTAGCGCAAAGCTTGATAAGATGCTTAGCCTTCAGAAATTTGCTTCTGATAGAACCTTTTTGGGGTATGATTTCTCTTCTCCTAATATTGCTTCTTCTAGTACTACTGTATTTGTCTCACCTGCTGATAATGTTAATTCTAAGAACAAAAAAAAATTGAAAAATCAGAAAAATACAAAAACAGAGTGTGTTTTGTGTACATTGGTACTTGTGTACCTTGGATGGCCATTGAAACAAAGTTTTCTAAACTTTGTATCCTTTGTAGCTTAGATAAGCATCTTAATGCACAACTAAGCAAGTTAGCTTTGTGGCTCGTGTTTGTGATGAGTAAGATTAAGTAATATCTTGTACTTAACACTCATATCACTCTTTTTGACGGGAAAGACTAAAAAATCCTAAGAGAAAGGAGGAAATAATCGTCGCACCACTATAGTCTGCCAATCATGAAAAACATTTGTATACTTCGGTATAGCAAAATTGTGATGTTTAAAGCTTAACATAATTGGGTATTTCTTCTCTCTCTTGTATGCTCATGCATGATATGCTTAAAAGAAAAGAAAAAAAATATGCGAAGAAAATTAAAAGCAAAAAGAATCAAAATGCTTTTGAATATGGTCGTAAGTGTGTTTCTAGGAGATGTGGGAGTTACAGGATGTACCTCAAAAGTGATAGTCCCCATTAAGCAGTTATGATTGTGTGTGAGTTAAATTGATTTTCTCATATTTCAAATCATCGTAACATGAGACACTTATGCAATCTTGTGATGTTTTCACACACAACATGCAAATTCTTTGCTAATTTTGATACATGTGCAGGTACAATGTGATTTGGCCATCACAAGGAATACGTGTGTTAATGTATACTCACTAAACTATCATGACTTGTTTTTGAAACATAAAATTGGTTAGACTTGTTTAGTGTGTGTGTGAGTATTGGATCATAAATATTTTACATTTTTTTGTTGAGAGATGTATTTAAAGCTTAATATGCTGTTTGGATCTATGTTGAGTAGCTTGCTTGGTTGCATTCATCTCATTGTGTTTTTCCTCTCTTTGAAAAATTGCTTTTTATCAAGCTCGACAGCTTCTCGACAGATCCTCGACAAATAGCTATCTATCGAGACCCTTGGACTTCTTTTCTCGATAGATTCAGTCGCAATTTCAATCCATCGAGCTATTTAGAATTTGTATCGATTGCTTCTTGACAGATTCTCGATCCATCGAGGAAGTTTTTGTCTGATTGATAGCTTCTAGACAGATGTTCGATCCATCAAGATGCGTTTTCCTTAAATAGCTTCAGCGTTAAAACAGATCTCATTTCTCTCATTCTCTCTCAATAGAAACTGTCTTTTCACCTCCCAAACTCCCTTTTCTCACTCAAAACCTCCTAGCCTCTTAGATTTCGGCCTTGTTTGAGCATTTCTCCTCTATTATGCTCCCTTAATCCTTCATTCTTCATGCATTTCACGCATTTAGACCTAGGTTTTGGGTTTTTTTAAAAATTTTGGGGTTTTTGAAAATTGTTGAGTATTTTGTGAAATTTTTGGGTTGGGTTTTGCTCATATGATGTTATATGCTCATGCATTGCATTACATTTGATGGAAATTTAGACCCCTTAAAACAACCAGATTGATTAGTCTAGTTAATTAGCCAAGTTGTTACTTAGTCAAATTAAGCAATTCTAGGTTAAAGCAATCAAATAATCATATCAAAAGTATAAAGCAGCGGAATAATAAAAGACACAATGATATGATCACCCAGGAAACCACACGGTAAAAACCTGGGGAGGATTTGACCCACCTATCCTCAAGGCAAACCTGAATCCACTATGAAAGAATCGAAGTTCATACAAAAGGACTACAAGCTCCCCGCTTGACTTCCTAATGCTACCCACCAGTAGAACTTACTGACATGACCACGTGCAAGCTCCAAATCCATGGACTCCTTCTTTCTTGAATTCTTCAATCAGCTACAAGCACCCACGTTTGATATTCTTTAAACTTCAATGGTAGCAACCGAGTTGATCATCAAGATGTTGAAGTAATCTCTATCTCGAAAACCCTAAGTTTTGTGTAAAGGAAAGCTCTTCTAGATCTCATAAGAGATTTGCACAAAACTGCAATGTATGAGCAACAATACAACCGGAGCAACTCTAAAAACGTGGCTAGGGTTTTTCTTTATATACCTAAGGTAAAAAAAAGAAAACCCAAAACGTTTAATGAGTTAGGGCTGAGCTGGAATATTCTGCAGAAAAACATTCTGCCCGAGATTTGATCGATCGAGCCTTTCCTTCGATCGATCGAGCCAGGCCGAAATGCACCAATGCATCTGCAGCCACTCGATTCCAACTTTACATGAAAGACCCAACTTTGAGCAAGTCTAAACAAGACTAAATAACCTGTTTTGATTATGGTTTGCCAACAATACAAATTAGAGTTCTAAATTCATAAAATCCTAAATCTTTAGAACCTAACAACATTTGCAATTTCACAATATTGCATGCATTATAGATGTGTGTTCATATGTTGAAACTTGTGTGCTATTAGGATTGGATTGGGTTGAACCCATGATGCAATTTTCTTTGCACGTCACATGCTCATGCACATTTCATGCATATGTACCTTTTCATTTCCTTCTTTTGGTACTCTCTCTGATAGTTTTTTTTTTTTTTTTTCACTCTCTCTCTCTCTCTCTTCAACAGTCTGCACATGGTACCCAAGCGCAAATCCACTTCGTCCCAGAACCCTCTTCGTTCCGGGGCATCATCTTCTGATCCTACTCCTCTTTATGTGTAACACCCCATAATTTTGATACCAATTTAATTCTTATTCGTAAATTGAAAAGGAGGCCTACAATTAAATGGATTTAATTGATTTGGGTCTACAATCTTAAAAATAAGATAAATACTATGGTATATGAAGCCCAAGTGAGGTAGTATAAGTAAATATATGGGCCTTGATAAGACTTTAAAAACCCTAACCTTTTACCTCTTAAGTTACACGTGTATATACATAAGAAGGTTCCTTTTGTTTCAGCCGCAACACACTATTAATGTTTTCTTTTCTTCTATGTGGCTGTGCATGGAAACCTGCAGGTATGATTTTCTCATGCTCTAAATTTAAGAAGTTCGAATATTCAATAGCTAGCAATTTTCATGAACCTAGACTATCATTATATTAATATAAATAGGGCTCCTATAATTGTTATTATATTAGATTAGGAATTGTCAATATGGCTGTATGTCAGGAAAGGGTACTCCATAGGCTTTAAAATTGTACCTAATAGAGTAATAGGCTTGGACCTTATCAATTCAAGTTTGTCACCATGTGAAAGGGAAAAGGTTGATTTATGGTTGATATTTATCTTCTTATCATCCTTCTAGTGACGTGCATACAACTCTAAATTATTGTAGAAGGCAGCAATGATTTTCAAGCCTAGAATATCTTGTTAGCCCCTATAATGTAGGAATAAGAAATTATATATTGTTTAAGTTAACCAATTTGCCATCCACGCACTGCCATTGTTCAGAAAAGTAACTAGCAATATCTTATATAGGCAGACACTATAATTAGAATAGTTGTGAAAATTTTGGAAACCTGATTGACAAGTTCAAGCATCAAACAAGGCATTTCAATGCTCCTATTTATCAATTTAATAACTGCAATCCCAAGTAGTGATGGTCACGAATTCAATAGCCAAGCCCACTGACAAAGCTTAAATGTATTTCAAAGAAACTAGACACCTTCGTAGGCCTTAATGATGATAGGTTAAACTATTTAAGTGTGAAAATGATTTTAAGTGGGAAATTGTGTATTCATGGACCTATCTTTGGTGTTGCTAATTTCTAATTCTATTGATTTGTTGTGATTCAAGGGAGGTTGGTTTCATATTTTTGCAAATAAGAGGTAAATGGTGTTTACAAATTTTGGGAGTTTTCCCAAAATAGTGTTAATTATTAAACTATTTTTTATAAAAGAAATATGTTGATATTCTATATATAAATTGATATTTTTATAAATGTTTGAAGTACACATTGACTATTCGTTTTATGAAAAACTTGTGGGACAACCTGAATTTATTTAAACTTGTATGCATGAATATATCTTTATGTTTTTGAGAATTATGAATGGATTATTTTTGTGAGCATATTGAATGTGTTTTGAAAACCTATGATAAGCCGGGATTAAAAGCCCAATATTTTATTTATTCCTTAACAAGGGACAATCATACTACATCTAGTCCTTAGCCAGGGATGGTCCCAGAAAAGGGGACAGCACACATTTGATAGCTCCTTAGCAAGGGAGTATACTATTGAGGATCCGAAAAGGAAGCTCTTTAGCAAGGGAGCACACCTTTAGGTTCCAAAGGAGCCTTCCTTAAGAAAATGGATGAAAATGAGGTTCTAGTCCTAAAAGGAGACATCACAACCCTATCAACGGGGTGTAAACGTTGACCACAAGAAAAGTCTAGAAAATTGTTTATGTGATGGTATTGATATATATATATATATATATATATTTCTTTTGATGGCTCACAATATGAAGATATTTTTTTTATATGAAATATTTGATGATAAAATATTGATGAGTTACAAGTTATGAAATTGTTGTAAGAATTATTTATTTGAAAGGTTTGTTCCCACACCTCAATGTTAGTGAATTCCACTTATTGAGTTATCTCACCCCCGCTTTTATGCCCCCTTACAAATACATTAGAGGAATCATTGGAGTAGAGATTCTTGGAAGACAACAGTTACAAATTATTTTGTGGAACTAAGGATTTTATTATTATTTTTATGGTATTAAACATTGTACTAAAGAATTATTTTGAGGATGTCATATTTTTGGTAGATTAGAGCTGTGACATTTGTGATGAGATTTTAGGTTGCTGATTGCTTTTATTTAATATTTTTATGGATTATTTAGATTGCATAGACTTCTATTTCTTATGATTTTAGGGCGTTACATTATGTCTGGTTCTGTGATGAGAAGGCCCGTCAGGACTTCTCGGAGAACTTCTCCAAACGTGGCATTCATTCGGAATGCCACGTGATTCTATCGGATTTTTCTAATACTACTTTATTGACTATCATTTGCAGGTGGGGTTGGGAATCTCTATGTGAGATACCCATGAGTTGTCCCTTCGTGAACATATAGGAATTCTACTCCAGTATCGCATCCTAATTACCCCAGATGTCCACGTCTGAGGACTGTGTCCGAAGACGAACTCCTGTCTCTCTTTTGTGAGACACCTTCTTCATGGGGTGATTGTCAAAACACCTCATGCTCGGGCTTTGCAAATTGTCCAAGGTTCCTTAATATGGTAATGACATTTGTTCTCCATCCCTTGTCTCAATATAACTCAATTACTAAGCCTCGTGCTCACTTTTTGCTTTCCCTTATTGAGGACCTTACTTTAGACTTTCCCTCCCACTTCATTATGTCCCTTATAGATGTCTATAAGGATACGGTGACCCGTGATAAGCTTATCTTTCCTTCTCCTATCACGAGGATCATTCGCCACTCCTCTGTCTCCTATCCCGAGTCTGTTCACTTCTCCTTTATGGGTGCCTTAAGCGCAACGTCTGTTTGACGGAGCGAGGCCCAGCTTCGATCGAAGTAGCCACGGACTGAGATGGAGACTCCTCTAGCCTCCTTCATTCCATCCACCTCTGCTCCCTCTTCTTTGAGTGGTGGTGTGACTCTTGAGGCCATCACGACTGAGCTTGAGCACATGGATGCTCGTCTTGACACTCTCAGCGATGAGTTATGTTAGGTGAACATTCGTGTTGGCCGTATTGCAAGACGACAGGCTCAGATGGGAAGCTTCGTACCTTCTCCTTCTCCTTCACCCGAGGCTTTCGGCGAGGATGACACTGATGACGAGGATTAGGATGCTAGCTCTTCCACCGATGACGAGATGACTGGTTCTAAGTGACTTACACTCTGTCATTCGTGACAAAAAGGGAGAGCGGTTTTGGGTTGAGAGTGGTCATGTACTTAGGGGGAGTGTTTATATCTTCTAAGGGATGTAGTGAGGATTTATGTATCTTTTCTTTTCTTTTATTTTTGGATACATTATCTTTTTGTACATCGGTCTTGTGACCACTTAGTGATAGCAAACATTGTACTTATCTTTAATATATATGTTAAGGACATATTTTATGTAGTTGGCTAATCCTTTGACAAAACTCACTTTACTTGCATTTGGGTAGATCTAAGATGTGTTTAATACTTTAAGAAACATGTTGTTTAAGTATAGTATTAAAGCCATGAAGATTGGACCAAAAAACAAGTGAAGAAAAGGTGTTCATTAAAGTTGGACAGATAGCTCGACACCTGTGGATAGATAGCTCGACAGCTGCTCGACACCTCTCGACAGCTAGCTATCTATCAAGCTTCTTAAGCTTTTTCCTTATCGCAATCTTGACACCTCCTGGACACCTGGTGGATCAATCGAGAAAGTTTCGTCTCCTCGACACCTGCTCGATAGCTGTATCTATCGAGGTTTAAAGGTTGACACCACCTCGACACCTGTTATCTATCGAGGTTACGAAAATCAGAATTTTCAGATCTGATTTTTGGGCCAGGCTTATGTATTTGTGTAGAGTTTCTTTTCTCACAACCCTAGACCTATATAAGGGTTATTTTAGAGGCCGTCACATAAGAGAATACAAGGAGAACATATGCAAAAGGTGACTGATGCCTTATTCTTTCTAAAAGAAGCTACTGCGTCTTTACGCCTTAGGGTTTTGTAACTAAGTGCTTCTTGATCTTTATTTTTGATGAAATGAAGAACTTTGCAGCCAATATTCTTCTTCCTCAAGTTGGTGAGTGAGTCACGTACTGGGATTCATGTAAAAGAATTAGTCACGTATTAGGATCCGTGCATCATCAAAGGGTGGCGTTCATATATTGAAGAGTTCAGAGGTTCTGAAGCGGTAAAAGGTTTCTGCTGTGAGTTCATCTACAGGGATTGTAGAGTCTAGGGACAAAAGTTTTGTACTAGATCTGAAACTTCTCTTTACTATAGTGGATTGTTTTTCGGGTAGGTTTCCTCTCAGGTTTTTTACTGTGAAACTGGTTGGTTTCATTGGTTTTCCTAGGTCATCATATCTTGTCTTATTTACTTTTTCTGCTACACGATTTTGACACGATATTGATGTTTGTTTGTTTTAACAAGTTTTATTCATAATAAATATAATTAACAACTTGGGTTTAAAACTTGTTAATTCTATCAACCGGGGTCTAAATTTCCCAACAATATATATATATATATATATGATGATGTTGTTATCATTTTTCTTCACCTATCTCTCCATATGTTGCTTCTTTTCTCTCTTTATACACATGTTTCTTATGTATGCAATCTTTTATTTCTGTTTCACACTACACACTAAGATACCTCTATGAGCTTTGTTTAAAATGTTTCAGAAATACAAGTTGTCAAAATCTATCATGCCATGAACTCTCCTCTTATAAAGTTTTTCAAGAGTTTGTTAGGATTAGATTTTATTGTATCCAACAAGTGATTATGAGTTTAGTGATTTATGACTTCTCTCATACTTCATTTGTTTGTTGTGGTTTTGTCACAAATTTCCAAAGGGGGAGATTATTAGGACATATGTGGAACTTGTTAGAACATATGTCATGTAGAATTGGCTAATCCTTTGACAAAACACACTTTACTTGTAATTGGGTAGATCTAGGATGGTTTAAGTCTTTAAGCTACATATTGTTCAAGAAACCATGAAAATTTGTTCAAGAAACAAGTGAAGAAGTGCTGTATTTTAAAACTTGACAGATAGCTCGAAAGATGGCATCTATCGAGGTTTAAAAGGGAACTTTAGCCTGATGCTTGACAGCAGCTCGACAGATAACCTATCTATCGGGAATTAAGAAATTCAGATTTCTAGATCTGTTTTTTACGCATATCCAAGTTATTTGTGTAAGGTTTCTTTTCTCACAACCCTAGTGAGTGTTTGGGTCTGTGTTTTGCAGCGCGTTTTGCGTTTGCGGTTTATTTATTTTTTATTTTTACCAGAAGCACGTGAACACTGACCTGCCAGTGGGTCCCGTGCACTGTGCGCGGGACCCACTACCACTTTCAACGTCCACACATTTCACTGAAATAGCACTATCAGTAGGTCCCGTGAACATGGGACCCACAAACATCTTTTTTCACCAACACTTTAATTAAAAACGGGTCCCACGGTACTATTCACACATTTAAAAATTATTTTGCTACAGTGTTTTCAGTTTTCAATTTTTAGTAAAATAAGTTGTATCCAAATGGACCCCTAGACATATATAAAGATTATTTTAAGGGTCGTCTAAGGTAATGCAACTTGATGCAAAGTAATCATTCACTCAAATTGTGATTGAAGATAATTTGCACTAGTACATCTTTCGCTTGAAGAAGTTGTTGTGTTTTTTACGCGAAGGGTTTTGTAACCAATGAGCTTCTTGATCTTCATCATGTGGATGAACTGAAGAATTTTGCAGTCAACATCTTTCTCAAGTTGGTGTGTTAGTCACGTATTGGATTCCGTGCATCAATTAGTTAGTCATGTACTTGGAGCTGTGTATTGAAAATGAGAGATTGTCACTACATTACAAGTCCAATTAAGTATTGGGGTAAGGGTTCAACTGTTGGTTGGTATAAGTTATTGAGATTTCTTTACTTGTAACTGCTTGTTTTGATAATAGTGGATTTTCGGGAGTGGTGACCTTAAATTCACCCAATAGGGTTTTGTCTCGGTGGTTTTCCCCATTTGTAAACAAATAACTTGTGTCAAATTTATTTTCCACTGTATTTACTTTAGTTGGTGATTTGTTTGTACTACCACGCTTATTGCATGTAACTGAATCTAATTAATTCACTTGGTTAATTAATTGATTATTTTTACCAAAGGAGTCAATACATTTTTGGTCTATCAGCTAACAACAAGGTATGCCCCCCTCGCCTTTACTGTTGTGGATTGTGAGTTAGGGTCCAGTTGAAGGTGGTTTTTACAATGCCTCAGAGATACGATTGGTGATGTGATACCTAACAAAGGCATTTGCATAATTTTGGACCGACATCTTGGTATCAAAAACGCCATTGTAGCCTGGCTTAGAGATAGAGATGGAAGAACACGGGTATTTCATAGATATTTCCTTCGACATGGTGCTAGCAATTTTAACACACATTTTCAGAACTCGACTCTAAAGTCAATGGCATTGAAAGCAGGATATGCTACTCAGGTAATTAAATTTGATACCATAATGGAGTCCATTAAGCAAGTGGAAATTGAAGCCATTAGTAAGAACAAGAAGGTGACGGGGAAGGATGGCAGGGAAAAAGATTATCTTCCATACACATACCTAATGAGTGAGACTGTGGATATATGGACCCAGTCACATGATGGTGGGAGACGTTTTGGGGCAATGACAACCAATATATCAGAGTGCTTTAATGGGGTATTGAAAGGTACACGAGGCCTTCCTATTGCCGCAATTGTTGAGTTCACTTGGTCCAAACTTGTTACATATTTCCACGATCGACATAAAGAAATTACTCATGATTTGTTGGAGGGTAAGAGATGGAGTACATATGCCATGTCCATGTGGTTGGAAAATAGGCGTTAATCTGAGAAACACTATGTCAGGGCATTTAGCAATGAACATGCAATATATCAAGTAGTTATTTCACGCAACAAATGTAGCACTGGAGGGGGAAAACCACAGTTACGAAGTTTGGTTACTGGAAAGAACATGCAGTTGTGGGAAATGGAAAAACATTAAGATCACGTGTTCACATGCAATTAGAGTATGTGATGTGCTAAACATTAATTCGACAAAATATATTCACCCATGTTATAGTTTGGAGTATGCCCTTAACACTTATTCATATGCATTTGCAGTGCCTAAGTCAGAGTCATTATGGAGGGATCCCATGGGGCCAAAGTGGTTGTCTAATCAAGTATTGTTATGGGCCAAAGGTCGACCAGTGAAGTCAAGAATAAGGAATGAGATGGATGGAGTGAGGAATAAGGATCGAGAACATGTGGACTGTGTCATGCTTTCGAGCATAACCACAGAAAATGTCTGCAATCCCGTGACGCTTCAACAAGCGGTCATTTTCCAAACTAGGTAGGTGAAAGATGGCAAAAAGTTTTAGATCAGTTAAATAATTGTTGTTCATTCTATGTTTGCCTAATGTTTACTATTTTGTCTCCTAAGGTGATTAGTCTACGTTTTTCAGGCATGCTTCCGTGGATGACGTTTTTGTTATGCTGACCGCCGATCTTAGGAAAATTAACCACATTATATTGGCACAATTAACTTTTTGGTTTTTGCTGAATGTACTTGTAATTCTCTATCCAATGTACCTGTTTGAAGTTTGTGATTTGATTAGTACGATTAGAACTGCAAATTAAGCATGGTTGGACATGTTTAGAATGTTGATATATTGAGAATGCCTTTTGTTGTAATTTAAGTGCATTTACATTGTAAAGTTATGTTTATGTAGAGGGCGTAATAGTTTCTATAGTTTAGTTCCTATTGAGAATGCCTTTTGATGTAATTTAAGTGCATTTCCATTCTCAGCTTCTCTGCCACTTATTGAGTGTTTATGGTTTACATTTCTGTCTTTGGTTTGCCTGCATGTGGGGGGGAAAATTTTTTTCCAATGGATATATAGGGAAATGCCTTTTGGAAAGTTATCATGCTTAGTTGTTGTTAGGACATATATGTTTTAACTTGTTTAAGAACATATGTCACTTAGTTATGTAAATTGGCTAATCCTTTGACAAAACGCATTCTGCTTGTAATTGGGTAGTTCTAGGTGTTTTTAATACTTCAAGAAACAATGTTTCAAGGTCAAGTGTTGAAGTCATCAAGTCTGTCCAAGAGAAAGCAAGCTGAAGTGCAAAGTTTTTAAAGCTCGACACCTCTCGACAGCTACCTCGACACCTGTTATCTGTCGAGATTTAAAAAGTCAGATTTCCATTCTGATTTTCTTGGGATCCGTGAATATGTTTTTGGGCCTTCTTTTCTTCTAACCCTAAACATATAAAAGGATTATTTTAAGAGCCGTTTTGTGTGACACAAGTTGCATTATCATTGAGCAATCTCTGTTTAAGCAAATTGTGATCAACAGACGAAGTTCTTGACCTAGTTCATCTTCCATCAAGAAGTTGCTGTGTATTTGCACCATAGGGTTTTGTAACCAAACATCTTCCTGCTATTCATTAAGTGGATGAACTGAAGAACTTTGCAGCCAACCATTCTTCCTCAGTTGGTGTTCTGAAGTCGCGTACTTGGATTCGCGCATTGGTTAGTCACGTACTTGGGAGCCGTGCATCAAAGGTGGAGACTGTCACTACAGATCAAGTCCAATTGGGTATTGGGGTAAGGGTTCAACTATAGGTTGGTAAGGTACTTGGGATTCCTTTACTTGTAACTGCTTGATTTGATAATAGTGGAGTTTCGAGAGTGGTGACCTGAAAATCACCCGGTGGGGTTTTTGCCATTAGGGTTTTCCGCATCGTAAACAAATCACCGTGTTATTTATTTTCCGCTGCATATTTAGTTGATTGGTGATTTGTTTGTGCTTCCATAAAATTGCATGATTAATTGATTAATTAATTACTTGGCTAAATTAATTAATTAGGATTAATCACAAGGGGTCATTCAGATTGTGACCTATCAGTTGTGAACATCAGGGAGCTATTCATTGTTTCTGCAAGGGGAACAAAAAATTTCCAATGGAAATCGAGTGTCAAAGATTTGAGTTCCATTTGAGTGGCATTCCCCATAATTAGTTTTGAACTCTTTGCCTGCGTACTTGCCGCTATAGAACTCGAGTACAATATTTGGAACTCGAGTTTCATATACTCAGGTTCCATTGGGAATTTTTTGTTTTTTGTTTTGTTTTTTTGAAGGCAAGTTGAGTTCCCATAAAATTCAGTCCTGATGGAACTTGAGTTTCATATACTCGAGTTCCACTGGGAATTTTTTAGTTATTTTTTCTATACACTTATTTTATAAGAGCTTTTTTTCTTAGCTTATGCCTTTTTTTTTTTTTGCTTAGTGCTAATTATAGTGGGGTATATGTTTTCGAAAATAAAAATAAAACACTGGAGAAGGCAGCTGTACATAGAAAAGAAGGTAGCACATTAAGTAAAATTTTTTTGAGAAAATTTGTAAAACAAAATAGATTTTATAAGTTGAATGCCATTAGTTGAAACATGATATAAAAAATAGGAATCAACTTTCTAATTTACCCTATTTTTTTTATTAAAATGATTGAAATTTTATAGTGAGAAAGAAAAACATCACAAAATTTGATATTAGACATGTAGGTACTTATGTCTAATATCAAACAGGTACATTGGATAGAGAAGGTTGAGCTAGTTTATAACTGCCCCCATTGTCAACATTTACCACAACTATTTAACTATGAAATAACAACTACGGTTTCGTAAGTCATGCATTAAATGGTGAAGAATGCAAAAGAAAGAATCAAGCACAATTTGTAACCTCATAAAAGTTGCTTGGAACTCCAATACAATGCATCAAAACAACAAAGCTAGATTCGACAATGACAGACTTTCTATATTACCAATCCAACAATAGGAATATTGTAAAATCTCTAATTTAATCAACAAAATTGTTAAACAGTTTCATCAAAAATTTTAAATTTTTGAAAAAAGTTAGTTAGTTCAGTGTAAAATTTGGATTTCAATTAGAGTTTAATTTTACTGCATATGTTCCATTTAATCGAAGTTTTTTAATTTTTGTGCTAAATGAGTTAATTTAAAGTAGAAAACAAGGATTCCAATATAAATAAATCATAAAAAACATAATCATATATCTTTTAGGTATATCCATACATATGCATGAAGTGACAAGCTAGTTTCTATAAATTAAAAAATAAAAATTTTAAAGTACTCCACAAAACAATGAATGCAGAGTGTACTAAATGTATAGGAATGTTAACCGTCATGTAATGCATTTTCTCCACCACTACTATCACGAGGTAATATTATGTGTAATGGTTGTATATGAAATCCCTCTACTGTTGCAATGAGTGAAAATTGAATTTTGTGATTGCAACCATAACGACTATCACAACCACCACCTACAAACCTGTCACAAAGAGGCTTCAATTTTCTTACATTTTTAACATCAATAAAAGGTATAAGTTTAATTACAATGTAAACTTTCTAAGTTCAATCAAATCCTCTTTTAAGAATTAACATCTTGATTATCTTAGGAGATTCCTATAGTAATCATAGAGATAACCAGAGACCACATATGAGATGACTCTCAAACAATGGTTATTGATGGGTTAGATAAAGATCATCCATATATGAATTCCCAAATGGATGACCTTTGGATCAGATATGAAAAGCAATGACTTTAGAAACTCCCTCCCATCACTATAATCCTGAGCTAAGGCACTAGAATGAGGGAGGATCTCCCTATATAACCCCTAAGATTTGCTCATTGGCACTAGTTCAATAAATAAAAATGATTTGTCATCCTTGCTGAACTCAATATATATACCGAACTCCTCCAACCGTGGCTGATATGAGTGAAATACACACACAAAGTACAGTGTTACCCCATTGGTGAAACTGACTTAAGCATGGGAGAAACAAAACTTAGGCTGACATTACACTAGTGTCACCTTACCTTTTGATCCATTACTTTGAGTGTGCAGGCATCATATCAAAGACAGTCCAAGATCTAGGCTCAAACAAAATCTACACTAAAACTCAAAATATTTGAGGAGATAGAACAAAATTACAAAAACTCCACCTCAACAACTCTGCACCCACCTACAGTTACCAGCGAATAACATAAGATAAGATAATACCACTTAGTTACTAAGAAGAGTACATTGTATAACACATTGAATATCATGAAAATACTTACTTAAATGCAAGTGGAGCATCGGGCCATGGGCCATAATCACATCCAGATGGGGGCTCTATCTTCGGGCACAAGAATGGCAACCTCGCCCATGCTCAATACTGGACCAATTGCAACACCCCACCAATTTGTGAATGACCTTTATGGCTTGCCTGACACAACTCTCTGTACAACCATGCTAGGAAACCACTACCCCAACTATACTATGGCGGATCACAAAGGTTCCACAGGAACTCCCAGAACATTAAATGCACCCTATCTCTCGACTTGTCCACGAAAATCTTATCCCCTAGTAGTGCTAAAATATAGCACTGGGCGTACTGATGTATCTGAATTTGTGTTGCATCATGAGGCAGTGGCTCGGCAATGCCCTTAACAAGGCGGCTGATGAGAATTCTTTGCCCCACCAAAGTTTTTGTCATTCGCCGGAACTGCAAAACCAAGCAACTCCTCGCACAGAGTGCTCCAATCCCCCCGCCCAGTTGGCCCAACCAAGACCTCATCATCTATAGGAAGTCCCAAAATGACCTCCACATCTTGTAGGGTGATTGACGTATCACCATGTGGAAGATGGAACGTATGAGTCTTCGGCCGCCATCGCTTATCTAGGGCCGATATTAGGCCATGATCTATCTCTCTGGACGAGGCCCTAAACAATCCCTCTAATCCCACCAACATGATAATGCCTATCACCCAATTGTCTTGATTGATATCTTTGCCATCTCCTTAGAGCGACCACAGCACTCAAGTGGGCCCAGGTCTTGCAAAATTGATAAAAATTATAGCGGTTGTTAGAACTTTGAAAGAACTTGCTAAAATTCGAAGAGAACATAAAAATTAAAGCGGTTGTTAGAACTAGATATTTCACCTCGCCATTCCAAATGTCGGTTGATCGATGATTTCGTTGTTTCGTCAGCACTGAATCATCAATGGGACCAGGGCGCACTATCTCTGGCTCCTCACCGATCTGAGGGTCCATACTGCAAAGAGTGTTACTGTGAGATCATTTAAACCCATCATAACATTTATGATCGATGATTTTACAAAGTAAGGAGAATGTCTAAAAAGCAGATTTAATACGAGTATGTAGCTAGTATATAATAAAAGCAGATTTAATTATATCATATGGGGGAAAAAAAAAAAAAAAACTCATACAAGAATGAACAAACTAAGTAAACTCAATCATAATTTGACCCCAATGTTACTAGATAGAGTCCAAATAACACATGAGAGAACCAGCATCATGCCCAACCAAAAAAAAAAAAAAAAATCAATACAAAACTTAGATCCCAGCTAAACTTAACTAAAAGCATGGACCATACTCACACTTGTCTTGTTGTCTGAACACTCTTACATAATGTCTTTGAATCCAAAAGCCACCATTACACAAAGGCAAATAATCCTCATAAATTTTTACATGGGGCACCATGAATCAATGAAAATTATTAGTAAAATGTTTGATTATAAAAAAATAATAATAATCCATAGGAAATGGAATTACTAATAGCATTTTATTGTTTATTCTTCCTTATCACCTTGCTAATCTTGGATTATAGGCTACAAGGACATTGGCATTATTACTAGCTACTACTATTATTATAAACTAGTAAAGGGCCTGCGTAAAGCACGGATATTGTTATAAGCTACTATATAAAAAAGTTTAAACAAAATGTTGAACATAAGTTAAAAGTAATAACATTAAGTAACACCATTTTATCAATTCATAAAAATATTGCAATTAAATTTTCAATAAGAATTTCTCAATATATCAAAGACATTCAGTAATCAGTTATGTTTTGCATCAATAAAATTTTTCATTAACATAACATTTATCCTTGGGGCAAGCGAAAGGCTCAGCTAAATATGGGCCTGAGCTAGAAAATGTTCATGGCTTTTTGGGTTTAAAGTCTATGTAGGTCCAGCTGAATATGCCAGAGAACATGAGAAAATGATAGACATAGAGAGCAAGAATAGAGAAGTATAAGTGTTTGCGTTTTAAAAATAAAGGTTAAAAATTTAATTAAAAAATAAAAGCGTTTAGTACATGCTGAACTTTTTTATTCACTTACCAGCATCACCATGGCATAGAGTCACTATGGATGGAACTATTTTGAAGCAAAACTTCTCTTCTTCTCCATAGCCTATTTCATATTGCTTACCAGTTGCAAAATCCTTGATAAATTTCAACTTAGCCCTCTTTTTTTTTTTTTTTTTTTTTTTTTTTAATTTGGTTTTGCCAAGATTTTGTTAAAGCCTTTGACATAAGGCAAATGAGATGTATTAAAATTCCAATTTTAAAGAGAAAAATATAATATAAATACAAAACAAAATAATGAATGAAGGGAAAAAATGATTTAACTAAAATAAAAGTCAAAGGAGAAAAGTTCTGATCTTCCTTCTCAATTTAAAGCAACAACACAATTTTTGACACATAGATTTTAGAAATATCCGGCATAGAGCTTCCAAATTGTTAATTTTCCTTGAACACAAATAAAGGGAAATCTTCAATGTTTGTTTTGCTAAATATCAGGAAGTAATATAGACTTCTTGATATATTGCAAACAAAGCAACATTTACATCATTTCAACTGGGCAAAGCAGGGTGCATTCATCTCTTGAAAACATTTTTAACAAACAATTACTCTAAGCATTAACATACTAAAAATCTAATGAATCTCTCTCTCATATAGAACAACATAACATTAAGCAAGTTAGCAAGTAACTAACAATACCTAACTGGACTCTTATATGCATCCACATCAGAGTTCTCCTGTAGAATCAAATCGAGCATATCAATTTGCACAACTATTGGATCTACTTTTATATTATTCACCAATGGAAACTACAAAAGCACCGCAAATCGAAACCAATTTAAAAAAAGAAAAAAAGAAAAAAAGAAAAGAAAAGAACCACCATTAAAAAAATATGAAGAAAATCAAAATTGTTGGTTTTTTTTTTCTTTCTATTTGAAGATTGAAAATTCAAGTGGGTCAAACCTTATGATCTAAGTTAGCTAACTCAATTTGATCGAAAAAGAAATTAGAGAACTCAATTTGTTATTCAAATTCTATCAATCTTAATGATAATGCACAATGAACAATGAAAAATGTATTGTAATGGAAGACTATTAACAGGATGAAGGTTTCCATTAATTATTACCAACTTCAAGTTTATAAATTGAAGACCAACAAAAGCATAGTATTCCCACAATTAAATTATCAAAAATAAAAACCAAAAATCAATAATTATAATCACTCTTCATAACTGATTGCTACCTATACAATGGATTAATTAAAAATATGAATTTTACCTTAAATACTGGTTGAATTAAGAAAACAATGAAAACGCATTGCTTTCCTAATCACTCATAAGAGTTGATTCTTAGATATGAGAGAGGTACTACCATAGATGACCAATAGACAAAAGTTGGTGCTAGTGATGTATAGATCATTTCGTTCATGTGTCCTTCTTGACTGTTTTAGAAAAAATGAAGGTTTTGTGAAAATTCCAAAGGATAGTTGAAGGTTAAGAAGAGAATAAAGTAGGGAATAAAGTGGGGAAGATAGTAATAGTGAAATGAATTAACTTGGAAAGTCCAAAATATTGAGAAGAAGCATTGAACGTGAGTAATTGGTTATTAATTCCAAGCTAGTGACAATTTATTGTTAGCCGATTGGATTTGATGGGAGAGATGAAGAGTTGAGAGAAGGTGGGAGGAAAGTAAATAAAAAGACTATTGCAAAGGATGTGCCACTTGGCAGAACCTCATGCATTCCTGCATGAGGTCTCTGCTTTTATATATATATATATATTGATTATCTGCATAATTATCATTCTTTGAGCAATTTTATCATCTCCTAATTAAGGGCATGTACTAGAAGATGCAGCTAGCATTGCCTTTAGTATTCTCCAATCACATAAGAAAAGAATATGTTTCACGTACGCATGATTCTTCTATATATAAACCCCATTTTCTTTATTGCAGTAACCCATGCCATAATCTTAGTTGCTAATTTGTTTTTTCTTTTCCCTTTTTTATAGGGAGCCTTTTGCTCGTTTTTGTTCTTTGTCTTAAGCATGCTTCCACGGTGGCGCAGCTCATAGGCAGTGTCTCCTTCCTGTTAGAAATACTGAATGTAATTGTATTGTATTTCACTATGAAAGAATGTACATAGATGCCTTTATATATGAGGCATATGTGTGCAGTACAAGTAAATATGTGTGCTATACAAGTAACCTAACTGGGCCTAAAGCCCATAATATATTATACACGTTAACAGCCCCCCTCAAACTCAAGGTGAATGTGAGACCAGCTTGAGGTTGTCAACCAAAGTACGAAGGCGTCCCTTAGGATGTGACTTGGTGAAGATATCTGCAAGTTGATCTTTAGAGGAGACTGAGATCAGCTTGAGAGCACCATGGACAAGATGAAAATGGATAAAATGACAATCGATCTCGATGTGTTTAGTCCGTTTATGGAAGACATCATTGTGAGCAATATGAATAGCACTCTGGTTGTCACAATAAAGAGGAGTAGCAGAGGATGTAGACACACCTAAGTTTTTAAGAAGCCATGGTAGAGCTGAATTTGACAAACCAAGCTCGTGGAGCTTGTTTAAGGCCATAAAGTGCACATCGAAGATGACAAACCTGGTTTGAATCAACAGAGAGACCAGGAGGAGGTTGCATATACACTTCTTCACTTAAATCCCCATTAAGAAATGCATTTTTGACATCCATTTGAAAAAGGTCCCATTTACTGGTAGCAGCAACAGCTAAGAGGGCACGAACAGATGAGATACGAGCAACCGGAGCAAAAGTCTCTTCATAATCAATCACATACTCTTGTGTAAAACCTTTTGCAACAAGACGAGCTTTGTAGCGCTCAATGGACCCATCAGAGCGAGTCTTAATCTTATAGATCCACTTACAACCAACCACAAATTTCCCAGGAGGAAGTGTCACCAAATCCCAAGTATGGTTTTTAGATAATGTATCAAGTTCCTCTTTCATTGCAATCTGCCATAAAGGGTCAGTGGAAGCCTCACGATAGGTGTGAGGCTCGTGTAGTGTAGCAAGGGCAGTGTAACAATGATAGTCAAGTAAATGTGTAGGAATAGATCTTACCCGAGTTGAGTGACGAGGTGGAATGTCTTGTGCAAGATCTTCAGGCAGAGCAGGAGCAGGAGACCCAAGCTCAGAATTGGGGTTGGGTAGCTCGTCTTCAACCTGTTCATTAAAGGGTGAACTAGGAAAGAGATCAGTGATATCTGGTGGTTGGACAGAGAAATCTACAGTAACAGAATCATGAGCAACTACAGGAGGATCAGGAGCAGCTACAGAAGGAATATGTGCCTCATCTGGAAAAAGATCTAAGACAGAGGAGGAAGACAGGGAAGCACTAAAATGAGAAAGCTCGACAAAAAGACGATGTTCCCAAAAGACAACATTGCGGGAGATACGAAGACGATGAGAGACAGGATCATAACACCTATACCCCTTTTGAGTTTCGCCATAGCCAAGAAAACAACAAAGCCTTGACCGAGGCTCAAGTTTGTTATGTTCATGTGGCTGAAGAAGTACGAAACAAGCAGAACCGAAGGAGCGAAGGTAGTGATAGTCTGGAGGTGACCCAAAAAGACGCTCATATGGAGTTTGATTTTGGATAACAGGACTCGGAATGCGATTAATAGTATGAACAGCATGAAGGGCAGCTTCACCCCAAAAAGGAGCAGGAACTTTGGCAGAGAGAAGGAGAGCACGAACAGTGTCAAGAATATGACGAAGTTTTCGTTCGGCTCTACCATTTTGCTGAGAGGTACCTGGACAAGTTAGTTGATGAACAGTGCCATAGGAATGCAAAATAGTTTGGAAAGCATATTGAGTATATTCAAGAGCATTATCAGATCGAAAAATTTTGATGCGTCTGGAAAACTGAGTTTCAACCATTTTTGCAAAATTAGAATATACTTCCAATAATTTAGAACGATGTTTCATATTAAAAATCCAGCTATAGCGAGAGTAATCATCAACAAAGACAACAAAATATCTATACCCACCAATACTAGAGACAGAGGACGGCCCCCAAACATCAGAATGAATAAGGTCAAAGATATCAGTGGATATTGATTCACTAGTATTGAAAGGCAAAGCTGGTTGTTTTCCTAACTGACATGAAACACAATCAAATCTGTAGACACTGAACCTAATAAACCTCTAGAAGCCAATTGTTGTACCTGAGAGGAAGATGCGTGACCAAGTCGAGTATGCCAAAGTGCAGGGGAAGGAGTGGAAGAAGCTGCAGCAGCTGCAGCAACAGAAACAGGAGCAACAAGTGGAAGACGAAGGTTGTCCACGGGAAACATACGCCCAACTCTAGGATCGGTCCCAAGCTCCTATCTCGTCCTAGGATCCTGCACAATGCACCCAGAATAATCAAAGGTAATGCGATAACCCAACTCAGCTAATTGTCCCACAGAAAATAAATTATAAGAAAGGTCAGGAACATTAAAGACTCCAGGAACCGAGAGGTTGGAGGTTGAAACTGAACCTATATTATGACCAGACATTGTAGAACCATTTGCTGTGCGAATATTAAGAGGGTGCAGTGCAGGTTTAAGGTCAGAAAATAAGGACGAGTGAGGTGTCATGTGATTGCAACAAGCAGAATCCAAAAGCCAAGAGGTAGGAGACATACCAGATAAAGCTGAGAGAGAAGAGGAATAAGATACATTACCAACCATACGAATGACATTGGCGATGATATTTATAAGGTCATCTCTGGAAATGGAGAAAGTGGATCCCGAAGACTTAGACTATGCAAAAACGGGATCCATTGGCTGGTCACTCTCAGCGTTAGCAACAGTAGCATCAACAATTGAAGCAGCTGATTTGTTGCGACGGTAGCAAGTCTCAATATTGTGGCCAAAATGTTTGCAAAATTTGCAAAAACGTTTGATGGATTGGCCGTGACGATTATTGCAATAAGAAGAGGACCTGTCCTTATTCTTCATTTAGAAGCAAGATATGTAAAAACAGACTGCAAAAATGAAATCTACGCGAAAAACTGGGTAAGGAGCACTTGGACTGCAAAAAGTCAACTCTGAAGAAAGTTAACGGTCAAAGTCAACGCAGGTCAACGGATGACGTCAGTAGGCTGACTGGTGATGACGTCAGCAGATGATGTGTTGCTGACGTAAGCAGGTGACGTCAGCTAGGGCTGACATGGCGGTGATGACGTCAGAGATGACGTCAGTAGGTGTCCCAGTGGCGCTTGTAGCGCGTGAGGCGCGTGGGTCAGCTTCGACGAAGATTCTGGGGGCGCGTGACGGTGCGTGAGCCAGCCGATGAAGGTGATTCTTTGCCGAAGATGCAGATCGGGGAAGGACGATTTTGATGGTGTCGACGGAAACAAGATTGGAGCAGCCCTGGTGGCGCGTGGAGTGCGTGGATGTATTGGCCGAAACGTTGACCGGCGCGTGGCGGCGCGTGGATGGTCAGATGTGGATGTTTCTGGCGGCGATGTGTAGATCAAGTGAATAGCTACACGGTGATATGTCTTATGTCCTAATCGGAGGTCGGACGTGACAGGTCCGATGATGGTAGTGGTTTTGGCGGTGGAGGAGCAGCTTCTGGTGGTGGAGATTCAACCCTGAGGACCTCTGACGGCAGGGAGCAGTCGGGAGAGGGCACTGAAAGGGTTTACTGACCACAGAAGTTGAGGCAGCGAAAAATACCGACAAAACAAGACTACAAGACACAAGAAAATTAGAGCAGTGGCTCTGATACCATGTTAGAAATACTGAATGTAATTGTATTGTATTTCACTATGAAAGAATGTACATAGATGCCTTTATATAGGAGGCATATGTGTGCAGTACAAGTAAATATGTGTGCTATACAAGTAACCTAACTGGGCCTAAAGCCTATAATATATTATACACGTTAACACTTCCAACTTGCTAGGTGACAAAGTTTACATTCCAATAGATCTATCCTAAAAGGTCAAGGTACATTAAAAATGCATCACTACTTCGGTTTGTGGTCCTCTTACCTCTATATATAAGACATGAAATTATGGACAATATATATATATATATATATATATTTTAATAAAAAAAATGGATGTTAGGATTAATTTTGAAAGAAATTTAGACCCTTTAACCCAACCAGATTAACCTAGTTAATTAGCCAAGTGATTAACTTAGTTAATTTATGCAAATCTAGGTTATCACAATTACACAATCATATCAAGAATATAAAGTAACGGAATAATAAATAACACAAGATATGATCACCCAGGAAACCATACGGTAAAAACCTGGGAAGGATTTGACTTAGCTATCCTCAAGGTAAACTGAATCCACTATGCGAAAGAATCGAAATTCATATAAAAGGACTTACAAGCTCCCCGATTGACTTCCTAATGCTACCCACCAGTAGAACTTACTGACACGACCACGAGCAAGTTTTGAATCCACGGACTCCTTCTTTCTTGGATTCTCCAATCAGCTACAAGCACCCACGCTTATTATTCTTTAAGCTCCAATGGCAGCAACTGAGTTGATCATCAAGATATTGAAATAATCTCTATCTTGAAAACCCAAAGTTTATGTGAAGGAAAGCTCCTCAAAGATCTCACAAGAGATTCACACAAACCGCAAATATGAGCAACAAAGACTTAGAGAGGATTGGGTATAAAACCCTAGATACAAAAGAGGCACTCTCTTCTTTCTCTCTAAAAACCCTCAAAAACGTGGCTTAGGGTTTCCTTTATATAGTGGGAGAAGTAGATCTGAAACCCTAATCCTTAATGGGCTTAAGCTGTTGTTTGGGCTGACTTAAAATTTTGCAAATACGATTTTCGATTGATCGAGCTTGTTCTTCGATCGATCGAACCAGGCAGAATATGAAGTCTTCTTCCTGCAGCTTGTATGTTCTTGAATCTTGACTTGAATCACCTTGAACATTGTCTAATAAAACCTATAGACTCTAAGATCTATATCTAGACAAGTTTGTGTTCACAATTTGCCAATTGTTCTAAACATTTAGAACCTAACAAATTTATATTTTACAATATCACACCATTTAATGAAATTTGATTGTATTGGTTTTTTTTTTTTTTTTTTTGAAACCTATTATCATAATATAGTATGTTTGTTCATCATACTTGTCAAATATCAAAATAATTGGATAATAAAAAATTTCATATAAAAATGCTAAAAAAATATATATATATATATATATATATATATAACTTTCTTACATTTCAAAAATTTACTAAATATATCAATTTCAAATTAGACAATAAGTGAATAAATGACATTTAATTGACATGATTTTAAAATACATGTTAAGTGTGGGGAAGAGATTTACAAAGAGTTATAAGATGAAATTTAAACCTAATCCATATTTCTCTCCAAAAGCATTGAATAAAGTGCAAAAAAGTTTTGAAACCTTAATCTGTCTAAGTGGATGTCCGAACGTGTCTTTCTTGATACCATTAATTGACTAGTTAATTTAGTGGTAAACTAGGTTATTTTCAACCATATGATTTCACTCTGTTTCTTTAATTTATAGTGCCTGTTCTTGTTATATGAAAGGTCCTTAATGTTGACCCTAAGGTACAAGCGGAAGTTTAGTTGTGACACATATGGACAAATATTATTGAGCTCCAGGGCTCATATTGAGAGTTTAATCTAAAAAATAGACTTGAAAATAGCTTGACAATAGTTTGATAATTGAGAGCCATCTGGTAGAAAACTGTTGTCTAAATGTCCAAACATGCTAGCTTATGGTATTACCCTAGGAAGTATATAATAAATGGGGTTAATTATATTTAGCAGGACCCATGTATATATATATATATATATATAAATATTCTCAGTTATTGAAGCTCAAATTCCTAGTAAATGTTTAAGAACCATATATGTCTATGGTAGAGGTAGAGTCATCTAAATGAAAAACCAGCTTAAATTAATCTGGAATGTCCCCAAATTTTTCACTAATGCCAAAGCAATTGAGATGGCTAATGTCTGCCCCTTGATTAATTCAACTCTGTCGGTCTGCCCTACAACAAAATTCTGAATTCTGAATTGGAAAAGCTTTGGCTCTCTCTCTCTCATCTGTTTTGCATGATTAGCCAAATTATGCCCCCACGAGCATAGAGTATTGAACATGTCACTTCTCTATTACTATTAGTCCACGTATCCACATCTTAGTGTTTTAGTGAGCACAAAAATCTTACTATGAGTATGAGGGTGCTCTCATTCAATTTACATTGAGCACCTTCTCCAGTCCTGCAGGCATTGATGAATGAAACAGTCTATGATGTACAAATATACAAGCAGATCCCAAGATCTGCTCCCATGTCTTACCCACATTGTAAAAAATAGATTCACTTAATGATAATTCAAATGTGTTTGTAAAGAATGTCTGTTTACATGTTTTGTGTTGTTGCTCTCTATGTAGACATCTCTATCAAATGGAGTGCCTTGTATTCAAGGGCGGAGGCACGTACAAGTGTGAGGGGCCATGGCCCCCCCAAAATTTTAAAATTTTTTAAAATATATATACAATTATTTTTATGTTTTCAAAATTTAGTCTAAAAAATAAGGGTTGCCCCCCCCCAAATATTTGAATTAGTCCAATAATGCTCTTAAAAAAAATAATTGGTCTAATAGTTATAAGGGTAAAATATCATTTTCGTCCCTAAACTATCACAAAAGTTCGTTTTTCGTCCCTAAACTTTCAAAAGTTCTATTTTCGTCCCTAAACTATCACAAAAGTTCGTTTTTCGTCCCTAAACTTTCAAACTTCTATTTTTGTCCCTAAACTTTTCCAAACGTATTGATTTTCGTCCCTCCCACATCAGCACTTTGTCAAGCCACGTCAGCACTCCGTCAGAACTTTTGAAAGTTTAGGGATGAAAATAGAACTTTTGAAAGTTTAAAGATGAAAAAAGAACTTTTGTGATAGTTTAGGGACGAAAATAGAACTTTTGAAAGTTTAGGGACGAAAAACGAACTTTTGTGATAGTTTAGGGACGAAAATGATATTTTACCCTAGTTATAAAGATATAACTTTATTTTTCGCAATTCTATTTTTTGTCGTAAAATGTGTTTTTATATCTGTTAAATATTTGATAAAATTTGGTATCAAACATGTTTAAATCTATATTTTTCAACCCATTATGTGACGATTAACAAGTCATTGACTCATTAAAAAAATTTTGTCACTAAAACTATGCATGAAATGTGTCTTTAGTGCCATATAATGTGTTAAAGCAAGGTAGCTTTAAATATGTTTGGAGCCTAACTTATTTCTCCAAGTTTTGGGTCATTCACGTTTTTGAAAATTTCATTAGTTCAATTGAAAGGTTTTTTACTTACTTTAGCATAAAATTGGATAATTTGTGTTTAAAATGAAACTTTTTAAGATTTTGACTATGAAAATGGAAAAAATGAATTTTATTTTATGAAAGATCGCCGTCAAAAATAATTTTGATTGAAAATACTAAGATCTTTTTTTTTTTTGGTTGGGTGTGTGTATATATATAACTTATCAAATAAAAAAGTGTGTATATATATGTGTGTATATATAATAAAAAAGCGTGCGTGTGTGTATATATGTGTGTGTGGGTGTGGAAGTTGTCTTGATAAATATATTAGCGTCGCAACTTGGCCCCCCCAAACAAAAATTCCTAGCTCCGCCCCTGCTTGTATTGTGTTTTGTGGTGTATCAGATTATGCAGGCGGAGAGGGATTACTGTCATCAACGAGCCTTATTATTTGGCTGCTCTGAAGGCTCTCAGTGTTGCTGTTGAGTTTATTGGATTATTTGGCGAGGAAGCTCCACGACCACTGAAAGTGGACACCATTTGAAGCTAGAGAAATATTGCTAAATATGTAAACAAATTATTTAATTTTGATAAAGTAATGTCCTAAAATATTTAGCAATGCCTCATGTTGTACAGTTCGTTCTGATTTCTAGAAGGTCTTGCCCTGCCTATGACGTGTGAGAGTTCTTAAGTGTGACCTGTGAATGTTACCATATCTGCCATGTGAATGACTCTCTTGGGAGCTGTCTAGTGTGGACACGTCTAGTTGTCCTACACATGGATCAGTGAATACACCACTGAATCTAGAGCTAAGGTGAAGAGTGGAAGACCCCACTTCCTTTAGGTCCAAGAAACACTCTTGGCCCTTACTTAGAGGTCCAACTTAACTAGACTTGAGTCTGGAGTTAGGGTACGGGTTTGCCAATTTGTTAGGCAGGCACCCAGACTTGCTTGACCGAATGGATCAACCTCCACTAATATTTCTAGGCCATTTTTAAAAGATCCAAGAAAGTCAAAGAACTTCTGTGTTATTGCTTATCTCTTTTTGTGAGAATACTCGGGTATATATATACAAGCCTTATCACTATACTCAACTAATCAATGATTACAACCAATGATTTAGTAACTACCAACAAACTAATCAATGATTAACAGTGCAGTAACTAACTAATTAGTGATACTAACTGACTCAACTCAACAGCCTTGGCACAACTCAGCAGCCTTTTATCAATTTTCAATCAAAGTTTTGACTAAGTTGGTTCCCATCTATTATATACAACTACTATGTAATCCATGCTTATGCACAGGAATAGTGAATTGTAGTGTTGCTATTGATATTAGCTTGGGTTATTAAACATATAGGACATAGTTTGACCAATACATTTGGAGGTATTAATATAGTTTTTTCTTGCAATTTTCATGATATTCGTTATACTAAATTTTTCATTACATTGCTATTACGCATATAATTTTGAAAATTATTATTAAATCTACATATAGAATATCAATTCACAATTATTGTTTGTGAAATTCTACTAAATACAACACAAAATAAAATAATAAATTGGTCAAATAATATCTCTTAAATTGAATGGGGATAGGTGTATGAGATCGTTTAGCTCAATTACAATTTGTTACGTGCAATATCTTCGCATACAAATATCTAAATAGAAACTGTATAAAAAATATATTCATTAGTTCAGAAAAAAAAATAATAACAAAAATCTAAACAATTTAATTTGCATGGAAAGCTAACAAAAGCAAAATCTAATTTTGATTCTAATTGAATTTTCTCTAAACTATGATTTAATATATGTATATATATATATATAACCTAGTTTGTAATGGATTGTATATAACCTAGTTAGTGATGGATTGTTGATAGTCATGATATATTACGTAAAAGACAAAACTTGAGTGTAGTATCTTAGGTGCTGTTCTTTAGGTTCTTCTCTTAAGATTTAGTTATGTGGCTACTTAACTAATAAATACACTTCCATATTATGAGGAAAAATCCATATGGCAGAATCCTAAAAGAGGAATATAAGGAACAACACCTAAGTATTGTACCTAAGTCTTGCCCTTACATAAATGACTTATAAATTTAAATTGTTTTTAGTTATATGATTAGGTTTTTTAGGGTTTATTTATGTTGGACTCCTCATTTTCTACACTAAATTAACTCATTTTACATAAAAATTATAAAATTTAGATTAGATGGGACCAGTGGCACAAGAATAAACTCTAATTAAAATCCAATTTTTAAACTAAATTAACTCACTTGGTACAAAAATTTAAAATATAGATTAGATGGGACACATGACGCAAAATTAGACTCTAATTGAATTCCAACTTAAATTCCAATTGAATTTTCTCTTACCTTTACCTATTAATATATATATATAGAGAGAGAGAGAGAGAGAGAGTAGCTTTGTAACCCCATGCATATGCATAAATACACTTAAAAATATACAAAAAGATAGACAGTATAATTCCTATATATATAATTTAAATACTATTGATAGTCATTCTTATATTTTGTTAACTCTTTAAAAAATCTTGTAAGAATATTATATTTTGTTAACTCTTTAAAATTCTTGTAAGAATATTATAAAGTATAAAATGTAAAATGTCTATATTTATTTATTTATTACTTCTTAATTTTTGTTATTATGAAGCACTTTTTTCTTTTACAATTTATTTATTATAGACTCTTTAGTTTTTGTACTCAATAACTCACTTGGATAAATATTTATGATTTGGTCTCACATTTGATTTTAAAATTAGGAAATAAAACTCTCTAAAAATAAATAATTTAGGACATATGACACAAAATTAGACTCTAATTTGAAATTCTAATTGGACTTTTTCTAAGTTTTACCTATTAATATATACTAGTGTGTACCCCAAAATTTTAGAGGATGTTTAAATTATACATGGTATTATTTTATACTTTTTTAAACTATACATTTGTAAAATATGGAACGGTTTCTCATTACATATATGTGTTTGTGTGTGTGTGATTTAAAATTTAATTGGTTTTAAACTCTTCGGTTTTTATACCCAATAATTCACTTGCCACAAAAATAAAAAAACTTAGATGGATTAGAATTGAACTCTTCGACTTATACACTCAATAATTCACATGACACAAAATTAAAAATTAAATAGGGCATGTGGCGCAAAATCGAGAATCCAATTAAAATTTAATTGAATTTTCTATGAGCTTTGTCTATTAGTATATTTGAATTTTGACCAATCCCCTTAGGATATTTGATCCAAGCCAAAACACTAGAAGGGTTAGTAAACTGTAGCTTTGTAAGAATGGAACTACAAGAGAGTTTTTGAAAAGAGAGAATGCTTGTAGCGATTAGCGAATCCTTTTTGACATAATTATTAAGTAAGTCAATTTAGTGTTAATTTGCTTAACCTAAAATCAACCCAAAATGGCTCCATTCATATAAATAAATGTCATTTTTATTTAATATAAATTTGAATTTCCTCTATAGAACAGTGTAATTAAAATAATTTTAAATTCATTTTGGGTAATTTTTTGAATGGTTTGGAATGGGTCATTTAAATGTTAACCCAATACAAGTTTATCAAACATTTGAAATGAGTAGTGTTTGTGTATATTAAGCGAGCTATATGGGTCATGTTGTGTCACTCACTTAATAAATGGGTTCCGTTAGGGTAGAAGGGTTTTGAAATGATTATTAAATGAGTTAGGTTAGGATTGGCCTATGTAGCTGGATACCAATGTTTTGAATACGATTTGTCATCACTGCATGCTTGAACGAAATTGTTAAATCTTGTTTTTTTTTTTTTTTCCCACCTTCATACACACACACACACACACACATATATATATATAAAGATTCTCCTTCATTTTTTTTTTTTAATTTAATAATTTAATAGTTGGGAAGGAGTGGGTTTGAATTTGAACACATCATTTGGAACTACCTTAGAAGCTTATTGAGCTACAACTTAAAAGACTCCTTCACATTTTACATTAGGATGAATTTCATATTTATAACGAGATACAAAAGTCTATGACATTTGAATAAAAATTACATATTGATTGCCTCAATTCCATGATTTTCTTTAGCAATCAATCCCTTGATTTATTAACCAATCCCATAATTTTCTCTTGAAACCAATATCTTGACTTGGTCCTCACTGGCAGAAAAAATGAATTATACTTTCTAAACTAATATATCCTAATTATACATCTCATACATATCTTGGCTATTTCTGGTAAATTCAATACAAGATAGAAACTCACACAGTCATGTTTATGTGGCAAAATACAATCATCTGCTCTTGGTGAGCATAGTTCTTTGGTTCCAATCCTATCAATGGAGGAAAAAAAAAAAAAAAAAAACTGAACTTTCTTGATGGTCTTGGCTACTCATACACAAATATCCTAGCTCAGTTGTTGATTTTATATTTTTTAAGCCTTATACTCATAACAGAACACAAAAGTCAAAACATGGAGTCGGCCATGACTGGCTTGTCTTGTCATCCATATCTTAGGCTAGTTTTTTGCATTACCAAAAATAGGATGTGATTATCCACAAAGCTGACTCAATGCGTTATCACATTTATTTTTCCTCTTTTCTTTGTAAATGACAACGATGCATGTTTTTGGCAACAAAACAACCAAAGCATTAGGAATTTGGTTACATGGCTAAAATGAAGATACTGATTGACCATTCAATGCTCTTACAGAAACAAGTTATTTTAAGGTAAAGTTTTTTTTGGATAAATTAGCTCTAGGATAATGAAAGTTTGCAGTTGAGGAGTCCAAGCCTGGTCTATTTTCAGTTGAGGACTTATTATTTACCTATAAATCTGACCGGGGCCTTTCAAAGGTATTTGTCTTTGCTTTGTTTGCCTTGTTCTGAGTTTTTAAGTGGGAACAAGATGATTGCCGTTGAGAACCAGGCAGTTGGTACTGCTTTGATTTTTGTTTCCTACTTCCTTTTGTCCATGAATGTCAATAATTTTTATTTTATTGTAAGTCTATAAGCTTAGTTCAGTTGGAGTCTAACTTTTGTGTTCTCTTGTTAAGTGTCAGAGAATGCAATACCAAAAGATGCATCAGATGAATTTACTGTGCCAGAATCCAATGCCTTTGGCCAATCATTCAGGTTTTGACATTTTCTTCCACAATCTTTGTTTATAAGATCAGGTGTTTTTCATAAATGGAGTTTCTCATTCAATGAATTGTGTCAAAATGTGTGTTAGGGATTATGAATCAACTGTGAGGCTAAGCATTGTGGAGAATTGCTATCGGTTGCATCATATTAACCAAACATATGATTTTGTAAGTACACTTTCAATAAGTTAAAGTTTAAATATTAAACTTTAGGACTTCATAGATTCAATTTGATATATGAAACTTTCAATGCAAATGCAGGTAAAGAGGACAAGGGAAGAGTATGCAAAATTGAACAAAGCAGAGATGTCCATATGGGAAGCCGTTGAACTCCTTGAGAATTTTGTGGATGAAAGTGACCCTGACCTGGATGAACCTCAGATTCAGCATATGCTGCAGACGGCTGAAGCTATAAGAAAAGATTATCCTAATGAGGATTGGCTGCACTTGACTGGCCTTCTTCATGGTAAATACCCCATGCACACTCCTAGTTTCCGTTCTACGGCTAACATGCAAAATATAAGTTCTTTGAATGTGTAATTTTATAAGTTTAAGATAGTGGCTCTATGCTCTTATTCATAATATCAGATAATAACTACACACACTAGGCCCTATATATTCAAGTTTACATAAAACAACTTGATAATTGATTCTTGCATGGATTTCAGATCTTGGAAAGGTTCTTTACCATCCTAAATTTGGAGCGCTTCCCCAGTGGGCTGTTGTAGGTAAGAAATGTTCTTTGACCAAATAAATGTTAATATATTTCTCTTGTTTCGAGTCATTTCAATCTGATGATGAATTCTGATGTTGCAGGAGATACGCTAATTGTTGGTTGTGCTTTTGACGAAGCGACTGTTTATTACAAGGTCTTCTCAAAAACATTAGTTAATTATGTTTGACATGATTATATGCAGTCAGTCAACTGAAAGAAATTTCTTCGAATATTTTGCATTGCAGTATCTCAAGGAAAATCCAGATTACAACAATCCTGCCTACAACACTAAACTTGGAGTCTACTCTGATGGATGTGGACTTGAAAATGTGCTGTTGTCATGGGGGCATGACGATTACATGTACTTGGTATATCCTCTGAACCTTCAATGAATTTTTAATGAAAAATCTTTAATAAGATTTTCATATTGAAATTTCCACAATATGTTATTCCAAAATAACAATCGTAATACTAATAATGTTGTTTCCAAATCCTTAGGTGCTCAAGGCATGTGGAACTACTCTACCTCCAGCTGCATTATTTATTATCCGATATCACTCATTATACCGTAAGTATTATTCTTTATCTTTTCCTGTAAATTTGAAAATAGTTAATATTCTTGAATCGTTTTTATACAATAAAATGAGTTTTATCTGTTCATCTTGCAGTAATGCATTCGGATGGAAAATATCAATACCTAATGAATGACGAGGACAGAGAGAATCTGAAGTGGAGTCAAATATTCAGGTAAGCTTCCATTTTACTGTTTAATTTGTACTTTTTTTTTTTCTTTCTTACCAGTGTTCTTCCCCAACAATTATTCATTTCTCCTTGAGCTGATTGTGAGCATCAGTGTTTTTCCCCACCAATTATTCAATTTTTGTTCTGCTGATTGTGACAACTAAACTGATTTTATTGTATTGTACAAAATAACAGCAAATATGATCTCTACAGTAAGAGCAAAGTTCATGTTGATGTTGAAAAAGTTAAACCATACTATGAATCCCTCATAAAAAAGGTGTGTATCAGTGCAAAATTCTGTGCTTTGGTAATTTTAAACACTTTTTTTTTCTTTACTAAAATTGAATTTTTTTTTTTCTTTCTTTTTGTAGTACTTCCCAAAAAAGATCAGATGGTAATCCTTGAGGATCCGGCTTTAGGCTGCCTGCCATACTTTTAGTTGTGCTCGCTTTCAATTGGCAAAGTTAATTTTATTTAGATATGCACTATAAATTTCTGTAATCAGCACTAAGAAGTTTGTAAAATATTAATAAATAAAACACATCATAGAGATGTGGCGTGTTCATTATTATTTGGCTTGGTTCTTATATATTGATGGCCAGGAGGCCATGTGTGGGATGTCTTTAAGGCCTTGGGACCTAATCAAATAATGCTAATGTTGCGGCTTCAGCAAGAACCAAAAAAAAAAAAAAAAAAAAAACCCTTAGAAATCAACACCAAGCTATTGAAGGAAAAACTCCAACAATCAATTTCATTACTGAAGCAAACTGTATATATACAATACTGAATTCCAGGTTCTTTAAATAGAGTTCCAAACTTATTAAACTAACAAGAAAAGGAAACAATTCTAACCAATGAAAATTCTACTAATGAAGTAAGAAGATAAATTAAATCCCTAAAACAAGTAGGAAAATAAAATAAGATTTAAAAAATGGATAAAGTTTAATTATAAAATTAGTTGAAGGCTAAGGCTACAATTTTACTCAATATATTTGTATTGGAAGCGAATTTTGACAAATCCATCATTGGGTTATATCTTCTTCTTATATCCTCCATGCTTGCGAAATTTCTAGAAAATTAAAGATCAGTAGCTATGTCATCAATAAATTGTTTGAATTGCAAGTTTTTGTAGTTTAAATTATGCATAAAATATAAGCTTAGAGATCATATAGTAAATAATATTTTACTGATACAAAATTTGACATGTATATTAAGAGCGTAAAGAGCATACAATTCAACGGTTAGATTTTCAAAATATGTAATAATATTTATTTAATTGAATAAGGTTATAGCCTTAGGCTACGACTAATTTTGTTGCTAAATTTTGTCCTTTCATAAAGTAAATCGAATAAATTAAGAACATTAATACATTTGGCCTTAAACCCAACTGTTAGTAGTCTCTATTCCTAAGGCAAGTGGTTGGGCCATCTTCTTCTTGTGTGTTGTCCATACTCCAAAGTATGTGTAATTGGGGGCATATATCTTGTGTTGGCACCAGCTAAACTAGGCAGGAGCTGGTTGGGATCTTATGCATACTTAGAATATGGCTAGTGATTGGGCTAAGGCTAGTTCTGATATCATGCTTCATTTGATTTCATTAAATATTCTTGCCTAAGGCTTTCCCAGTAGTCTTTTTGGTTGTTAAATATGAGCTTATTGGACTAGCCATCATCTACCGTATGTTAGTGGGAATTACGGTAAAGAGTGTCTGCAAGTACATGTTCATATAAACTCTATTGCAACTATCTTATGTAATAGTTAGACTGTGATTGATCATCTATCACTTTCATATAAACTTATTATTTTTTCTCCATTATCTACCGTTAGCGAGAACTACGGTAAAGAGTGTTTGTAAGTACATGTTTCCAACCATGAATTAGAATTGTGGTAATCGAGTGCTCTTGTGAGCCATCTAACGAGGCTATGACAGTTATTAAAGGGTTACTCTATGTATAGACTTATTATTTTTTCTCCATCATCTACCGTTAGCGATAATTATGGTAAATAGTGCCTATAAGTACGTGTTTCTAACCATGAATTAGAATTGTGATAATTGTGTGCTTTTGTGAGCTAAGTACCGAGGCTATGAAAATTATTAAAGGTTTCTCCACGTGAATTATAACTCTTAGCCAGTTGTATTCCTGTTTTATAATATTGATTGATAGATGCGAATGACATCTAAACTTCAATATGCACATGACTCCACACCCAATAAAACATATATTGCCCATATTCTTTTGTCTCTCCTCACTTTTCACTACACAGTTCTTGCACACTTCCAACTTTTCAGGGGAGAGAATATCCACGACCAACAATGTGGGCTGTTATTTTGCAAGTAATGTTAGTGTCCAAAACATTACGAACACAATCCCTGCCTACGCACCTCCTGCCTTCTCATTTTCTGCAAATACTTGGGCAAATATGGTTGATCCTTCAAATATTGAGATACCATTTGTGTCTATTTGGAGAGAGGGGATGAATTTGTGCAAAGGGTTGATTTTTTCCAATAAAGTGGAGGTGAAGCGTGCATTAACAATTTGTGCCCTCAAGGTAAATAAATATTTTATGATCAGTAGGTCAACGAAGGTCAAACTTTGTGCGAAATGCGTGGATTAGTCTTGCAAGTGTTATGCCGCGGCAGTCATAAAGCCTAATCTCCATGAATTATGGATGGTCACCATGTATATGAGTCCTCACACGTGTATACCGATTGGGTTGCGAAATGATAGTAGAATGATGAATTATAATTTTATTGCATCAGACATCCTTAAGAAGTTATGTGAGGATCACATTACCCCAACTAAGCATCTCAGATCTACGATAGAGTTGAAATATGATGGCCATAAGCCTTCTTACTATAAGGTATGAGATGCGAAATAAAAGGCGATTGGAAAGATATTTGGGAATTGGGAAGAGTCTTACCAAAGGTTGCAAAAGTTGCTAATGGCATATATTGATCAGGATCTGAATACTTAGGTGTCCTATCGTACCACACCCACCAGTGTAGATGACATCGTATTTTTGCATTATGTGTTTTGGTCATTCGGTCCATGCATTTATGGATTCAAATATTGCAAGCTATTTATCAGTATTAATGGGACCCATCTGTATGGTAAATATCAAGGAAAGTTATTGGTCACAATGGCAACTGACGCTAATGTTAGGACATATGTGGAACTTGTTAGAACATATGTCATGTAGAATTGGCTAATCTTTTGACAAAACACACTTTACTTGTGATGGTTTAAGTCTTCAAGCAACATATTGTTCAAGTCAAGATTTAAAGTCATGCAAATCTGTTTAAAAAAACAAGTGAAGAAGTGCTGTATTTTAAAGCTTGACAGATAGCTTGACAGATTTCATCTATCGAGGTTTAAAAGGGAACTTTAGCCCAATGCTTGACAGCAGCTCGACAGATAACCTATCTATCGAGAATTACAAAATTCAGACTTCTAGATCAGTTTTTCACGGATATCCAAGTTATTTGTGTAGGGTTTCTTTTCTCACAACCCTAGACAAACATAAGAATTATTTTAAGGGCCGTCTAAGGTGATGCAACTTGATGCAAAGTGATTATTCACTCAAATTGTGACCGGAGACAATTTGCCCTAGTTCATATTTCTCTTAAAGAAGCTGCTGTGTTTTGTATGCCAAAGGTTTTGTAACCAAGGAGCTTCTTAATCTTCATCGTGTGGATGAACTGAAGAATTTTGTAGCCAACATCTTTCTCAAGTTGGTGTGTCAGTCACGTACTAAGATCCGTGCATTGATTGCTTAGTCAAGTATTTGGAGCCGTGCATTAAAAATGAGAGATTGTCACTACATTACAAGTCTAATTGGGCATTAGGGTAAGGTTTCAACTGTAGGTTGGTATAAGGTACTAGGATTCCTTTACTTGTAATTGCTTGTTTTGATAATAATGGATTCTCGAAGCAGTGACCTTAAATTCACTCGGTGGGGTTTTGCCTCGGTGGTTTTCCTCATTCGTAAACAAATCACCTATGTCAAATTTATTTTTGCTGCATTTACTTTAGTTGGTGATTTATTAGTGCTACCACACTTATTACATGTAATTGAATCTAATTAATTCACTTGGTTAATTAATTGATTATTTTTACCAAAAGGTTCAATACATTTTTGGCCTATCAAGTGGTATCAGAGCGGGCACACTCTGATTAGGGATAATCTTTGCTATGTGATCCATTGAACCTTGTTTGTCATGGATAGAGGATAATCTCTTATTATACTTCCTTTATTTGATGGCACTAACTATGCGCACTAGAAAGTACGCATGAGAGTTTTCTTGCAGTCCTTATATGAGAAGGTGTGGCAAGTTGTGGAAATTGGCTAGACCAAGTCAAAGGAAGTGCTGGTAGATTGGGATGACGCGAAGATCGAAGCGGCGAACTTTAACAGCAGAGCATTGAACGCGTTATTCAGTGCGGTCACAAATAAGGAATTCAAGAAGTGTTGGGGGCATATTTTTATGTAATTGGCATATCCTTTGACAAAACACACTTTACTTGTATTTAGGTAAATCTAAGTAGGTTCAAGATGATCATCACAAATGGTTAAAATTGAAGACATGAAGATTACTCAAGAACTGCTCAAGAAAAGTGCAATCTGCAGGTCTCGATACCTCCTCGACAGAAGCTCGATCTGTCGAGATTCATTAAAGCTCGATAGATGTCTCGATCGATCGAGCTTACGGATTTTCAAATTATAGCCAGCAATGTTTTATTCTAAAAGGTTATTTGTTTATGGGTTTGTATAATCCTTATTGGACAAGGAAAAGCCCAAGGTTTGTGTAAACCTATTTGGAATAGGAGAGCCCATTAAGCTCCTATTTGAAGGAGGTGGGAAAAAGAAAAACAAAACCCTAGAGAGCTTCATAAGGTTTTCTTTTTGAAACCTTAGCCTCCTCCTATAGAAGAAAGAGTTCTTGCTGCGTTTCTTGTACGCCTTTGGGTTTTGTGACCAAGCAAAGTCTCTTGCACCAACATTGAAGATCTTATTGGTGTTTCTATGTGAAGCTGCTGCAAATCAACTACAACAATCAAAGGGTTGCTGTGGAGTTAGTCATGTACTAGGATTCGTGCAAAGGAGTAAGCCGCATACTAGGATCTGCGCATCAAATTGGTTAGTCACGTACTTGGGAGCCGCGCATCAAAAAGGGGAACTATCACTACAGATCAAGTCCAATTGGGTATTAGGGTAAGGGTTCAACTTTAGGTTGGTAAGGTACTTGGGATTCCTTTACTTGTAACCGCTTGATTTGATAATAGTGGAGTTTCGGGAGTGGTGACCTGAAAATCACCCGGTGGGGTTTTCGTCGTTAGGGTTTTCCCCATTCGTAAACAAATCACCGTGTTATTTATTTTCTGCTGCATATTTAGTTGATTGGTGATTTGTTTGTGCTTCCATAAAATTGCATGATTAATTGATTAATTAATTACTTTGCTAAATTAATTAATTAGGGTTAATCATAAGAGGTCATTCAGTTTGTGGCCTAACAAGTGGTATCAGAGCATGCACACTCTGATTAGGTTTTAATCTTTGCTGTGTTGATCCATTGACCCCTGTTGTCATGGAAACTCTTGATTGTTTTGATTTGCATGATCCTATGTTGAATGATGATGATGATGATATTCAAGATGCCTATTGCAAGCTTTATAATTTTTGTATGAAATCTCTTGAATATTCTACAAAATTAAAAGCTAAATTTAAAAAGGTCAAGCTTGAAAAAGATGATTTTATTGCAAAATTGGATGAAGCCAATAATTTGAATGAGAATTTTAAAAATCAAATTTCATCTCAGGTGGACAAAATTAAGAGTTTGGAAGAGCAACTAGTTGAATTTAAAACTGAAGTTGAAAAATTAACTAGTGCCAAACTTGTTGTTGAGCCTAACTCAAAAGAAAAAGATTTTTATGTTCCCCCATTTAAAAAGAACAATGAAGAGTTGAAGGCTAATATTGCTAGGATAGACAATGGTAAAAATTCTGATGTTAACGGTGAAGTTTCTAAACCTATGTCTAAAACTCCTCCTAGGTTGAATAAAAATTCTGAATTTGTCCCCACTTGTCATCATTGTCATATTGTTGGTCATATTAGGCGAAATTGTCCTAAGTTGTCAACCTCTAAGGTTAGACCTCCTTCTAGGAAGCCGAGTAGCTCTAAAACTACTCATGTTTGTCACCATTGTGGTGATTCTGGTCACACTCGCCCTAATTGTTTCAAGTTGTTTCCTCATAAGCGAGTGTCCAATAGGTCTCACCCTTTGTCTAAAGGCTCTGTACCTATTCTTGGTGAGTTATTAAAAGCTTTGAGTTTTTTGACTCAATTTCAGGGGAATTCTTATTCCTCTATGTCCTTTAGTAATCATACTAGGACACGTGCCTTTTCATCTTCACAGTCAAAGACTCGTGCTATGTGGGTGATAAAGGATCCTAAGACTTAATTGTCTTTTCTGTTTGTCCTCTGCTTTAATTCTTTCTATCTAAAGTAGGACTTTCTTTGCTTGATTTCTTATCTGTTTTTGAAATCATGTTTTCATGTATCTGCATCTCTCTATCATGCCTTCATGCATAAGCATCTTTCTTTCATGCTTTCATGTTTGTTTAACATGTTTTTGTTTGTTTATTTTGTTTTTAATATAAAAATAAAAATATATAAAAAAAATTGAAAAATACAAAAACAGTGTATGTTTTGTGTACTTTGGTACTTGTGTACCTTGGATGGCCAATGAAACAAAGTTTTCTAAACTTTGTATCTCTTGTAGCTTAGATGAGCATCTCTATGCACAACTAAGCAAATGAGCTTTGTGGCTCTTGTTTGTGATGAGTAAGATTAGGTTATCTCTTAAAACTTAACACTCATATCACTCTTTTTGACGGGTAGGACTAGAAAATCCTAAGAGCATAAATGACCATCTCACCACTGTTGCCCGCCAATCATTGTAATGGCACCTGTATGCTTCGGCATAGCAAAAGTGCAGTGTCATAGACACCTGTATGCTTCGGCATAACAAAAGTGCAGTGTCAAAGACATCCGTATGCTTCGGCATAGCAAAAGTGCAATGTCAATGCTTAACATCTTGGGTATTTCTTTTCTCCTTTTTATGCCCATGCATGATATGCTTAAAAGAAAATATGCAAAGAAAATATAAAGCTAAAAGATTAAAAATGCTTTAAATATGATTGCAAGCGTGTTTTCTAGGAGATGTGGAGGTCATAGGATGTACCTTGAAGGTGATAGTCCCCATCAAACAGTTATGATTGTGTGTGAGTTAAAAGTTATTTACTCATATCTCAGATCATCATAACATGTATACACATATGCAATCTTGCGATGTTTTTCACACACAACACGCAATATTCTTTGCTACTTTTGATACATGTGCATGTACAATGTGATTTGGCCATCACAAAGGTTTTACATGTGCTAATGTATGCTCACTAAACTGTCATAACTTGTTTTTGAAATATAAAATTGGTTAGACTTGTTTAGTGTATGTGTGTGTGTTTTGCATGATCCTTGTGCTTATTTTCTTGTTGAGAGATATTTTTGAGAGGTTTATATGTTGAGTGGATCTTGGTAGAGATGTGTGTTGGATTGCATTCATGTCTGTGTTTTTCACTTCTCGAAAAACTGCTTTTCACTAATGTCTCGACACCTCCTCAATACCTGGTCATCTGTCGGGCTTCTCAAGCCTTTTCTTATCGCAATCTCGACACTTCTTCGACACCTGGTGGATCGATCGAGAAAGCTTCTGTCCCCTCGATAGCTTCTCGACAACTGGTGGATCGATTGAGCTTCTCTTTAGCCTTTTGTTGATTTGTCCCTCAACAGATCCTCGACAGCTACATCTGTCGATGTCTTTTATGCTCGACACCTGTCTCGCCACCTCTCGATCAATCGAGATTCCCTTGCATGCATTTCATTTTTTTTGTTTTGCATTTTTTTTGTCCATAGCATCTTGTTATTCTTTTTCTTGTAGGTCTATGGTTCCTTGTTCTCCTCGTTTCCCTCTTTGTCAATTTTCTATCTGTCTCCTGTCATGTCTTTTGGCTTTTTATGCCCTTTGACAATCGTGTCAAAAAGGGGGAGAAAATTGAGAATTGAATGTCATTCCTGAGGGGGAGTAATAGACTTAGGGGGAGAACTTCATGTTAAAGGGAAGAATGTTTTTGATGTAACTAACTTAGGGGGAGAGTTAGTTTAATACACATTAATCTTGACATTATTCTTGTGTTGTGTATCTTTTGGTTTTGTAACCATTTACATACATCATGTGTTGTTTCTATATTTGATGATGATGTATGTGTTTCACTCTTTATCTCACATGTGTTGTTTCTTTTCTCTCTTTATACACATGTTTCTTGTTTATTTAACTTGTCATTATTTTCCACATGGTACCTTGATGTGTTTTGTTTAGTGCCTTTTAGGAAAGACAAGTTAAAGCCAAGTCAAGATTCCGAACCTTCTTCTTGCAGCAACTTCCAAGGTTCAGATCTTTTAGACTAGGCTTATTTATTCTGTAATCTTGAGTAGAATGTATTCTAGGACATTCAATATACTCTTGTGGTTTTGTCACGGATTGCCAAAGAGGGAGATTGTTGGGGACATATTTTTATGTAATTGGCATATCCTTTGACAAAACGCACTTTACTTGTATTTGGGTAAATCTAAGTAGGTTCAAGATGATCATCACAAATGGTTAAAATTGAAGACATGAAGATTACTCAAGAACTGCTCAAGAAAAGTGCAATCTGCAGGTCTCGATACCTCCTCGACAAAAGCTCGATCTGTCGAGATTCATTAAAGCTCGATAGATGTCTCGATCGATCGAGCTTACGGATTTTCAGATTATAGCCAGCAATGTTTTATTCTAAAAGGCTATTTGTTTATGGGTTTGTATAATCCTTATTGGACAAGGAAAAGCCCAAGGTTTGTGTAAACCTATTTTGAATAGGAGAGCCCATTAAGCTCCTATTTAAAGGAGGTGGGAAAAAGAAAAACAAAACCCTAGAGAGCTTCATAAGGTTTTCTTTTTGAAACCTTAGCCTCCTCCTATAGAAGAAAGAGTTCTTGCTGCGTTTCTTGTACGCCTTTGGGTTTTGTGACCAAGCAAAGTCTCTTGCACCAACATTGAAGATCTTATTGGTGTTTCTATGTGAAGCTGCTGCAAATCAACTACAACAATCAAAGGGTTGCTGTGGAGTTAGTCACGTACTGGGATTCGTGCAAAGGAGTAAGCCGCGTACTGGGATCCGCGCATCAAATTGGTTAGTCACGTACTTGGGAGCCGTGCATCAAAAAGGGGAACTGTCACTACAGATCAAGTCCAATTGGGTATTGGGGTAAAGGTTCAACTGTAGGTTGGTAAGGTACTTGAGATTCCTTTACTTGTAACCGCTTGATTTGATAATAGTGGAGTTTCGGGAGTGGTGACTTGAAAATCACCCGGTGGGGTTTTTGCCGTTAGGGTTTTCCCCATTCGTAAACAAATTACCATGTTATTTATTTTCCGCTGCATATTTAGTTGATTGGTGATTTGTTTGTGCTTCCATAAAATTGCATGATTAATTGATTAATTAATTAGTTGGCTAAATTAATTAATTAGGGTTAATCACAAGGGGTCATTCAGTTTGTGGCCTAACAAGAAGATATCATCTACTAAAACTACTAAGGAAGCATGAACTATCCTCCAAACAACCTATGAAGGGACTAAGGCTGTCAATGATTCAAACCTTCAAAAGCTTACCACGAGCTTTGAAGAAATTAAGATGGAGGAGGATGAGTCATTTGATGAGTTCTATGCTAAACTGAAGGGCATAGTGAACTCTACATTTAATCTTGGAGAAACCATTCCAAAACCCAAGATTGTAAGAAAGGTGCTCAGATCTCTTCTGGAGAGATTTCATGCCAAGATAACTGCCAATGAGGAGTCAAAGGACATTGACAATATTCCTTTGACAGAGCTGGTTGGTAACTTGCAGACCTATGAGTTGGGTTCGACCAGGGTCAGGAAATCGAGCAAGAGCAAGAGCATGGCATTGAAGGACAAAAGCAGTGATACTGATGAATCTTCTGATGATGAAGATTCCAAGATGAAATCCTACATTACAAGTCAGTTTAAAAAGTTCATGAAGAATGCTAATGCAAAAGGATTTGATAAAGACCGTAAGCAATCCAAATCGTTTCAGTTTAAGAGCTAAGGCAAAGGAAAGAAGGATGCTAAAGACGGTGGTCAGTACACTATTCCCTCCGGACCAAAGCTTCGGATGTCAAGGGTTTGGACACATGAAACAAGAATTTCCAACTTATCTCAAGACTGTTAGGAAAAGCAAGACCCTTGTTGCTACCTTGAGTGACCTCGAACTTGACATTGAGTCAGATAATAGTGATGATGAGGGAATCTTGAATGCCTTCACTACCATAGTGAATCCTACTAAGGGGATTGTTGAAGAGGTAGATGAAGAAGAGGACTTGGTGGAGTCTAAATTTGAGAAAATGGATGAATAGGATGACATCCATACTATTAGGACAAATGTGATTCAATGTATGTCATTATTTTATGTAATTGGCTAATCTTTTAACAAAATGCACTTTACTTGTAATTGGGTAGATCTAGGATGTGTTTAATGCTTCAAGAAATAAGGTTTCAAGTTCAAGTGTTAAAGTCATGCAAGTCTATACAAGAATTAAGTGAGAAAGTGCTGTTCATTAAAGCTCGATAGTTAGCTAAACAACTAGCATCTATCGAGGCTTAAAGAGCTGTTCTATCACGTGGCTCGACAGCAGCTCGACAGATAGGGTATCTGTTGAGATTTATGAAGTTCAGTTTTTCAAGCTAATTTTCATCCAATCTATGAGTGTATGTTTGGGCTTTCTTTTCTCACAACCCTAAACATATATAAAGATTATTTTAACGGCCGTGAAGGGTGACACAAGTTGCACAAGTTTTGAGCAAAGTTTTAATCATGCAAATTGTGACCAGAGACAGAATTTGCCCTAGTTCATCTATCTCTTAAAGAAGTTGCTGTGTTTGTACACCGTAGGATTTTTTGACCAAGGGGCTTCTTGATCTTCATCGTGTGATGAACAAAAGAACTTTGCAGCAAACATCTTTCTCAAGTTGGTGATTAAGTCGCGAACTAGGATCCGCGCAATTGGTTAGTCACGTACTGGGAGCCGTGCATTGAAAATGAGAGATTGTCACTACAGAACAAGTCTAATTGGGTATTCGGGTAAGGGTTCAACTGTAGGTTGGTATAAGGTACTGGGATTCCTTTACTTGTAACTGCTTGTTGTGATAATAGTGAATTTTTGGGAGTGGTGACCTTAAAATCAACCGGTGGGGTTTTGCCGTGTTCGAAAACAAATCACTGTGTCAAATTTAATTTCCGCTGCATTTAGTTATTTGGTAATTTGTTTGTGCTACAATGCTATTGCATGTTAAATTGACTTAATTAATTTACTCAGCTAATTAATTGGTTAATTTATCACAAGGGGTAAATACATTCTTGGCCTATCACATACAGCCTATGTAAAGTTGTACAAGATCTCTGAAAAGTATGAGAAATTGTATAGGCTGGCCACTAAGAAGCTAAGTGAAGTGGACATGATCGAGAAGAGCTCTCCACAAAATTTGATGAAGCTAATCAGACCTTTGGAGCTTTGCGATTCGAGAACAATTTCTGGGTTGAAAAGACCAAGAAGCTTGAGGTAGAGTTGTTTCAAGTTAGAGCTTAATTGGAGAAGACTTCTAGTGCAAAGCTTGATGAGATGCTTAGCCTTCAGAAATTTGCTTCTAATAGAACCTGTTTGGGGTATGATTTCTCTTCTCCTAATATTGCTTCTTCTAGTACTATTGTATTTGTCTCACTTGCTGATAATGTTAATTCTAAGAACAATGATGTCAAAACTGTTTTAGCTAGTGAGAACATAGACAGGGGAAAATCTATTTTAGGAGTACCCCCTAAACTAGACAAGAAAGAGACTAGAAACCCAGGACTAAGAAGGGAAATAACCAAAAGTCTAAATAGAAGAAGTAGTATCTCTGTCACCGCTGTGAGATACCCATGAGTTGTCCCTTCATGAACATATAGGAATTCTACTCCAGTATCGCACCCTAATTACCCTAGATGTCCACGTCTGAGGACTGTGTCCAAAGACGAACTTTTGTCTCTCTTTTGTGAGACACCTTCTTCATGGGGTGATTATCAAAACACCTCATGCTCGGGCTTTGCAAAGTGTCCGAGGTTCCTTAATATGGTAATGACATTTGTTCTCCATCCCTTTTCTCAATATTACTCAATTATTGAGCCTTATGCTCACTTTTTGCTTTCCCTTATTGAGGACCTTACTTTAGACTTTCCCTCCCACTTCATTCTGTCCCTTATAGATGTCTATAGGGATACGGTGACCCGTAATAAGCTTATCTTTCCTTCTCCTATCACGAGGATCATTTGCCATTCCTCTGTCTCCTATCCGAGTCTGTTCACTTCTCCTTCATGGGTACCTTAAGCGCGACGTCTGTTCGACGGAGCGAGGCCCAGCTTTGACCGAAGTAGCCACGAATTGAGATGGAGACTCCTCTAGCCTCCTTCATTCCATCCACCTCTACTCCCTATTCTTCGAGTGGTGGTGTGACTCTTGAGGCCATCACGGCTCAGCTTGAGCACATGGATGCTCGTCTTGACACTTTCAGCAATGAGTTATGTCAGGTGAACATTCGTGTTGGCCATATTGCAAGACGACAGGCTTAGATGGGAAGCTTCGTACCTTCTCCTTCTCCTTCACCTGAGGCTTTCACCGAGGATGACACTGATGATGAGGATTAGGATGCTAGCTCTTCCAGCGATGACGAGATGACTGGTTCTAAGTGACTTACACCTTGTCATTCATGACAAAAAGGGGGAGCAGTTTTGGGTTGAAAGTAGTCATGTACTTAGGGGGAGAGTTAGTATAGGACTTCTTTTGTTAGGGGGAGTTTTTATATCTTCTAAGGGATGTAGTGAGGATTTAAGTATCTTTTCTTTTCTTTTCTTTTTGGATACATTATCTTTTTGTACATCGGTCTTGTGATCACTTAGTGATAGCAAACATTGTACTTATCTTTGATATATATGTTAAGGACATATTTTATGTAGTTGGCTAATACTTTGACAAAACTCACTTTACTTGTATTTGGATAGATCTAAGATGTGTTTAATACTTCAAGAAACATGTTGTTCAAGTCTAGTATTAAAGCCATGAAGATTGGACCAAGAAACAAGTGAAGAAAAGGTGTTCATTAAAGCTGAACAGATAGCTCGACACCTGTGGACAGATAGCTCGATAGCTGCTCGACTCCTCTCGATAGCTAGATATCTATCGAGCTTCTTAAGCTTTTTCCTTATCGCAATCTCGTCACCTCCTGGACACCTGGTGGATCGATCGAGAAAGTTTTTGTCTCCTCGACACCTTCTCGACACCTGCTTGATAGTTGTATCTATCGAGATTTAAAACTCGACACCTCCTTGACACCTGCTATCTATCGAGGTTATGGAAATCAGAATTTTCAGACCTGATTTTTGGGCCAGGCTTATGTATTTGTGTAGGGTTTCTTTTCTCACAACCCTAAACCTATGTAAGGCTTATTTTAGAGGCCGTCACATAAGATAATACAAGGAGAACATATGCAAAAAGTGACCGATGCCTTATTTTCTCTGAAAGAAGCTACTGCGTCTTTATGCCTTCAGGTTTTATAACCAAATGCTTCTTGATCTTCATTGTTGATGAAGTGAAGAACTTTGCGGCCAACATTCTTCTTCCTCAAGTTGGTGAGTGAGTCACGTACTGGGATTTGTGCAAAGGAGTTAGTCACGTATTGGGATCCGTGCATCATCAAAGGGTGGCGTTCGTATATTGAATAGTTTAGAGGTTCTGAAGCAATAGAAGGTTTCTGCTGTGAGTTCATCTACGAGGATTGTAGAGTCTAGGGACAAAGGTTTTGTACTAAATCTGAAACTTTTCTTTACTATATTGGATTGCCTTTCAAGAAGGTTTCCCCCCAGGTTTTTTACTATGAAACTGGTTGGTTTCATTGGTTTTCCTAGGTCATCATATCTTGTCTTATTTACTTTTTCCGCTGCATGATTTTGACATGATATTAATGTTTGTTTGTTTTAACAAGTTTTATTCATAATAAATATAATTAACAACTTGGGTTTAAAACTTATTAATTCTATCAACCGGGGTCTAAATTTCCCAACAAGTGGTACCAGAATGGGTTCACTCTGATTGGATTAATTTCCTTAGTGTGATCCATTGACCCCTATTGTCATGGATAGAGGACAATCTTTATTTATACCTCCTTTATTTGATGGAACTAATTATGTGTACTGGAAAGTTCGTTTGAAAGTTTTCTTGCAAGCCCTAGGTGAACAGGTATGGCAAGCTATTGAAGTTGGCTAGATTAAGCCAAAGGAAACGCCGGTGGATTGGGATGATGCAACAGTCATAGCGGCAAATTTCAACAGTAGGGCTTTGAATGCTCTGTTTTGTGGGGTGACCAATGAGGAATTTAAGAAGATATCATCCACAGAAGTTGCCAAGGAACCATGGACCATTTTTTAGACCACCTATGAAGGTACCAAGGCAGTAAAGACTGTGAAGCTTCAACAACTCACTAGTAGTTTTGAAGAAATAAGGATGGAAGAGGATGAGACTTTTGATGAGTTTTATGCTAAAATCAAGGATATTGTGAATTCTGCTTTTAATCTTGGAGAATGTATCACAGAATCTAAAATTGTTAGAAAAATCCTTAGGTCCTTACCTGAAAAATTCTACGCCAAGATCACTGTCATTGAAGAAGCAAAGGACATTGATCAAATTCCTTTGACTGAGCTTGTAGGGAACCCTCAAACCTATGAAATGGGATTGAGCTCAATGGGAAAATTTGCAAAGAGCAAAAACTTAGCTCTGAAGGATATAGAAGAAGAGACTGAGGACTGTAAAGATGAAGATCAAAGTGAAGATGAGGATGAGGATCTAACCTTCATAACTGATGAAATTATCAAGCTTCTTCAGTTTAGGAAAAAAGATAAGGGCAAACCTCCTAGGAAACCTAAATCCTCTAGGAAGGGCAAGAATGAGAAACCCCTCATCCAATGCCATGAGTGCAAAGGTTTTGGTCATATGAGGATAGAGTGTCCAAACTACCTCATGAAAGAAAAGACCAATGAGTCAAAAGATAAAGGGTTGGTTGCTACCTAGAGTGATTCTGAGGATGACTCTTCTGATGAGCTTGTGGATGAATGTCATCACGTCATGGCCTTTGCTGCTACAACCGATAAGGTGGTTGTGGAGAGTGCTAGTGACAGTGAGGATTCTTCTGATGATGAAGTACCTAAGAAGATGACCATTTAGGAAGCCTATGATAAGCTACGCACTGAATTCATAAAATCTGAAAAGACTTCTCATCTTTGTAGAAAAGAGCTCAATGAGGTAAAAACTGAAAAGACTGATCTGTTAGTCAAACTAGATGAGACTACAAGGTTAGTTGAGACTCTTATTGTGGAGAACGCCTTATTAGAAGAGAATGTTAAGAATCTTAAGGTTGAGCTTAGTCAAGCTAGAACTCAAATGGAGAGGATGTCTAGTGCAAAGCTTGATAAGGTATTGAGTGCTCAAAAGCCTAGTTCTGACAAGACTGGCTTAGGATATGTTGTTTCCTCTGGCCCCTCCTCATCCACGGCTTCTGGATCAAGGATTATCTTTGTGCCACAATCTGAGAAATGTGATAAAGGTATGAAATCCAAAACTGATCTAGCTAATTCTAAATCCTTGTTAGACCTCATGTTTGTCACCATTGTGGTGTTTGTGGACACATTCGTCCTAATTGCTTTAAGCTGTATCCTCATAAGCAATTGTCCAAACAGTCACAGGTTTCCTCTCAAGGACCTACACCTTTGTTTAGAGTGTTATTAAAAATTTTGACCTTTTTAACTCAATTTCAGGAGAATTCTAATTCTTCTATGTCCTTTAGTAGACATACTAGGACACGTGTCTTTTCATCTTCACGGCCAAAGACTCGTGTTATGTGGGTGAGAAAGGAGCCTAAGACTTAATTGTCCTTTTTTTTTTTTGGTCCTCTGCTTTAATTCTTTCTATCTAAAGTAGGACTCTCTTTGCTTGATTTCTTATTTGTTTTTAAAATCATGCTTTCATGCATTCATGTTGTTTATCTGTTTTTGTTTGGTTGTTTAGTTTTTATTTTATTTTGTTTTCAAAATAAAAATAAAAAGGAAAAATCATAAAAATACAAAAACAGTGTTGTTTTGTGTACATTGGTATTTGTGTACCTTGGATGGCCATTGAAACAAAATTTCTAAACTTTGTATCATTTGTAGCTTAGATGAGTATCTTCATGCACAACTAAGCAAGTGAGCTTTGTGGCTTTATTTGTGATGAGTAAGATTAAGTTATCTCTTAAAACTTAACACTCATATCACTCTTTTTGACGAGTAGGACTAGACAATCCTAAGAGAAAGGCATAAATAACCATTTCACCACTGTTACCCACCAATCATAATATGACACCTTTATGCTTCGGCATAGCAAAAGTGCAGTGTCAAAGATATCTGTATACTTCGGCATAGCAAAAGTGCAATGTCTATGCTTAACATGTTGGGTATTTCTTTTCTCTCTTTTTATGCCCATACATGATATGCTTAAAAGAAAATATGCAAAGAAAATAAAAAGCAAAAAGATTAAAATGTTTTAAACATGATTGCAAGCGTGTTTTCTAGGGGATGTGGGAGTTATAGGATGTACCTCGAAGGTGATAGTCCCCATCAAACAGTCATGATTGTGTGTGAGTTAAAGTTATTTTCTCATATCTCAGATCGTCATAACTTGTATACACATATGCAATCTTGCGATGTTTTTCACACACAATACGCAATATTCTTTGCTACTATTGATACATGTGCAGGTACAATGTGATTTGGCCATCACAAGTGTTTACATGTGCTAATATATGCTCACTAAACTGTCTTGACTTATTTTTGAAATATAAAATTAGTTAGACTTGTTTAGTGTGTGTGTGTGTGTGTGTGTTTTGGGATCTATGTGCTTAACATTTTTCTTGTTGAGAGATTTGTTTTTTTTTCACATGTTTTGCATCCTTCTATTATCTTGTCATTCATAGCATCTTATTTCATTACATTCATGCATTTATATGGATTCTTTGTGCCTCCTTGATCATCCTTGATCATCTTTATATTTCTCGGGTGAAACTTTCTAGTTTCTTGTACCCTTTGTCAATCATGACAAAAAGGGGGAGAAATTGTGGAGACTTTGTGGTTTCTGTTTAAGATTTTACAAGTTAGGGGGAGAAATGCATTCCTTTGTAAGGGGGAGATGTGTTTCATCTTGTTAGGGGGAGTGTTAACTTCATTCTTCTTGTACCTTGGGTCTTGTGACCATGTTTACATGCATTGTGCTTATCTTTAATATTTATATGATAACGTCTGTTTTCTTCACCTACCTTTACATGTGTTGTTTCTTTTCTATCTTTATACACATGTTTCTTATACTTGTATGCAATCTATTATTTCTGTTTCACACTAAAATGCCTTGATGAGTTTTGTTTAAAGTGTTTCAGAAATATAGGTTGTCAAAGTCTACTTACCATAAACTCTTTTCTTGCAAAGTTTTTCAAGGGTTTGTGTTAGGATAGATTTTATTGTATTCAACAAGTAAATATGAGTTGAGTGATTTATGACTTCTCTCATATGTTCATTTATTTGTTATAGTTTTTTCATGGATTGCCAAAGGGGGAGATTGTTAAGGACATATTTTATGTAGTTGGCTAATCCTTTGACAAAACTCACTTTATTTGTATTTGGGTAGATCTGAGATGTGTTTAATACTTTAAGAAACATGTTATTCAAGTCTAGTATTAAAATCATGAAGATTGGACCAAGAAACAAGTGAAGAAAAGGTGTTCATTAAAGCTGGACAGATAGCTCGACACCTGTGGACAGATAGCTCAACAGCTGCTCAACACCTCTCGACGGCTAGCTATCTATCGAGCTTCTTAAGCTTTTTCCTTATCACAATCTCAACACCTCCTGGACACCTGGTAGGTCGATCGAGAAAGTTTCTGTCTCTTCGACACGTTCTCAACACCTGCTCGATAGCTGTATCTATCGAGATTTAAATCTCGACACCTCCTCGACACTTGCTATCTATAGAGATTACGAAAATCAGAATTTTCAGATCTGATTTTTGGGCCAGGCTTATGTATTTGTGTAGAGTTTCTTTTCTCACAACCCTAAACCTATATAACGCTTATTTTAGAGGTCGTCACATAAGAGAATACAAGGAGAACATATGCAAAAGGTGACTAGTGCCTTATTCTCTCTGAAAGAAGCTACTGCGTCATTACGCCTTAGGGTTTTGTAACCAAGTGCTTCTTGATCTTCATTGTTGATGAAGTGAAGAACTTTGCAGCCAACATTCTTCTTCCTCAAGTTGGTGAGTGAGTCACGTACTAAGATTTGTGCAAAGGAGTTAGTCACGTATTGGGATCCATGCATCATCAAAGGATGGTGTTCATATATTGAAGAGTTCAGAGGTTCTAAAGTGGTAGAAGGTTTCTGCTGTGAGTTCATCTACAGGGATTGTAGAGTCCAAGGACAAAGGTTTTGTACTAGATCTGAAACTTCTCTTTACTATAGTGGATTGCTTTTCGGGAAGCTTTCCCCCTAGGTTTTTTACTATGAAACTGGTTGGTTTTATTGGTTTTCCTGGGTCATCATATCTTATCTTATTTACTTTTTTCGCTACATGATTTTGACGTGATATTGATGTTTGTTTGTTTTAACAAGTTTTATTCATAATAAATCTAATTAACAATTTGGGTTTAAAACTTGTTAATTCTATCAACCAGGGTCTAAATTTCCCAACAATATATATATATATATACATGATGTTGTTATCATTTTTTTTTCACCTATCTGTCCATGTATTGCTTCTTTTCTCTCTTTATACACATGTTTCTTATGTATGCAATCTTTTATTTTTGTTTCACACTACATACTAAGATACCTCGATGAGCTTTGTTTAAAATGTTTCAGAAATACAAGTTGTCAAAATCTATCATGCCATGAACTCTCCTCTTATAAAGTTTTTCAAGAGTTTGTTAGGATTAGATTTTATTGTATCCAACAAGTTATTATGAGTTTAGTGATTTATGACTTCTCTAATACTTCATTTGTTTATTGTGGTTTTGTCACAGATTTCCAAAGGGGGAGATTGTTAGGACATATGTGGAACTTGTTAGAACATATGTCATGTAGAATTGGCTAATCCTTTGACAAAATACATTTTACTTGTAATTGGGTAGATCTAGGATGGTTTAAGTCTTTAAGCAACATATTGTTCAAGTCAAGAGTTAAAACCATGTAAATTTGTTCAAGAAAAAAGTGAAGAAGTGCTGTATTTTAAAACTTGACAGATAGCTCGAAAGATTGCATCTATCGAGGTTTAAAAGGGAACTTTAGCCTGATGCTTGACAGCAGCTTGACAGATAACCTATCTATTGAGAATTAAGAAATTCAAATTTCTAGATCTGTTTTTACGCATATCCAAGTTATTTGTGTAAGGTTTCTTTTCTCACAACCCTAGTGAGTGTTTGGGTCTGTGTTTTGCAGCACGTTTTGCATTTGCGGTTTATTTATTTTTTATTTTTACCAGAAGCACGTGAACACTGACCTACCAGTGGGTCCCATGCATTGTGCGTGGGACCCACTACCACTTTCAACGTCCATACATTTCACTGAAATAGCACTATCAGTAGGTCCCATGAACACGGGACACACAAACATCCTTTTTCACCAAAACTTTAATTAAAAACGGGTCCCATGGTACTATTCACATATTTAAAAATTATTTTGCTACAGTGTTTTCAGTTTTCAATTTTTAGCAAAATAAGTTGTATCCAAATGGACCCCTAGACATATATAAAGATTATTTTAAGGGTCGTCTAAGGTGATGCAACTTGATGCAAAGTGATTATTCACTCAAATTGTGATTGGAGATAATTTGCCCTAGTACATCTTTCACTTGAGGAAGTTTCTGTGCTTTTACGCAAAGGGTTTTGTAACCAATGAGCTTCTTGATCTTCATCGTGTGGATGAACTGAAGAATTTTGCAGCCAACATCTTTCTCAAGTTGGTGTGTCAGTCACGTATTGGATTCCGTGCATCAATTAGTTAGTCATGTACTTGGAGCCGTGTATTGAAAATGAGAGATTGTCACTACATTACAAGTCCAATTAAGTATTGGGGTAAGGGTTCAACTGTTGGTTGGTATAAGGTATTGGGATTCCTTTACTTGTAACCGCTTGTTTTGATAATAGTGGATTCTCGGGAGTGGTGACCTTAAATTCACCCAATGGGGTTTTGTCTCGGTAGTTTTTCCCATTTGTAAACAAATCACCTGTGTCAAATTTATTTTCCACTGTATTTACTTTAGTTGGTGATTTGTTTGTACTACCACACTTATTGCATGTAATTGAATCTAATTAATTCACTTGGTTAATTAATTGATTATTTTTACCAAAGGAGTCAATACATTTTTGGTCTATCAGCTAACAACAAGGTATGCCCTCTCGCCTTTGCTATTGTGGATTGTGAGTTAGGGTCCAGTTGGAGGTGGTTTTTACAATGCCTCAGAGATAGGATTGGCGATGTGATACCAAACAAAGGCATTTGCATAATTTTTGACCGACATCTTGGTATCAAAATCGCCATTGTAGCCTGGCCTAGAGATAAAGATGGAAGAACACGGGTATTTCATAGATATTTCCTTCGACATGTTGCTAGCAATTTTAACACCCATTTTCAGAACTCGACTCTAAAGTCAATGGTGTTGAAAGCAGGATATGCTACTCAGGTAATTAAATTGGATACCATAATGGAGTCCATTAAGCAGGTGGAAATTGAAGCCATTAGGAAGAACAAGAAGGTGACGGGGAAGGATGGCAAGGAAAAAGATTATCTTCCATACACATACCTAATGAGCGAGTCTGTGGATATATGGACCCAGTCACATGATGGTGGGAGACGTTTTGGGGCAATGACAACCAATATATCAGAGTGCTTTAATGGGGTATTGAAAGGTGCACGGGGCCTTCCTATTGCCGCAATGGTTGAGTTCACTTGGTCCAAACTTGTTACATATTTCCATGACCGACATAAAGAAATTACTCATGATTTGTTGGAGGGTAAGAGATGGAGTAGATATGCCATGTCCACGTGGTTGGAAAATAGGCGTAAATCTGAGAAACACTATGTCAGGGCATTTAGCAATGAACATGCAATATATCAAGTAGTTACTTCACGCAACAAGTGTAGCACTGGAGGGGGAAAACCACAGTTATGAAGTTTGGTTACTGGAAAGAACATGCAGTTGTGGGAAATGGCAAAACATTAAGATCACGTGTTCACATGCAATTAGAGTATGTGATGTGCAAAACATTGATTTGACCAAATATATTCACCCATGTTATAGTTTGGAGTATGCCTTTAACACTTATTCACATGCATTTGCAGTTCCTAAGTCAGAGTCATTATAGAGGGATCCCATGGGGCCAAAGTGGTTATCTAATCTAGCATTGTTGTGGGCCAAGGTCGACCAGTGAAGTCAAGAATAAGCAATGAGATGGATGGAGTGAGGAATAAGGATCGAGAACATGCGGACTGTGTCATGCTTCCGAGCATAACCGCAGAAAATGTCTGCAATCCCGTGACGCTTCAACAAGCGGTCATTTTCCAAACTAGGTAGGTGAAAGATGGCAAAAAGTTATAGATCAGTTAAATAATTGTTGTTCATTCTATGTTTGCCTAATGTTTACTATTTTGTCTCCTAAGGTGATTAGTCTACGTTTTTCAGGCATGCTTCCATGGATGATGTTTTTGTTATGCTAACCGCCGATCTTAGGAAAATTGACCACGTTATATCGGCACAATTAACTTTTTGGTTTTTGCTGAATGTACTTGTAATTCTCTATCCAATGTACCTGTTTGAAGTTTGTGATTTGATTAGTACGATTAGAACTGCAAATTAAGCATGGTTGGACATGTTTAGAATGTTGATATATTGAGAATGCCTTTTGTTATAATTTAAGTGCATTTACATTGTAAAGTTATGTTTATGTAGAGGGCGTAACAGTTTCTATAGTTTAGTGCCTATTGAGAATGCCTTTTGATGTAATTTAAGTGCATTTCCATTCTCAGCTTCTCTGTCTCTTATTGAGTGTTTGTGGTTTACATTTCTGTTTTTGGTATTCCTACATGTGGGGGGGGGGGGGGGGGGGGGAATTTTTTTCCAATGGATATATAGGGAAATGCCTTTTGGAAAGTTATCATGCTTACTTGTGAATATCAGGGAGCTATTCATTGTTTCTACATGGGGAACAAAAAATTTCCAATGGAAATCGAGTGTCAAAGATTTGAGTTCCATTTGAGGGGCATTCCCCGTAATTAGTTTTGAACTCTTTGCTTGCGTACTTGCCGCTATAGAACTCGAGTACAATATTTGGAACTCGAGTTCCATTGGGAATTTTTTGTTTTTGTTTTTTTTTTTTTTTTTTTTTTTTTTTTTTGAAGGCAAGCTAAGCTCCCATAAAATTCAGCCCTGATGGAACTCGAGTTTCATATACTCGAGTTCCACTGGGAATTTTTTAGTTATTTTTTCTATACACTTATTTTATAAGAGCTTTTTTTTCTTAGCTTATGCCTTTTTTTTGTTGCTTAGTGCTATTTATAGTGGGGTATATGTTTTCGAAAATAAAAATAAAACACTGGAGAAGGCAGCTGTACATAGAAAAGAATGTAGCACATTAAGTAAACTTTTTTTGAGAAAATTTGTAAAACAAAATAGATTTTATAAGTTGAATGTCATTAGTTGAAACATGATATAAAAAATAGGAATCAACTTTCTAATTTACTCTATTTTTTGTTAAAATGATTGAAATTTTATAGCGAAAAAGAAAAACATCACAAAATTTGATATTAGACATGTAGGTACTTATGTCTAATATCAAACAGGTACATTGGATAGAGAAGGTTGAGCTAGTTTATAACTGCTCCCATTGTCAACATTTACCACAACTATTTAACTATGAAATAACAACTACGGTTTCGTAAGTCATGCATTAAATGGTGAGGAATGCAAAAGAAAGAATCAAGCACAATTTGTAACCTCATAAAAGTTGCTTGGAACTCCAATACAATGCATGAAAACAACAAAGCTGGATTCAACAATGACAGACTTTCTATATTACCAATCCAACAATAGGAATATTGTAAAATCTCTACTTTAATCAACAAAATTGTTAAACAGTTTCATCAAAATTTTTAAATTTTTGAAAAAAGTTAGTTAGTTCAGTGTAAAATTTGGATTTCAATTAGAGTTTAATTTTACTGCACGTGTTCCATTTAATCGAAGTTTTTTAATTTTTGTGCTAAATGAGTTAATTTAAAGTAGAAAACAAGGATTCCAATATAAATAAATCATAAAAAACACAATCATATATCTTTTAGGTATATCCATACATATGCATGAAGTGACAAGTTAGTTTCTATAAACTAAAAAATAAAAATTTTAAAGTACTCCACAAAACAATGAATGCAGAGTGTACTAAATGCATAGGAATGTTAACCGTCATGTAATGCATTTTCTCTACCACTACTATCACGAGGTAATATTATGTGTAATGGTTGTATGTGAAATCCCTCTATTGTTGCAATGAGTGAAAATTGAATTTTGTGACTGCAACCATAACGACTATCACAACCACCACCTACAAACCATGTCACAAAGAGGCTTCAATTTTCTTCCATTTTTAATATCAATAAAAGGTATAAGTTTAATCACAATGTAAACTTTCTAAGTTCGATCAAATCCTCTTTTAAGAATTAACATCTTGATTATCTTAGGAGATTCCTATAGTAATCATAGAGATAATCAGAGACCACATATGAGATGACTCTCGAACAATGGTTATTGATGGGTTTGATAAAGATCATCCATATATGAATTCCCAAATAGATGACCTTTGGATCAGATATGAAAAGCAATGACTTTAGAAACTCCCTCCCATCACTATAATCCTGAGCTAAGGCACTAGAATGAGGGAGGATCTCCCTATATAACCCCTAAGATTTGCTCATTGGTACTAGTTCAATAACTAAAAATGATTTGTCATCCTTGCTGAACTCAATATATATACCGAACTCCTCCAACCATGGCTGATATGAGTGAAATACACACACAAAGTACAGTGTTACCCCATTGTGAAACTGACTTAAGCATGGGAGAAACGAAACTTAGGCTAACATTACACCAGTGTCACCTTACCTTTTGATCCATTACTTTGAGTGTGCAGGCATCATATGAAAGACAATCCAAGATCTAGGCTCAAACAAAATCTACACTAAAACTCCAAATATTTGAGGAGATAGAACAAAATTACAAAAACTCCACCTCAAAAACTTTGCACCCACCTATAGTTACCAGCGAATAACATAAGATAAGATAATACCACTTAGTTACTAAGAAGAGTACATTGTATAACACACTAAATATCATGAAAATACTTAAATGCAAGTGGAGCTTCAGGCCATGGGCCATAATCACATCCAGATGGGGGCTCTATCTTCGGGCACAAGAATGGCAACCTCGCCCATGCTCAATACTGGACCAATTGCAACGCCCCACCAATCTGTGAATGACCTTTATGGCTTGCCCGACACAACTCTCTGTACAACCATGCTAGGCAACCACTACCCCAAATATACTATGGCGGATCACAAAGGTTCCACAGGAACTCCCAGAACATCAAATGCACCCTATCTCTCGACTTGTCCACGAAAATCTTATCCCCTAGTAGCGCTAAAATATAGCACTGGGCGTACTGATGTATCTGAATCTCCGTTGCATCATGAGTCAGTGGCTCTACAATGCCCTCAACAAGGCGGCTGATGAGAATTCTTTACCCCACCAAAGTTTTTGTCATTCGCAGGAACTGCAAAACCAAGCAACTCCTCGCACAGAGTGCTCCAATCCCACCCACTAGTTGGCCCAACCAAGACCTCATCATCTATAGGACATCCCAAAATGACCTCCACATCTTGTAGGATGATTGACATCTCACCATGTGGAAGATGGAACGTATGAGTCTTCGACCGCCATCGCTTAACTAGGGTCGATATTAGGCCATGATCTATCTCTCTGGACGAGACCCTAAACAATCCTTCTAGTCCCACCAACATGATAATGTCTATCACCCAATTGTCTTGCATCGATATCTTTGCCATCTCCTTAGAGCGACCACGACACTCAAGTGGGCCTAGGTCTTGCAAAACTGATAAAAATTATAGCGATTGTTAGAACTTTGAAAGAACTTGCTAAAATTCAAAGAGAACATAAAAATTAAAGCGGTTGTTAGAACTAGATATTTCACCTCGCCATTCCAAATGTCGGTTGATCGATGATTTCGTTGTTTCGTCAGCACTGAATCATCAATGGGACTAGGGCGCACTATCTCTGGCTCCTCACCGATCCGAGAGTCCATACTGCAAAGAGTGCTACTGTGAGATCATTTAAACCCATCGTAACATTTATGATCGATGATTTTACAAAGTAAGGAGAATGTCTGAAAAGCAGATTTAATACGAGTATGTATATAATAAAAGTAGATTTAATTATATCATGTGAAAAATAAAAAAACAACTCATACAAGAATGAACAAACTAAGTAAATTCAATCATAATTTGACCCCAATGTTACTAGATAGAGTCCAAATAACACATGAGAGAACCAGCATCATGCCCAAAAAAAAAAAAAAAAAAAAAAAAATTCAATACAAAACATAGATCCCAACTAAACTTAACTAAAAGCATGAACCATACTCACACTTGTCTTGTTGTCTGAACACTTCCACATAATGTCTTTGAATCCAAAAGCTACCATTACACAAAGGCAAATAATCCTCATAAATTTTTACATGGGGCACCATGAATCTATGAAAATTATTAGTAAAATGTTTGATTATAAAATAATAATAATAATAATAATAATAATCCATAGGAAATGGAATTACTAATAGCATTTTACTTATTCTTCCTTATCACCTTGCTAATCTTGGATTATATGCTACAAGGACATTGGCATTATTACTAGCTACTACTATTATTATAAACTAGTAGAGGGCCTGCGCAAAGTGCGGATAATGTTATAAGCTACTATATAAAAAAGGTTAAACAAAATGTTGAACATAAGTTAAAAGTAATAACATTAAGTAACACCATTTTATCAATTCAAAAAAAAAATATTGCAATTAAATTTTCAGTAAGAATTTCTCAATATATCAGAGACATTCAGTAATCAGTTATGCGTTACATCAATAAAATTTTTAATTAACATAACATTTATCCTTGGGGCAAGCGAAAGGCTCAGCTAAATATGGGCCTGAGCTAGAAAATGTTCATGGCTTTTTGGGTTTAAAGTCTATGTAGGTCCAGGTGAATATGCAAGAGAACATGAGAAAATGATAGACATAGAGAGCAAGAATAGAGAAGTACAAGTGTTTGCGTTTTAAAAATAAAGGTTAAAAATTTAATTAAAAAATAAAAGCGTTTAGTACATGCTGAACTTTTTTATTCACTTACCAGCATCACCATGGCATAGAGTGACTATGGATGGAACTATTTTGAAGCAAAACTTCTCTTCTTCTCCATAGCCTATTTCATATTGCTTACCAGTTGCAAACTCCTTGATAAATTTCAACTTAGCCCTTTTTTTTTTTTTTTTTATTTGGTTTTGCCAAGATTTTGTTAAAGCCTTTGACATAAGGCAAATGAGATGTATTAAAATTCCAATTTGTCAAGAGAAAAATATAATATAAATACAAAACAAAATAATTAATGAAGGGAAAAAATGATTTAACTAAAATAAAAGTCAAAGTAGAAAAGTTTTGATCTTCCTTCTCAATTTAAAGCAACAACACAATTTTTGACACAAATTTTAGAAATATCCGGCATAGAGCTTCCAAATTGTTAATTTTCCTTGAACACAAATAAAGGGAAATCTTCAATGTTTGTTTTGCTAAATATCAGGAAGTAATATAGACTTCTTGATATATTGCAAACAAAGCAACATTTACATCATGTCAACTGGGCAAAGCAGGGTGCATTCATCTCTTGAAAACATTTTTAACAAACAATTACTGTAAGCATTAACATACTAAAAATCTAATGAATCTCTCTCTCATATAGAACAACATAACATTAAGCAAGTTAGTAAGTAACTAACAATACCTAACTGGACTCTTATATGCATCCACATCAGAGTTCTCCTGTAGAATCAAATCAAGCATATCAATTTGCACAACTATCGGATCTACTTTTACATTATTCACCAATGGAAACTACAAAAGCACCGCAAATCAAAACCAATTTAAAAAAAGAAAAAAAGAAAAAAAGAAAAGAAAAGAACCACCATTAAAAAAATATGAAGAAAATCAAAATTGTTGGTTTTTTTTTTTCTTTCTATTTGAAGATTGAAAATTCAAGTGGGTCAAACCTTATGCTCTAAGTTAGCTAACTCAATTTGATCAAAAAAGAAATTAGCGAACTCAATTTGTTATTCAAATTCTATCAATCTTCATGATAATGCACAGTAAACAATGAAAAATGTATTGTAATGGAAGACTATTAACGGGATTAAGGTTTCCATTAATTATTACCAACTTCAAGTTTATAAATTGAAGACCAACAAAAGCATAGTATTCCCACAATTAAATTATCAAAAAAAAAAACAAAAACAAAAATCAATAATTATTATCACTCTTGATAACCGATTGCTACCTATACAATGGATTAATTAAAAATATGAAATTTACCTTAAATACTGGTTGAATTAAAAAAACAATGAAAACCCATTGCTTTCCTAATCACTCATAAGAGTCGATTCTTAGATATGAGATGTGAGAGGTACTACCATAGATGACCAATAGACAAAAGTTGATGCTAGTGATGTATGGATCATTTCATTCATGCGTCCTTCTTGACTGCTTTAGAAAACTGAAGGTTCTGTGAAAGGATGTGCCACTTGGCAGAACCTCATGCATTCCTGCATGAGGTCTCTGCTTTTATATATACTAGTGTTTAACCCGCGCAATGCGCAGGAACATTTTACATATTAATTATGAACTTTGCATCCTACATAAACTTAGTTATCATACTTCCACTGCATACATTCAAACTTAAATAATGTAGTATATTTAAGCATATAGTGTCTACAAAAAGAATTTGACTTTAAGCAACAACACCAGCAATTATGCAGCTACTTAAGCCTCTAGCAGTAGCACCAACATGAGTTATGCAGCAACTTAAGTTGAGCATTATTGCCACCAATCATGAGCATTGGTTCAGCCATCATAAATCCTGAAAATCAGTCTCATTCTAGTAAAACCTGAACATAGGAAAACATTGCATCAAATCAAATCACTACCAAACTCAAGGAGAATATTATGCAATAATAAATCATAACAGATCATATTTAACCCGTGCCTCAAAACTTTCCTTGTAACTTGTATATTAAAATATAGTAAACTATTTTATTACTTAACAATATAGAATATGTTAAGAGTCATCAAGCAACACCTGTGATGTTGCTGCTGAAGTTGACTTGCTGCCATAGCTGTTATTGTTGATGTTGCCTAACATACACCTGTCCTAAGCCGCTGCATTAGAGTTAGGGAATTGTTAGTCTTTTACCATAAAAGTTGTTAACATCTGTTAGTTGCTGTCAGTTAGATAGATAGGTTGTTAGAATGCAATATATATGGCTTTACTTGGAATAGCTTTGAATACTCAAGAAAACTGGATGTTAGTGGTTCGCTAGAGTAGTGATTGTAAGGACCATTGAATGAAATATGCAACAGTTTCTCTCCTAATCTTCTCTATTCTCTCTAAATCTTATTTCTCATTCTTGGAGGCCAGTTGCCTCAAATTAGGTATTTCTCATAGATATGAATTACATATTATGTTAAAGCTCTAAGCATATAAGTTTGTGGAAAGTAAAAGAGACAATAATAATGGATTGTTATAAAGTTAGTCTAAAAGGTTTGGCAATGTGTAGTAGCTAATATTTATTTGCACATAGGCTATTAGATTTTCTATCACACATTTCAACAAACATTTGGCATTCAAATATGCTTCAAAACACAGTTCTTATACATGGATAGGAGATGTTAGTTAAGAACTCAATCATGGATACCTTTATTTTATTTTTTGTGAACACACGGAAGAAGAACAATTGAATGTATGAGGACATGACACTATTTTCTATTATACTGATTTACAATAATACTTTATGCTCACAGTGAAGCAGGTTACTCAGCACATATCTGACGAGCCAGGAGAGAGGTACCAATCTCCAAAGGATTTGTAAAAAGATCAGAGAATGGAAAAAAGTAAATAAATTGCACATCTGCCAGGGGCATGACCATCTATCTCGGCATGACCATCTATCTCTTTTTCTTCCTTCCACATAAAGAACTGACTTCTATCAGTCACTGAATTTCAATTTAGCTATTTTTAAGTACTAATTTACGGTCAAGTGCTGGTTTCTTCTTGGCATTCTCTGTTTTTTAAAAAGAGTTTTGAGAGAGGGCTTGTATTTCGTTCTTTTGAATCAAAGTAGTGTAAATCTCATTCATAACTCTAATGTGAGTCCGCTTTACAACTATAATCAAACATATTCAAGGCATTTCATCAAATGACAAAACACCCAACTCTTACTTTTTAATTAGCACACGTTGTTGCTTTCAACAGTATAAAGTTAAATTTTAATCAAGAGCCAAGCTAGTTAGTAAAATTAAATCTTCAAATTGCTTCAAAAACAAATCATGAACTTATGCAAATTTTCTCTTGTCCAAACAGGTCCAGGAAATTAAAGGGTTGACAATAACAAAAATATTTACATGAATGTATGCATCATAAAATTTAATTTTCCACCTTAACTTCCTTCTACTTGGCAGGAAAACACAGGATTAAGCTTCACATGTCATTGAAGATTGGGTATGCTTGGTTTCTTTTCCAGGATATGACAAAAATAACACATGGTTTAATGCCACAATTCATATACTTAAATTATTAAGGTTTTTAGTTGGTCAATGAGTACATGTAATCAAATTGATAAAATCAAGAAAAAGGAAATATGTGTGGATATTTGAGCCTCAAGAGAGTCAGGGCGTTCTTGATCCTCATTGAGACTATAAAGCTATTTCCATTAAAATTTAACATAGGAAGTAAAAGTTTAATTTATATCCACAGTTCACTACACATGATTCCATGAACAAATTGCACTGGAGTCTCCCTCATCTCAGCAAGTTATTGATCAATTTTTGAGGGAAAAAAAACTCTAGTTCTTTATAAATGGGTTCAAAAACTGAACTTCATTTTAAATATACTCAAATTTTTCAAGTAATACTATCATGTTGACAATTATCATACACCAAGGTTTCTCTTCCAGATCATGCCCAATACCAAGCAGTGATGTAAGCCAAGCTTACTGTGATTTTAAATGTATATATGTATGTATGTATGTATGATGATGATGATTGATATATCCATACCACATCAGCAAAGACAATCTCCAGCTCATTGAAAAAGTTCTCTCTCTGATGTTCGTACTTTGCAGCAGTCTAGAAAAAATAATATATATATATATATATATAAGGGTTATCTACATAAATAAAAGAAAGGAGAATTAAAGGTTTATTACTAAGAACTGAGCATGGGGATAGAACCCTATGTGCAGAGAGAGAGGGGGAAAGCAGTCCATTTACAAACTTAATGGGAAAATAGGCATGCATTCTAAAAAATAAAAAAAAAATTCTTCCTCTAGCATGCCATAATTAGGCATCCAGTAAAACAAAATTTTCCTAGTTTGCCATAACAATAAGATGAGATTTATGGTTTGCTGAGGCTTCCTATAGATTCAACAGGCAGAGGTATACATACAATTTTCCATGTTGTCCATTTATCAACTTGATAGTTTCTGATACCAAAAAGCACATTGTATGTCTATCACAGATTCTTTCAATGTCATAAAAAGAAAATGCAAATCTTCCCTCATTTCCTTGAAACTTTAAGTGAAGTTGCCTTCAGAAAATTTTCTAGTAAAAAATCAGCTTGCACATATAACACCCATAAAAACCAAACAATTTCACCAAGACCCCATTTTCTTTACCTAATCCTTGTTTATCATTCCCCCCTCTCTCCCAACTTCACACGGTCTCAAACATTTCCCGTCACATTCCATCAAAGCCAGCACAACTTTCTAAACTATAAACAATCAGCAAAATAATTAATTTAACATTAAAAAAAGAAAAGAGAAAAAGAATCACCCTCATAACCCCCATATACAATTTATCTCATCATCAGAATGCACAAAACCCATAAAAAATTTAAAAACAAACAACATTTTCACTAACCAAAAAGCAGACTCCATTGGAACAATGACCCCAAAAAACTCCCATTTTCAAATAGCAACATCCCAAAGATAACACATTTATAAACCACAAGCCAAGTAAACAATTAACAAAAACCAAACTTTAAATAACAAAATGTGTTTTCTTATCAAAACTTTGAATAACCAAAAAAAAAACTTATTGTTGATTTACACAAACACCCAATGCGTTTTAAAATCCATGATCTCACCCTACAACTTAGGGGAAGGAAGTGCCATTTGTGCCAAAGCTCATTCCTACCAAAACTTCACAATGAGAATGGCACACGCATTGTCAAATACACAAAGGATTTGAACCAAGTATAAAAGCTACATATACCTAGAGGCTCCAAAAGTACAAAGAATTCCCCCACCACCAAAAATAAAAAATCCAAAGACAATTCATATAAAATTACCTGAAGCTTCTTGGCAAGGGCTACTACTTCATCCAAGTTTGCGTTACTTTCCTGGTACAAAGATAACAATGCCAAATGATTGGTTTTGAGGGAGATTCTTAAATTCTATTTAAAAAAAAAAAAAAAAAAAAAAAAATCACATCTGCTTCTGATTCCATTGATTAAATTAAGCAACAGGAATTTCACCTCCTATTAGCACAATGACCTAAAAGATGACTCACCTCCAGGGTTTTGCCATCAGGGGCTATATCCCTGTCATGGAAGCACCACCAATCAACTCCAAGCTTGTTTATGCATCCAAAATTGGTTTCACTGTTATATGCATTAAGAATTTTGAGGGGAAAAAAAGTTCATATCATTTCCATTGGTAAATTATCAGTGCCAAGTATACAAAATTGGACAAATAAAGAACAGTCTTACTTCTTCTCTTGGCCATAACCACTGAATTTGTATCATCACTTCAGCATTTTCTATTGAAAATCCACTTCATTCTTCAAAAATTTCTTCTAATGCAATGTGCTCCTAAGAAACAAAGTATTTCAAAGATTTCAAAAATTAAAAACAGAACTTTTGCAGGTAATTATTTCGGCAATCTGATTGTGTGTGAAGACTCTGACTTTTCTTTCTCTGCTTTATAATCTCAAATCTCTACATCGTTATTCTAAAATCCCCAAATTTTTCCTGTTTGATATTCAAACAGTTTTTCACAGCAACTGCGGTTCTACCTTTCAACAGAAACTGCCATAGAACAGTTGCAGCGAAAAAAAAAGGTAAGAAAGAAAAGAAAAACCAAATATAATTCAGAGAATAAGAAGAAAGAAAGAAGAGAACAATAGCATTAACAAAAAAAAAAAAAAAAAAAAAGGAATATACAAATCTGAAAAATAAGAATCAGAACTGATTTTTTTCCTTAGAACTTTGAGTCTCTCTCATTCCGTTCTGCGCCTTACAAACTGTTTCTCTTTGTGATTGTGGTTCCAGTGGTCTAAGTTTGGCAAAGGAATGGATGGTAGAGGAAAAACCGATGGATATGGCCGGCCTTAAATATTTATCTCTTGGCACCCTATGAACTCTGTCTCTCCTATCTCTGTATCTCAAGATTTTCGAGTTTCGATTGCATTTTAATTTTTTATCTCAAATAACAAAATTTAAAGCAATCCAACCAAAAAATTCAACCTAAATCATATTCAATCCCCAGATTTGAAAAAGAAAAGGAAAAAAACAATAACAATAACTTTACTGGTTATGGGTATACAGCTAAAAAACTTAAAATAAATATCAATGCAACATTCGATCCTATACTTATTTAATCCCAACGATTTCGTTAAGATTAGAAACAGAAGTACCCAAACTAAAAACAACATTTTTAGTGATTTCTGTAATCTAAAAAAACAAACAAAAAACAAAACAAAAGCAAATATCTAAAATTGAGAAAACAAACATTTTGATAGAGATTCCAAAACCCAAAACAAAAACGAATCAAATCTAAACCTACCCAACAAAAAAACTCAATCAAAAGTAACGTTTTATACCCAAACCTACAAAATTGGAAGAAAAAGAATGTACCGTTGTCAATGTCGGTTCCGCTGTCTGGGGGTCTAAATTTGGCAAGGGAACGGACGCTGTATGGTTCAGACGAACTCTTCTCTCTTTTCCTTTTGATTGTAATGCACAATGGACGGCCTTAGGAACTCTGCCTCTTTCACTGTTTCTTTCTCAGTGCCTTCTCTGTTTACCGTTCTGCCTAGGTTTTGGGTTTGCAAAATCGTGTTTTGAAACTTTTTGATTTCTCATTCCCAATCGATGCAGTGTTTACCGGATTTTGATCGGGAAATATGGTTTGGGTTTTAGGGTTTGCGTTTTGTTTTTGTTTTTTTGTTTCGTGGATAAGCGGCTGTTGTTTTTAATAAAGGTTTACGTTTGTGTCTGAAAGTGAGCCTCTCCAACGCACCGAGCGAAATTTTAAAGAATTAAATCTCCACGTGTCAATATTTTAGGAGGTTTTTTGACTTACGTGTCAGCCCCTGATAAAAGCTTCTGTTATCATATATAGTATTAAATTAGATATATTGATTATCTGCATAATTATCATTCTTTGAGCAATTTTATCATCTCCTAATTAAGGGCATGTACTAGAAGAGGCAGCTAGCATTGCCTTTAGGATTCTCCAATCACATAAGAAAAGAATATGTTTCACGTACGCATGATTCTTCTATATATAAACCCCATTTTCTTTTTTGCAGTAACCCAAGCCATAATCTTAGTTGCTAATTTGTTTTTTCTTTTCTCATTTTTATAGGGAGCCTTTTGCTCGTTTTTGTTCTTTGTCTTAAGCATGCTTCCACGGTGGCACGGCTCATAGGCAGTGTCTCCTTCCAACTTGCTAGATGACAAAGTTTATGTTGGAGCATTTTAATATTAAATAAATAAAATGAATAAATGTAATAACATAAATGTAAAGATGTGAGAGTGAATATGGAAGATGAGGAGTTAGTAAAAATGTTTAATCCCACATTGAAAAGGAGAGAGACTATTTTATTCTTTTTAATTGTGGTGATTAATGGGCTAAAATGTATTGACTCAGAATAACGGACCTAATTAATCAGAATAAATTGGGTAATAATTTCATGAGGCCCATTGAGCCTATAAATAGACTCATTCAGACTCAATCCAAGTAACTGCAAATACAATATACACAAAAAATAGAGAGATTCTTGTCAAAGAAGGGTGTTCTTTCTGGTGGAGCTTTGGGCTTGAACACTTTGTGCAGAAGTTGTTCTAGCTATACAACACTTGTTGGGCTGTTGTATCCTGGGGGAGACAAGTCAGAGAAGGTCTGCACCGGTTACAAAGTTTAGCCAACCAAGGGCTTGAATATCCTTAAAGAGAGCGAGTATCGCGCCTCAGTCCAAATAGTGTTGTGTAATTTCTCTCTTTAAAGTAATAAAAATTCAGAAGTATTATTCAGTTTCTCTTTGTATTATTTCTATTATCATTGTGTTTGCACCAACAATTTTAAGGAGATTCATTACATGGAGCCTACACAAGAGAAACCAAATGAGCCTGTTGGAGATCTTAACAAGCCCTTTCGCTTTAAGGGAGCCCACTTCAAGAGGTGGGGTCCTCTTTTACTTGAGTCTTCTCAAAGTCTCCTACATCCTCACTGACAAGAATCCATCAAAAGTTCCTACCGATGAGATGAGTGATGAAGAATATATTCTCCATCAAGAAAAAATAGATAAGTATACAAAAGATGAGTATAACTGTCGCTCTTATCTATTGAATTGTCTTGCCGATCATTTCTATGATTATTATGATACAACTTACAATTCTGTTAAGAAAATTTGGAAAGCTTTACAAAGCAAGTATGATACCGAGGAGGCAGGTGCAAAGAAGTATGCTGCTAGCAGATTTTTCCGTTACCAAATGGTGGATGGAAAATCGGTGGTGGATCAAGCACAAGACTTCCAAATGATCATTGCAGAATTGAGATCCGAAGGCATAAAGATTGGAGACAATTTGGTGGTAGCTGGCATAATTGACAAACTACCACAATCTTGGAGGGAGTTCCAAAAGACTTTGCGGCACAAACAAAAGGAGACATCCTTGGAGACTTTGATCACACGCATCCGTGTGGAGGAGGAGGCTAGAGGACAAGATGCACTCATGACACAAGAGAGCAATGGTAATTCCACCACAAAGGTAAACCTTATTTCAGCCAATAATAATATGCCTAAAAATCATTTTCCTAGAAATAGTCAATTGAAGCCTAAAAAGAGAGCCTTTAAAAATAATAATAGACCTCAAGGAAGGGGAAACCCGAATAAAAATTACAATAAGAACCAATGACCCCCTTCACAAGATCAATTTAATAGATCTTGTTTTGTCTGTGGCAAGAGTGGGCATATTGCTCGATTTTGTAAATTTCAGAAACGTGAATCTGTCCCGCAGGCTAACGTAACCGAAGAGCCTTTAGTGGCTATGATTACAGACATTAATATGGTGCAATATGTTGAAGGGTGGTGGGCAGATTCTGGTGCTAATAGGCACGTCTGCTATGACAAAAATTGGTTCAAGTTGTACACTCTTTTTGAAGAAGAAAAAACTATTATGCTTGGTGACTCTAGCAAAACCAAGGTTCTTGGGAGTGGTGAGATTGAATTGAAATTCACTTCTGGACACGTGCTAACATTGAAAGATGTTCTTTACACTCCGTCCATGAGAAAGAATTTGATGTCAAGTTTTTTGCTAAACAAGGTTGGCTTCAAGTAAACTATGGAATCTGATAATTATGTAATCACTAAAAAGGGATTATTTGTGGGCAAGGGTTATGCTTGTGATGGAATGTTTAAATTGAATATTGAGAATAATAAAGCATCTACCAGTTCAGTTTATATGCTTTCTTCTATTAATTTTTGGCATGCTCGTTTGTGTCATATAAATAGTAGATATGTGGGAATCATGAGTAGTTTAGGATTAATTCCAAGACTGTCAAAAGATTTTGAAAAATGTGAAACTTGTAGTCAAGCTAAGATTACAAAAAAGCCTCATAAAAATGTTGTAAGAAATCCCGAATTGCTTGAGTTAATTCACTCTGATTTATGTGAATTTGAGGGAATTTTAACTCGTGGAGGAAATAGATATATTATCACTTTTATTGATGATTTCTCAAAATATACAACTATTTATTTGTTGAAAAATAAAAGTGATGCTTTTGAAAAATTTCAAGATTTTTTAAAAGAAGTTGAAAATCAATTCGGTAGAAAAATAAAAAGAATAAGAAGTGATAGAGGCCGTGAGTATGAATCAAGTGCATTCAACTCATTTGTTCAGTCTTTGGGAATTATCCATGAAACTACTGCACCATATTCACCCGCTTTTAATGGTGTGGCTGAAAGGAAAAATAGAACTCTAATTGAGTTAACAAATGCCATGTTAATTGAATCTGGTGCACCTTTACATTTTTGGGGTGAAGCTATTTTAACTGCATGTCATGTTTTAAATAGGGTGCCACATAAAAAGTCACACACCACACCTTTTGAGATGTGGAAAGGACATAAGCCAAATTTGGGATATTTGAGAGTATGGGGTTGTCTTGCTTATGTAAGGCTTACTGACCCTAAAATGCCTAAATTGGGAATTAGAGCTACTACCTGTACTTTTCTTGGTTATGCAATTAATAGTACAGCCTATAGATTTTTTAATCTTGAAAACAAAATAATTTTTGAATTTGGTGATGCAATTTTTCATGAAGAAAAATTTCCTTTTAAATTGAAAAATAGTGGGGGTGAAGAAAATATTTTGTCACAACCTAGTTCTTCTACTTCACATTTACAAAATCAAGAAAATTTTGAAATGGAACCTAGAAGGAGTAAAAGAGCTAAAGTTGAAAAGGATTTTGGTCCTGATTATTATGTTTTTAACATTGAGGAAAATCCCCAAAATTTAAAAGAGGCTTTAACATCACCTGATGCTATTTTTTGGAAAGAGGCTGTAAATGATGAGATGGAATCTCTAATTTCTAATAGAACTTGGAAATTAGTAGATCTTCCACCGGGTTGTAAGACCATAGGTTGTAAATGGGTCCTTAGAAAAAAGTTGAAACCGGATGGATCAATAGATAAGTTTAAAGCTAGACTTGTTGCAAAAGGTTTTAAACAAAAAGCTGATCTTGATTTCTTTGATACTTTTTCTCCGGTAACAAGAATTACATCTATTAGATTGTTAATTGCTATTGCTGCAATTTTTGATTTGAAAATTCATCAAATGGATGTAAAAACTGCTTTTCTAAATGGGGACCTAGAGGAAGAGATTTATATGGATCAACCCGAAGGCTTTGTAGAGCCTGGACAAGAAAGCAAGGTATGTAAGCTAACTAAATCCCTATATGGCTTAAAACAAGCACCTAAGCAGTGGCATGAAAAGTTTGATTCTTGCATGATTGAGAATGGTTATAAATCAAATGAATGTGATAAATGTATTTATTCTAAATCATGGAATAATTTACATGTTATTATTAGCCTCTATGTGGATGATATGTTGATTTTTGGCTCAAATATGCATGTTATAGATGAGACAAAAAATATGCTTAAAAGCCATTTTGATATGAAAGATCTTGGTGAGGCTAATTTTATTTTGGGCATGAAAATTACAAAAGTATGTGATGGAATATATCTTGATCAATCACATTATGTTGAGAAAATATTGAGAAAATATAATTTTCATGATCACAAAAGTGTAGCTACTCCTTTTGATTCTAGTGTTCATTTATTTCCCGTGAATAATGATGATGAGATTTTTAATCAAAAGGATTATGCTAGTATCATTGGTAGTTTGCGTTATGCTACTGATTGTACTAGGCCTGACATTGCATATGCAGTAGGAATGCTTAGCAGATTTACTAGCAAGCCTAGTAAAGATCATTGGCTAGCTATTGAGCGAGTCATGAGATATTTAATTGGTACCAAAAACTATGGCTTATTATATAAAAAGTACCCTGCTGTGATTGAAGGTTTTAGTGATGCCGATTGGAATACTTTGTCAGGTGATTCTCTCTCTACCACTGGTTATATTTTTACCTTAGGTGGTGGTGCTATTTGTTAGAAATCTAAAAAGCAAACAATAATTGCTAATTCAACAATGGAAGCTGAATTAATAGCATTAGCTTCAGCTAGTGAAGAAGCAAATTGGCTTAGAGATTTGTTATTTGAAATTCCACTATGGGAAAAGCCAATTCCACCTATATTAATTCATTGTGATAGCACTGCTGCAATTGGTAGAGTTAAAAACCGTTACTATAACGGTAAATCCAGACCTATAAGAAGAAAGCACAGTACCGTGCGATCTTATTTGAGTGGTGGCATCATAACTGTGGATTATATTAAATCTAATGATAATCTTGCAGATCCATTTACCAAGGCCTTGGCAAAAGATAGAGTCTGGAATACATCGAGGGGGACGGGACTAAAGTCCATAGAATTATGAGCCATGTATAAGGATACCCAACCTAAGGACCAGAGATCCTGAGAATTGGGTTCAATGGGAAAAACGAATCATACGATGGTCGTAAGAAATGCACAATTTTATTTATTTTTAATTATTTATTTTGTAAATAATTATTTATTTGTTCATCCCTATGATGTAAGTGCATTTATCCTGTAATGTGAAGAGATTGAGTAAAAAACTCTTAATGAAATTTGTAGCTCGTATGAGTGGGGTGTCAGAATTACAGGAGCACCCTTGACAAATTTCACCTATGTGAGTGTGGGGGTGGGGCCGCTCCCTATGAGATTTGGACTTAATCTCAAATACACTCATGAAACCGGGATCAGCACACGGCCGTAAAGTGCTAGCTATAAAAGCTCATGTCAACACCTGGGTTGTTATGTGTAAGCAGTGACGCTTAATTTCCCTAAAGCAGTCCTAGTTCAAGTCGGAGACCACTACGACTCTGGAGTTGAGATCGCTGTTTTACTAAGTGAAGGTTCAATGCAGAGCACACCTTCATGATGCATAGTGACCTGTCTTTGCCTGGTAATCTCTCTTTAACTAAAAATTTAATATTAAAATGAGTGGGGGATTGTTGGAGCATTTTAATATTAAATAAATAAAATGAATAAATGTAATAACATAAATGTAAAGATGTGAGAGTGAATATGGACGATGAGGAGTTAGTGAAAATGTTTAATCCCACATTGAAAAGGAGAGAGACTATTTTATTCTTTTTAATTGTGGTGATTAATGGGCTAAAATGTATTGACTCAGATATTGGGCTAGATACGTGCGCAAGGGGGAGGTGAAGAGTGGAGGTATCAAAATTGGAAATAAATCAGCTTCTTGGATCCTCCTACTTGACAGCCCATTCAGAGCAATTACCATATCCGTTGGTGAGTAAATGGCCCGAATTAATACTCCATTTTTACTATGGAAAATAAAGAGCCATTAACCCACTTAATGGACTATCCGTTTAGGCCTTTTCATTCTTCAGAAACTCCTTATCAGACCATTAATAGTGTAACTCCAGCCCATCAGATTAATATCCAACAATTAATCTTGTAACACCCACTACATCAGAATAATGGACCTAATTAATCAAAATAAATTGGGTAATAATTTCGTGAGGCCCATTGAGCCTATAAATAGACTCATTCAGACTCAATCCAAGTAACTGCAAATACAATATACACAAAAAATAGAGAGATTCTTGTCAAAGAAGGGTGTTCTTTCTGGTGGAGCTTTGGGCTTGAACACTTTGTGCAGAAGTTGTTCTAGCTATACGACACTTGTTGGGCTGTTGTATCCTGGGGGAGACAAGTCAGAGAAGGTCTGCACCGGTTACAAAGTTTAGCCAACCAAGGGCTTGAATCTCCTTAAAGAGAGCGAGTGTCGCGCCTCAGTCCAAATAGTGTTGTGTAATTTCTCTCTTTAAAGTAATAAAAATTCAAAAGTATTATTCAGTTTCTCTTTGTATTATTTCTATTATCATTGTGTTTGCACCAACAGTTTACATTCCAATAGATCTATCTTAAAAGGTCAAGGTACATTAAAAATGTATCACTACTTCGGTTTGTGGTCCTCTTACCTCTATATATGAGACATGAAAATATGGACAATATATATATATATATATATATATTTTTCATAAAAAAAAAAATGGAAGTGAGGATTAATTTTTATTTTACAATATCACACCATTTAATGAAATTTGATTGTATTGGTATTTTTTTTTTTTTTTGAAACCTATTATCATAATATAGTATGTGTTAACAATATAAAGAGAGAGAATGACTGAATAGTCAGTATATTGATATGTGTAAAACAATGTACAAAAGAGAGCCTTATATAGGCTAGGTAAGTGTGTAGTACAAGTAACATGAGTGCAGTACAAGTAATATACTGGGCTAAGCCCAATGGGCTAATCTAGCCTAATCTATACACTAACATCCCCCCTCAAACTCGAGGTGGCAAGGAGGAAGCCAACTGGAGTTTGGATATAAGATCTCGAAGACGACCAGGCGGGTGAGACTTGGTGAAGATATCAGCAAGCTGGTCAGCAGATGAGATGGAGAACAACTTGAGATTGCCTTTCTTGAGATGCTGACGAGTGATGTGGCAGTCGATCTCAATGTGCTTGGTGCGTTCGTGGAAGACATCATTATGAGCAATGTAGATAGCACTACGATTGTCACAATAAAGAGGAGTAGCAGTGGGCTGTGGAGCATCCATGACAGCCAAGAGCCAGCGGAGCCAGACAAGCTCGCAGGTGGTGTCGGCAAGGGCACGATACTCAGCCTCAGTACTGGAACGGGAAACAACATCCTGCTTTTTGCTACGCCACGAGACAAGAGAAGTACCCAACAGGAAACAGAAACCTGTGATAGAGCATCGATCAGTCGGATCACCTGCCCAATCCGCATCTGAATAAGCATGAAGCTCAAGAGAAGACCGAGAGGAGTAGTGTAGACCATGATAAAGTGTGCCCTTGACATATCGGAGAATCCGAAGAACAGCAGCATAGTGGACAGAACGAGGGGCATCCATGAACTTACTAACCATACCCATGGCATGTGAAATATCCGGACGAGTAACAGTGAGATAGATCAGACTACCAACCAACTGACGATAGCGAGTAGCATCAGATATAGGTTCACCATCCAAAGGTGTGAGCTCTGCATTGTATTCCAAAGGAGTGGAAACAGTCTTGTTGTCAGTGATACCGGCTTTGGAGAGAAGATCAGAAGCATATTTAGCTTGGGAAAGATAGTATCCATCGAAGAATGAGGTAACCTCAAGCCCAAGAAAATAGCAGAGAGTGCCCAAATCTTTCATCTCAAAATGCTGACTAAGGAAGTGCTGAAGAGAGCGGATACCTGCAGAATCATCTCCAATAATAATCATATCATCAACATAGAGAAGAATAAGAGTGATACCAGCAGAGGATCTTCGGACGAAGAGAGCAGTGTCATGAGGACTTGAAGTGAAACCCTGCTGAGCAACAACTGAGCTAAACTTTTCAAACCAAGCTCGAGGAGCCTGCTTGAGACCATAAAGAGCACGGCGAAGGCGACAAACTTGACTGCCTAAGTGTGGATAATCAGGGGGTGGCTGCATGTACACTTCTTCTTGAAGGTCACCATTGAGGAAAGCATTCTTCACATCCATTTGATAAAGAGGCCAACGGCGAATAGCAGCCACAGCAATGAGACATCTGACAGATGTAAGGCGAGCAACAGGAGCAAATGTTTCCTCATAGTCAATGCCATACTCCTGGGTAAAACCCTTGGCAACTAGGCGAGCCTTGTATCATTCAACTAATCCATCAGCCTTGGTCTTGATCTTGTAAACCCACCTACAACCTACTACAGACTAACCAGGAGGCAAATCAACCATATCCCAAGTGTGATTTTTATGAAGGGCATCTAGTTCATCATTCATAGCTTGCTGCCAAAGAGGGTCAACATGGGCCTCACGATAGGTGTGAGGTTCATAGAGGGTGGCAAGGGCAAAAGAGCAGTGATAATCAGAGAGATAAGGGGGAGGAATGCTTACCCGAGTGAAATGACGCAGTTCAGGACCATCAGGAGACTCAGGAGAGGGTGGTGCCACAGGATCCAAGACAGGCGAGTCATATGCCGGGGACAAAACCGGAGATGAGTCGTCTGGAGAGGCAGCCAATGTTGAAGAATCCTCCACAAGTTCAGGATAGAGAGGGAGGAAAAGATCAGTAAAAATGGGAGACTCAGAAGAAGAGGATGTAGAAAACTGCTGAAGACTCATGAAAGGACGATGTTCCCAAAACTCAACATGACGGGAGACACGAAGACGATGAGAAATGGGATCATAGCAGCGAAACCCCTTTTGAGATACACCATAACCAAGGAAACAACAGAGACGAGCACGAGGTTGAAGCTTTGTTCGTTCATGAGGAGGAAGAGAGACAAAGCAAGCACAACTAAAAACCCGAAGAGAGGAGTAGTTGGGGGTTTGACCATAAAGAAGCTCAAATGGTGATTTGTTATTTGTAGTTGGTGAAGGAATACGATTAATGGTGTATACAGCAGTGAGTGCAGCCTCACCCCAAAAGCGCTCAGGAAGAGAGGCAGAAATGAGAAGGGTGCGGACAACATCAAGAATGTGACGATGTTTTCGTTCTGCACGACCATTTTGTTGAGAGGTGTAAGGACAAGACCGCTGAGTAAGTGTACCATGATTGTCTAAATAGGATAGGAAAGATTTATCATTATATTCTTGAGCATTATCTGATCGAAAAACTTTGACGGTGTGATTGAACTGTGTTTCAATCATTTTATGAAATGTTTGGTAAATAGACACAAGTTCAGACCTATGGTGAAACAGATAAATCCAAGTATATCGAGAAAAATCATCCACAAATATGACAAAATATCTAGATCCCCCCTCAGTGGAAACAGGTGCAGGACCCCAAATATCAGAATGTATAAGATCAAAAGGTGCAGAAGAAAATGAGTCACTATTATTAAAGGGCAATTTTGTTTGTTTGCCAAAATGACAGGAAGTACAATCAAATTTTTGAAACTGAATTGAACCTAAATGACCTTGAGAAGCTAACAACTGAAGACGAGATAAGGATGGATGACCAAGACGAGCATGCCATAGATCAGGTGAGGAGGTGGTAGTGGTAGCAGCTGCAGAAACAACTTGTGAAGGAATCTTCAAGTCATGAACCTCAAACATGCGACCAACCTTACGGCCTGTCCCAAGCACTTGACCCGTCCGGGGATCCTGCACATCCACACCATGATTAGTAAATAGAAGATCTACGCCTAATTCACAAAGTTGACCAACAAAAAGCAAATTGAGGGATAACTTTGGGATATGAAAAGTGTCACTAAGGGATAAACAAGGAGAAGAGATTGTTCCTTTATGACTAACAGGCATAGGAGTTCTATCAGCAGTGTAAATGGTGATTGAATGTTCTAAGGGTGCCTTATTAGAAAATTAGGATTCATCAGGAGTCATATGGTTACAACAGGCAGTATCAAAAAACCAAGGTTGTTTACCTGAGGTGACAGAAAGGGCAGTGGAAGTATGGGATAAAACCTGTTGAACAACTGCCTCAATATCAGCCGTAGTAAGTGAGGAAGCCAAAGATGGACCTGTAAGAACCGATGGATCTGAAGGACATACAGTAGCTGCCCGAGGAAGAGAAGCTTTATTCTGCTCTTGCACAAATTTCTGCAGTTTGCGACAAACTGAGATGTCATGGCCTTTAGCACGGCAAAACTCGCAGCGAGTACCTTTAGAAGACTGAGAGGTGGGACGCCTAGAGTTTATTCGTGGAGGAGCAGTGAATGCAGCAATGGGAGGCTGTGGAGATGGTGTAGCCAATACATGATCAGATGATGACATGTGATAAGTAGGTCGACGGTTCTCCTCAGAAATGAGCTCCTTTACTGCAGCATCAAGAGAAGGAGTAGGAGATCGACTAAGCAGAGAAGCCCTAGTAGGCTCAAAATCCTCACGCAAACCCATCATGAAGTGCATAAATTTACGGCGATCCCGATATTTGACAAAGAGCTCAATGTCCTTAGAACACACTAGTGGAGGATCTGCAGCAGAGAGTTGTTCCCACATAGTAGAAGTCTGAGAATAAAAATCAGAAATAGACTGACCTGTCTCTTGGCGCATTTGATAAAGTTTTGATTCAATGTGGAACTCCAAGCTTGAATCATTAGTACAATTATAACGATCGGCCAAAAATTTCCAAGCAGCCTCAGCAGTCTCAAGACGAGGAAGAAGATTATGAATGGAGGGAATAGAGGTATTGATAAACCAAGACAAGATCTTACTCTGAATACTCTCCCATTCCTCTAGGCGATCTTCATAATCATCTGTTGTAACAGTAGTCTTGGAAGACTCTTCAGCAGCTGTGACTTTGGACTTAGGGTTTGGTACTTGCTTAGGAATTGAACCAGTCACATATCTCCATAGTTTACGACACTTGAGAAAAACAGTCATATTCTGAGACCATGCATGATAGCTAGTAGGACCATCCAATATAATGGTGATAGGACGTATGATATCTCGTTCATTGTGTTGAGCCATAATGAAGAAAATGACCAAAAAATGAGATTTAGAGACCTCAAATGCAGAAACAGAGCCCAAAATCGGAATCTACGCGAAAAACTGAGCAAGACAGGTCCTGTTGAAAAAGTTTGACTTTGGTCAAAGTCAACGGTCAACAGTCTGGTCAACGGTCAACAGTCAACGGCTGATGCTGATGTATGCTGACGTTGGATGCTGACGTGGCTGTGTGACGTCACCCTAGGGCTAACGTGGCAAGACGTGATACGGAGCAGGAGCGTGGAAGCGCGTGACCAGCGCGTGGAGCGCATGACCGGCGCGTGTGAAAGGATGACGGCGTGTGGAGGCGCGTGATCGAGCGGCAGAAACTTCAGCCGGCGCGTGGGAGCGCGTGAGAGGTGATTTCTGGCCGTTCTTGGTTGGGTTTTGCTCGGGACTGTCAGATCTGTCAATTTGTGCCTTTACTTTGGCAGTTTGATCAACAAACTGACGAAATTCGAGTGTTCTAAGGTTGTGGGCATGACGGCGGTGACTCGCTTCTGACAGTGACTACTGGATGAAGGCGAGGGCAGCGGAAGAACGCCGGAGATGTCCACAGAAACCAAAAAAATCAGAGGAAAGGCTCTGATACCATGTTAACAATATAAAGAGAGAGAATGATTGAATAGTCAGTATATTGATATGTGTAAAACAATGTACAAAAGAGAGCCTTATATAGGCTAGGTAAGTGTGTAGTACAAGTAACATGAGTGCAGTACAAGTAATATACTGGGCTAAGCCCAATGGGCTAATCTAGCCTAATCTATACACTAACAGTATGTTTGTTCATCATACTTGTCAAATATCAAAATAATTGGATAATAAAAAATTTCATATAAAAATGCTAAAAAATATATATATATATATAACTTTCTTACATTTCAAAAATTTACTAAATATATCAATTTCAAATTAGACAATAAGTGAATAAATGACATTTAATTGACATGATTTTAAAATACATGTTAAGTGTGGGGAAGAGATTTACAAAGAGTTATAAGATGTAATTTAAACCTAATCCATATTTCTCTTGCAAAAGCATTGAATAAAGTGCAAAAAAGTTTTGAAACCTTAATCTGTCTAAGTGTATGTCCGTACGTGTCTTTCTTGATACCATTAATTGACTAGTTAATTTAGTGGTAAACTAGGTTATTTTCAACCATATGATTTCACTCTATTTCTTTAATTTATAGAGCATGTTCTTGTTATATGAAAGGTCCTTAATGTTGACCCTAAGGTACAAGCGGAAGTTTAGTTGTGACACATGGACAAATATTATTGAGCTCCAAGGCTCATATTGAGAGTTTAATCTAACAAATAGACTTGAAAATAGCTTGACAAAAGTTTGATAATTGAGAGCCATCTGGTAGAAAACTGTTGTCTAAATGTCCAAACATGCTAGCTTATGGTATTACCCTAGGAAGTATATAATAAATGGGGTTAGTTATATTTAGCAGGACCCATGTGTGTGTATATATATATATATATATATATTCTCAGTTATTGAAGCTCAAATTCCTAGTAAATGTTTAAGAACCATATATGTCTATGGTAGAGGTAGAGTCATCTAAATGAAAAACCAGCTTAAATTAATCTAGAATGTCCCCAAATTTTTCACTAATGCCAAAGCAATTGAGATGGCTAATGTCTGCCCCTTGATTAATTCAACTCTGTCGGTCTGCCCTACAACAAAATTCTGAATTCTGAATTGGCAAAGCTTTGGCTCTCTCTCTCTCATCTGTTTTGCATGATTAGCCAAATTATGCTCCCATGAGCATAGAGTATTGAACATGTCACTTCTCTATTACTGTTAGTCCACGTATCCATATCTTAGTGTTTTAGTGAGCACAGAAATCTTACTCCATATGATTGATTTCTTGGAGATTACTAAGAATGAAAGACTTAGTTGAATTTGGCAGTTTGCCAGACGTAATTATGTTAGTTTTCAGAGGGAAAAGGGCACTATGAGTATGAGGGTGCTCTCATTCAATTTACATTGAGCACCTTCTCCAGTCCTGCAGGCATTGATGAATGAAACAGTCTATGATGTACAAATATACAAGCAGATCCCAAGATCTGCTCCCATGTCTTACCCACATTGTAAAAAATAGATTCACTTAATGATAATTCAAATGTGTTTGTAAAGAATGTCTGTTTACATGTTTTATGTTGTTGCTCTCTATGTAGACATCTCTATCAAATGGAGTGCCTTGTATTGTGTTTTGTGGTGTATCAGATTATGTAGGCGGAGAGGGATTACTGTCATCAACGAGCCTTATTATTTGGCTGCTGTGAAGGCTCTCAGTGTTGCTGTTGAGTTTATTAGATTATTTGGCGAGGAAGCTCCACGACCACTGAAAGTGGACACCATTTGAAGCTAGAGAAATATTGCTAAATATGTAAACAAATTATTTAATTTTGATAAAGTAATGTCCTAAAATATTTAGCAATGCCTCATGTTGTACAGTTCGTTCTGATTTCTAGAAGGTCTTGCCCTGCCTATGACGTGTGAGAGTTCTTAAGTGTGACCTGTGAATGTTACCATATCCGCCATGTGAATGACTCTCTTGGGAGCTGTCTAGTGTGGACACGTCTAGTTGTCCTACACATGGATCAGTGAATACACCACTGAATCTAGAGCTAAGGTGAAGAGTGGAAGTCCCCAATTCCTTTAGGTCCAAGAACCACTCTTGGCCCTTACTTAGAGGTCCAACTTAACTAGACTTGAGTCTGGAGTTAGGGTACGGGTTTGCCAATTTGTTAGGCAGGCACCCAGACTTGCTTGACCAAATGGATCAGCCTCCACAAATATTTCTAGGCCATTTTTGATAAGATCCAAGAAAGTCAAAGAACTTCTGTGTTATTGCTTATCTCTTTTTGTGAGAATACTCGGGTATATATATACAAGCCTTATCACTATACTCAACTAATCAATGATTACAACCAATGATTTAGTAACTACCAACAAACTAATCAATGATTAACAATGCAGTAACTAACTAATTAGCGATACTGGCTGACTCAACTCAACAGCCTTGGCACAACTCAGCAACCTTTTATCAATTTTCAATCAAAGTTTTGACTAAGTTGGTTCCCATCTATTATATACAACTAGTATGTAATCCATGCTTACGCACAGGAATAGTGAATTGTAGTGTTGCTATTGATATTAGCTTGGGTTATTAAACATATAGGACATAGTTTGACCAATACATTTGGAGGTATTAATATAGTTTTTTCTTGCAATTTTCATGATATTCGTTATGCTAAATTTTTCATTACATTGCTATTACACATATAATTTTGAAAATTATTATTAAATCTACATATAGAATATCAATTCACAATTATTGTTTGTGAAATTCTACTAAATACAACACAAAATAAAATAATAAATTGGTCAAATAATATCTCTTAAATTGAATGGGGATAGGTGTATGAGATCGTTCAGCTCAATTATAATTTGTTACGTACAATATCTTCGCATACAAATATCTGAATAGAAACTGTATAAAAAATATATTCATTAGTTCAGAGAAAAAATAATAACAAAAATCTAAACAATTTAATTTGCATGGAAAGCTAACAAAAGCAAAATCTAATTTTGATTCTAATTGAATTTTCTCTAAACTATGATTTTGTGGGGCCAAATAATCCCACGGCCCAGCCCACTTCATTCCTGGGCCGAAGGCCCGAGCCGAGGAGGCACCTATGACCGATGATGAGGTCATCCTCGGACATAGGTGCCTCATCGGCTCGGGCCGTCCAATCGCGTCTTGTCCTTTGTCAGCGCAGGAGCTTTTTCGTCTGCCCAAGGTGCGTTACTGGCGCTTCGGTGTGCACAACGTGTCCTGCATTAAATTCGGGCGGCTTTGTGCTCCCCACGTTCGACAGGTAGTTGGCAATCAAACGGTCGTGATGCGCCTAACATTTATGGGCGGGAAAACTCGCGCGACTCTTCCATCCAGGGTATAAATACCCATTCGAACCGTTTCCTCCTTTCTTCATTTCACAATCAAGAGCCCTTGCGCCTTCATTCAGAGTCCAGCCAAATTTCCACCACCATCTCCAGCATAAAAAGCCTATCTGAGGAGCCTCTCCTCGTTTCTGTAAGTCGCTCTATCCCTCTCTGAGCTTTTCTTCCCTTTGCTCTTCCTCCTTTTTTATCTGCTCTTTCCTTAGCTCTCTTAGGCGTCATTTGGGATGGGTAGACTTAAGAAGTATGTCTTTACTGAGGAGGCGATCGAGAAATTCATCGCCGATTATAAGATACCGGCCAATGTGGGCTTGAGGTATTGCGAGGAGGGGGAGTGGGAATTCCGGAGGCAGGAGGGCGAGGTGGTGATTCCCATCATCGCCTTCCTTGAAGGAGGGATGAGGATCCCTATAGGGCCGATGATGAGGGGTTACCTGTCATATTTCCGGTTAACCCCCACCCAGTGCGCCTCCAACATGTTCAGAATTCTGGGTAGCGTGGATGCTCTGAACGAGAAGATGGGGCTAAGATTAACCCATCATGACGTGAACTACTGCTACAATCTTCAACGCCTGAGGGACAAGTCCTACTATATGAGGACGAGGGACGACAGGGTCCGGCTCATCCAGTGCCTCCCTGAATCTAACAAGGGGATGAATGAGGACTTTCTCATCGTGTCCGGAGCGTGGCATGATGGTATCCATTGCCCGACGACAGAGGGGACACCAGGTGGGGTAGTAGGAGTAGGAAGGGGTTCAGAGATTCTGACTTGTTTTATGCGTCATTTCTTTTTGTACTGTTTTGGTTGCTAATTATGAATGCGTTTTCTTCTTGCAGATCCGCACTCCTTCGCGCCCCGCTACAACTTGATCAACAGGGAAGACTTGCAGAGAGTGCTCAGGTCGGCGGATTTTGAAAACGAAGTAGACCACCAAGTCAGAGCCGCTCACAAAATCTTGGGGTACACGCCGCTCCAAAAGTCATTTGCGGCCCCAAAGCACGTGATCAGAGCAAAGGATCCTCGCCTGCAGAAAATAGCAGTGACCGAGGATATCAAAATCCTCATTTCCGCCCGAGGATGCGGACAGCAAGATTTTGAGGGGCTATTGTGGGGCCAAGAAATAGTCAGGCAACCCCGGCCCACTCCGAACCAGGCCCAAGGCCCATGTCGAGGATGTGCCCATGGTCCGAGGACTGAAGTGTAACGCCCAACTACCCACGAAGCAACGCCGAGGATGATAACGTCCTCGGAATTCCGAGGTCCGAAAACGTGCAAGCAACACTCCATCAAAGGGAGCCTCCCCGAGCATCCAAGGAACAAACAGCAGGTACCAAATACCGGACATGGAAGCATGGTGGAAGAGCAAATCCCAGATGAACTGTCACCTCCACATTAAATGCTCCCAACTAACGTCCTGGCCGCATTAATGAGGAGGGGACGCCTCAACAGTGCCACCTTGGTTGCTGCCATCCACAGAGATAAAGGGAAGGTGGCTGATGGGACAGGCACTCAAGTGATGCCCTAATCCCTTTACAAATGTAGGGTTAGGATCGATTGGGAGATGGATATATAATGTAAGGAACTCCTCCTAAAAAGGGGAGGGAGAAGGAAACACTGTAATAATTTGCATGTTCTAAGAGAACTTTATAGTCAGTCTGAAGGAAAGAAATTATAAGAACTCTCGGTCCAGGAGAACACGTCCGAGGAGCATTATTACTCATCCAAATGTACGTTCAAATTGTCCAACCCATGTACAACCATGCGTGGTCGTTGCATTTCTCACTAACGTCTAGTTCTTGAACCCATCCTCTACAAATTCATTGCGGGGAAACTGGGCTTGGGTCCACTCCCTCAAACCTGGTCCCTACAATTGGCGCCGTCTGTGGGAAGGATTAGTGCGCTGCCGGCGCAACAGGCGACTGTTCTAAATAGATATGCTATGGAAAATTGGTGGTGATGCAAGAAAAAAGAAGAACTATCAAACAAACATCGCAGAAAGATAAAAGCTCAAAGATAGAAGATTCAACGAAAAAAGAAGAAGCTTGAATATTATTTCATATAAAGAAAAAAGGTTATAGATTACAATCAGAGGCTCAGGCAGGCTTGTTTTACAACCATTCCTACCCACTAGTCCTACAATCAGAGGCCCAGGCAGACCCGTCCTAAAACTAGCTAGAGGGAAGTGCCAACCCGTACCCTTATTGGCATCCAGAGAATGGGAGAACTTGACAATAAGGGGGCGGAAGTGGGCTAGGGGCTTGAACAAAGTGAGGAGCAGATGCAGGGGCTCCGGGAGGCCCTCCCCCATGATGTTCCCTTGATTCTCTCCAGCCCATGCGAGCGTTGGCCGTCGGTGACGGCAACACTCGGGTACTGTCCATAATGTGAGTTCGCATGTCTCCTCCGTCGGGGGTGCGCTCTGAGGAGGGACGTTAGGTACTTCAACGACATCCCTCCGGGCCACCGTGCATGGCGCCATCGGGGTTACGCCTAGACTCTGCCGCACCGGAAGCCCAGTGGGGGCTATGGCCACAACGGCTCTGGGCACGGATGTTCTCATACCCGTCCAAAGCCGCCCCATATCGCCTAACTCTGGTCACAATTCCGGCGGGGTTGTTAAAGGGGCATGAAGAGTTGAAGGGGTATCTTCTTTCTGGTTGGGTTGAGAAGTTCATGGAATGTGGAGAAACCATCCCCCTAGGAGGCCTTATATAGAGGATGAAGGTTAGTAGGAATTAATTCACGCAGATTTCGAAAAGATAGTTACCGAAGCGTTGGATAGTAATGAAGAGGCCAGATTCTAAGGGAGCCGCAAACCGTTGGGTTTATGTGGATTTACGAGGCCATTAATGAAGACGCGTCTCGCGCACCGAAGCGTCAGGCGCGGAACACGAACGGCCAAGGGACGCTTCGCAAACGAGGAAGTTGAGGGCTCGAGCTGGAGGTGAGATCAATGCCACGTGTAAGATCATGATCCGTCCGAAGGAGGAATCGTCCCCAGCAAAGCGACCCGGCGCCCAAGCGTTAGACAGAACCAAGGCACTGCATGGTCCTCGGACTCAGGCCTATGGGGAAACTAACTGCTCCAGACGGCCAAGCGTTAGACAGAACCAAGGCTCTGCATGGTCCTCGGACTCAGGCCTATGGGGAAACTAACCGCTCCAGAAGGCCAAGCGTTAGACAGAACCAAGGCACTGCATGGTCCTCGGACTCAGGCCTATGGGGAAACTAACCGCTCCAGGCGCCCAAGCGTTAGACAGAACCAAGGCTCTGCATGGTCCTCGGACTCAGGCCTATGGGGAAACTAACCGCTCCAGAAGGCCAAGCGTTAGACAGAACCAAGGCACTGCATGGTCCTCGGACTCAGGCCTCTGGGGAAACTAACCGCTCCAGGCGCCCAAGCGTTAGACAGAACCAAGGCTCTGCATGGTCCTCGGACTCAGGCCTATGGGGAAACTAACCGCTCCATGCGCCCAAGCGTTAGACAGAACCAAGGCTCTGCATGGTACTCGGACTCAGGCCTATGGGGAAACTAACCACTCCAGACGGCCAAGCGTTAGACAGAACCAAGGCTCTGCATGGTCCTCGGACTCAGGCCTATGGGGAAACTAACCGCTCCAGATGCCAAGCGTTAGACAGAACCAAGGCACTGCATGGTCCTCGGACTCAGGCCTATGGGGAAACTAACCGCTCCAGATGCCAAGCGTTAGATAGAACCAAGGCACTGCATGGTCCTCGGACTCAGGCCTATGGGAAAACTAACCGCTCTAGGCGCCCAAGTGTTAGACAGAACCAAGGCTCTGCATGGTCCTCGGACTCAGGCCTATGGGGAAACTAACCGCTCCAGACGGCCAAGCGTTAGACAGAACCAAGGCTCTGCATGGTCCTCGGACTCAGGCCTATGGGGAAACTAACCGCTCCAGATGCCAAGCGTTAGACAGAACCAAGGCACTGCATGGTCCTCGGACTCAGGCTTATGGGGAAACTAACCGCTCCAGACGGCCAAACGTTAGACAGAACTAAGGCTCTGCATGGTCCTCGGACTCAAGCTTATGGGGAAACTAACCGCTCTAGAAGGCCAAGCGTTAGACAGAACTAAGGCTCTGCATGGTCCTCGGACTCAGGCCTATGGGGAAACTAACCGCTCCAGACGCCCAAGCATTAGACAGAACCAAGGCTCTGCATGGTCCTCGGACTCAGGCCTATGGGGAAACTAACCGCTCCAGACGGCCAAGCGTTAGATAGAACCAAGGCTCTGTATGGTCCTCGGACTCAGGCCTATGGGGAAACTAACCGCTCCAGCTGCCAAGCGGTAGACAGAACTAAGGCTCTGCATGGTCCTCGGACTCAGGCCTATGGGGAAACTAACCGCTCCCGACGCCCAAGCGTTAGACAGAACCAAGGCACTGCATGGTCCTCGGACTCAGGCCTATGGGGAAACTAACCGCTCCAGACGCCCAAGTGTTAGACAGAACCAAGGCTCTGCATGGTACTCGGACTTAGGCCTATGGGGAAACTAACTACTTCAGATGACCCTAAGTGTTAGACAGAACCAAGGCTCTGCATGGTCCTCGGACTCAGGCTCACAGGGAAACTAACCACCTCAGATGATCCTAAGAGTTAGACAGAACCAAGGCACTGCATGGTCCCAAGACTCAGGCCTATGGGGAAACTAACTCCTTCAGAGGATTCCAGGTGTTAGACAGAACCAAAAGCGCTGCATGATCCTAGGACTCAGACCTATGGGGAAACTAACTCCTTCAGGGGATTCTAAGTGTTAGACAGAACCAAAGGCTCTGTATGGTCCTCGGGCTCAAGCCTGCGAGGAAGCCAACTACCTCAAGGGGATCCTAAATGACTACCCAAAGAATTTTCTACCTGGCCCTTAGAGAGCGACGAGTCCACCCAAGCATACATGCCCTCACTATAATGATTGATGCCGCGATTGGCCGAGATGCGATTGAAGTTAAAACCATATAAGTAAAGAAAAAACAGATAGCGAACAAGTAAGCAAATAACCACAACAAACAGGAAAAGAAACAAAACTCATATTTCATCAAGCCCACGTTGGCCGGTATCTTGTAATCGGCGATGAATTTCTCCATCGCCTCCTCAGTGAAGACATACTTCTTAAATATACCCATCACAACTGATGCCTAAGCAGGCTAAGAGAGAGCAAATGAAAGAAAAGGAAGAAGTGGGGAAAGAGAAAGTTCCAAGAGAGATAGTGACTTACAGAAATGTGTAGAAGCTCCTCGGACAGACTTTTTATGCTGGAGATGTAGACTCTTGAGTGCAAGTGAACAAAGAAACCGGCTTTTCAAACGGGTATTTATACCCCCAAATCAAGGAGCTGTGCGGGTTTTCCCACCCCTAACTGCTAGGCGAATCCCCACCGTTGGATTATCATCCTCCCGTTGAACGTGGGGAGCACGGAGCCGTCTGGATTTAATGAGGGGCACGTCGCACCCTTCGAGGCGTCAGTAACGCTTCTGGGGTAGGCGAAAAGACTCTAGTACCCACGGAGGACCAAACTCAATGGGTCGTGTGGCAGGCCCGAGGACATCAAAATCCTCCTCTCCGCCCGAGGATGCGGACAGCAAAATTTTGAGGGGCTATTGTGGGGCCAAATAATCCCACGGCCCAGCCCACTTCATTCTTGGGCCAAAGGCCCGAGCCGAGGAGGCACCTATGTCCGAGGATGACCTCATCATCGGTCATCTCGGCATTAAATGTACCTGACTCCTGTCCTGGTCGCATTAATGAGGAAAGGACCCCGCACCAGCATCGCCTTGGTTGCCGTGACTCCCAAAAGAGACTGAGAAGGCGGCTGATGGGACAAGCACCTGAGCAACGTCCAGATCGTTCAACAAGTGTAGGGCTAGGATTGGTGGGGTAAAGGGTATATAATGTAACGGAATCCCTCAGAGGAAGGGGGGGTCCAGAGGACGAAAAGTCTAAGGATAAAGGGGAAGAAAAGCCTTCTCGGCCGTGGGCCGAGGAGCAACCCCATTTGTAAATTGCTCTAAGTCTTTCATTGAATAAAAGAGACCGGAGTTCACGCCTCGTGAACGCCGGCCGGCCCCTAGACCTTCGATCCCACTCTCTATAAATTCATTGCGAGGTTCGTTGGGCTTTTGACCCGTGTCCCTTGGGCTTGGGCAACCAAAAAACCCAGACCCTATAGATTTAATATATATATATATATATATATATAACCTAGTTTGTAATGGATTGTATATAACCTAGTTAGTAATAGATTGTAGATAGTCATGATATATTACATAAAAGACAAAGCTTAGATGTAGTATCTTATGTGCTGTTCTTTAGGTTCTTCTCTTAAGATTTAGTTATGTGGCTACTTAACTTAAAAATACACTTCTATCTTATGAGGAAAAATCCATATGGCAGAATCTAAAAAGAGGAATCTAAGGAACAACACCTAAGTACTGTACCTAAGTCTTGCCCTTACATAAATAACTTATAAATTTAAATTGTTTTTAGTTATATGATTAGGTTTTTTAGGGTTTATTCATATTGGACTCCTCATTTTCTACACTAAATTAGCTCATTTGACATAAAAATTATAAAATTTAGATTAGATGGGACCCGTGGCACAAGAATAAACTCTAATTAAAATCCAATTTTTAAACTAAATTAACTCACTTGGTATAAAAATTTAAAATATAGATTAGATAGGACACATGACGCAAAATTAGACTCTAATTGAATTCAAACTTAAATTCCAATTGAATTTTCTCTTAGCTTTACCTATTAATATATATATATATATATATATGGAGAGAGAGAGAGAGTAGCTTTGTAACCCCATGCATATGCATGAATACACTTAAAAATATACAAAAAGATAGATAGTATAATTCCTATATATATAATTTAAATACTATTGTTAGTCATTCTTATATTTTGTTAACTCTTTAAAAAATCTTGTAAGAATATTATATTTTGTTAACTCTTTAAAATTCTTGTAAGAATATTATAAAGTATAAAATGTAAATTGTCCATATTTATTTATTTATTACTTCTTAATTTTTGTTATTGTGAAGCACTTTTTTCTTTTACGATTTATTTATTATAGACTCTTTAGTTTTTGTACTCAATAACTCACTTGGATAAATATTTATGATTTGGTCTCACATTTGATTTTAAATTAGGAAATAAAACTCTCTCTAAAAATAAATAATTTAGGACATATGACATAAAATTGGACTCTAATTTGAAATTCTAATTGGACTTTCTCTAAGCTTTACTTATTAATATATACTAGTTTGTACCCCAAAATTTTAGAGGATGTTTAAATTTTACATGGTATTATTTTACACTTTTTTAAACTATACATTTGTAAAATATGGAACGGTTTCTCATTATATATGTGTGTGTGTGTGAGAGAGATTTAAAATTTAATTGGTTTTAAACTCTTCAGTTTTTATACCCAATAATTCACTTGCCACAAAAATAAAAAACTTAGATGGATTAGAATTGAACTCTTTGACTTATACACTCAATAATTCACGTGACACAAAATTAAAAATTAAATAAGGCATGTGGCGCAAGATCGAGAATTCAATTAAAATTTAATTGAATTTTCTATGAGCTTTGTCTATTAGTATATTTGAATTTTGACCAATCCCCTCAGGATATTTGATCCAAGCCAAAACACTAGAAGGGTTAGTAAACTGTAGCATTGTAAGAATGGAACTGCAAGAGAGTTTTTGAAAAGAGAGAATGCTTGTAGCGAATCCTTTTTGGCATAATTATTAAGTAAGTCAATTTAGTGTTAATTTGCTTAACCTAAAATCAACTCAAAATGGCTCCATTGATATAAATAAATGTCATTTTTATTTAATATAAATTTGAATTTTCTCTATAGAACAGTGTAATTAAATTCATTTTGGTTTATTTTTTGAATGGTTTGGAATGGGCCATTTAAATGTTAACCCAATACAAGTTTATCAAACATTTGAAATGAGTAGTGTTTGTGTATATTAAGCGAGCTATATGGGTCATGTTGTGTCACTCACTTAATAAATGGGTTCCGTAAGGGTAGAAGGGTTTTGAAATGATTATTAAATAAGTTAGGTTAGGATTGGCCTATGTAGCTGGATACCAATGTCTTGAATACGATTTGTCATCACTGCATGCTTGAACGAAATTGTTAAATCATGGTTTTTTTTTCCCACCTTTATATGCACACACACACACAGATATATATATATATATATATATATATATAAAGATTCTCCTTCATTTTTTTTTAATTTAATAATTTAATAGTTGGGAAGGAGTGGGTTTGAATTTGAACACATCATTTGGAACTACCTTAGAGGCTTATTGAGCTACAACCTACAACTTAAAAGACTCCTTCACATTTTACATTAGGATGAATTTCATATTTATAACGAGATACAAAAGTCTATGACATTTGAATAAAAATTACATATTGATTGCCTCAATTCCATGATTTTCTTTAGCAACCAATCCCTTGATTTATTAACCTATCCCATAATTTTCTCTTGAAACCAATATCTTGACTTGGTCCTCACTAGCAGAAAAAATGAATTATACTTTCTAAACTAATATATCCTAATTATACATCTCATACATATCTTGGCTATTTCTGGTAAATACAATACAAGATAGAAACTCACACAGTCATGTTTATGTGGCAAAATACAATCATCTGCTCTTGGTAAGCATAGTTCTTAGGTTCCGATCCTATCCAAAAAAAAAAAAAAAAAAAAACTGAACTTTCTTGATGGTCTTGGCTATTCATACACAAATATCCTAGCTCAGTTGTTGATTTTATATTTTTTAAGCCTTATACTCATAACAGAACACAAAAGTCAAAACATGGAGTCGGCCATGACTGGCTTGTCTTGTCATCCATATCTTAGGCTAGTTTTTTGCATTACGAAAAATAGGATGTGATTATCCACAAAGCTGACTCAATGCGTTATCACATTTATTTTTCCTCTTTTCTTTGTAAATGACAACGATGCATGTTTTTGGCAACAAAACAACCAAAGCATTAGGAATTTGGTTACATGGCTAAAATGAAGATACTGATTGACCATTCAATACTCATACAGAAACAAGTTATTTTAAGGTAAAGTTTTTTTTGGATAAATTAGCTCTAGGATGATGAAAGTTTGCAGTTGAGGAGTCCAAGCCTGGTCTATTTTCAGTTGAGGACTTATTATTTACCTATAAATCTGACCGGGGCCTTTCAAAGGTATTTGTCTTTGCTTTGTTTGCCTTGTTCTGAGTATTTAAGTGGGAACAAGATGATTGCCGTTGAGAACCAGGCAGTTGGTACTGCTTTGATTATTGTTTCCTACTTCCTTTTGTCCATGAATGTCAATAATTTTTATTTTATTGTAAGTCTATAAGCTTAGTTCAGTTGGAGTCTAACTTTTGTGTTCTCTTGTTAAGTGTCAGAGAATGCAATCCCAAAAGATGCATCAGATGAATTTACTGTGCCAGAATCCAATGCCTTTGGCCAATCATTCAGGTTTTGACATTTTCTTCCACAATCTTTGTTTATAAGATCAGGTGTTTTTCGTAAATGGTGTAGTTTCTCATTCAATGAACTGTGTCAAAATGTGTGGTAGGGATTATGAATCAACTGTGAGGCTAAGCATTGTGGAGAATTGCTATCGGTTGCATCATATTAACCAAACATATGATTTTGTAAGTACACTTTCAATAAGTTAAAGTTTAAATATTAAACTTTAGGACTTCATAGATTCAATTTGATATATGAAACTTTCAATGCAAATGCAGGTAAAGAGGACAAGGGAAGAGTATGCAAAATTGAACAAAGCAGAGATGTCCATATGGGAAGCCGTTGAACTCCTTGAGAATTTTGTGGATGAAAGTGACCCTGACCTGGATGAACCTCAGATTCAGCATATGCTGCAGACGGCTGAAGCTATAAGAAAAGATTATCCTAATGAGGATTGGCTGCACTTGACTGGCCTTCTTCATGGTAAACACCCCATGCACACTCCTAGTTTCCGTTCTAAGGCTAACATGCAAAATATAAGTTCTTTGAATGTGTAATTTTATAAGTTTAAGATAGTGGCTCTATGCTCTTATTCATAATATCAGATAATAACTACACACACTAGGCCCTATATATTCAAGTTTACATAAAACAACTTGATAATTGATTCTTGCGTGGATTTCAGATCTTGGAAAGGTTCTTTACCATCCTAAATTTGGAGCGCTTCCCCAGTGGGCTGTTGTAGGTAAGAAATGTTCTTTGACCAAATAAATGTTAATATATTTCTCTTGTTTCGAGTCATTTCAATCTGATGATGAATTCTGATGTTGCAGGAGATACGCTAATTGTTGGTTGTGCTTTTGACGAAGCGACTGTTTATTACAAGGTCTTCTCAAAAACATTAGTTAATTATGTTTGACATGATTATATGTAGTCAGTCAACTGAAAGAAATTTCTTCGAATCTCTTGCATTGCAGTATCTTAAGGAAAATCCAGATTACAACAATCCTGCCTACAACACTAAACTTGGAGTCTACTCTGAAGGATGTGGACTTGAAAATGTGCTGTTGTCATGGGGGCATGACGATTACATGTACTTGGTATATCCTCTGAACCTTCAATGAATTTTTAATGAAAAATCTTTAATAAGATTTTCATATTGAAATTTCCACAATATGTTATTCCAAAATAACAATCGTAATACTAATAATGTTGTTTCCAAATCCTTAGGTGCTCAAGGCATGTGGAACTACTCTACCTCCAGCTGCATTATTTATTATCCGATATCACTCATTATACCGTAAGTATTATTCTTTATCTTTTCCTGTAAATTTGAAAATAGTTAATATTCTTGAATCATTTTTATACAATAAAATGAGTTTTATCTGTTCATCTTGCAGTAATGCATTCTGATGGAAAATATCAATACCTAATGAATGACGAGGACAGAGAGAATCTGAAGTGGAGTCAAATATTCAGGTAAGCTTCCATTTTGCTGTTTAATTTGTACATTTTTTTTTTTCTTTCTTACCAGTGTTCTTCCCCAACAATTATTCATTTCTCCTTGAGCTGATTGTGAGCATCAGTGTTTTTCCCCACCAATTATTCAATTTTTGTTCAGCTGATTGTGACAACTAAACTGATTTTATTGTATTGTACAAAATAACAGCAAATATGATCTCTACAGTAAGAGCAAAGTTCATGTTGATGTTGAAAAAGTTAAACCATACTATGAATCCCTCATAAAAAAGGTGTGTACCAGTGCAAAATTCTGTGCTTTGGTAATTTTAAACACTTTTTTTTCCTTTACTAAAATTGGATTTTTTTTTTCTTTCTTTTTGTAGTACTTCCCAAAAAAGATCAGATGGTAATCCTTGAGGATCCGGCTTTAGGCTGCCTGCCATACTTTTAGTTGTGCTCGCTTTCAATTGGCAAAGTTAATTTTATTTAGATATGCACTATAAATTTCTGTAATCAGCACTAAGAAGTTTGTAAAATATTAATAAATAAAACACATCATAGAGATGTGGCGTGTTCATTATTATTTGGCTTGGTTCTTATATATTGATGGCCAGGAGGCCATGTGTGGGATGTCTTTAAGGCCTTGGGACCTAATCAAATAATGCTAATGTTGCGGCTTCAGCAAGAACCAAAAAAAAAAAAAAAAAAAAAAAAAAAAAACCCTTAGAAATCAACACCTAGGGTTATCTGGAATCAACACCAAGCTATTGAAGGAAAAACTCCAACAATCAATTTCATTACTGAAGCAAACTGTATATATGCAATACTGAATTCCAGGTTCTTTAAATAGAGTTCTAAACTTATTATCCTAACAAGAAAAGGAAACAATTCTAACCAATGAAATTTCTACTAATGAAGTAAGAAGATGAATTAAATCCCTAAAACAAGTAGGAAAATAAAATAAGATTTAAAAAATAGATAAAGTTTAGTTATAAAATTAGTTGAAGGCTAAGGCTACAATTTTACTCAATATTTTTTTTATTAGAGGCGAATTTTGACAAATTCATCATTGGATTATATCTTCTTCTTATATCCTCCATGCTTGCAAAATTTCTAGAAAATTAAAGATCAATAGCTATGTCATCAATAAATTGTTTAAATTGCAAGTTTTTATAGTTTAAATTATGCATAAAATATAAGCTTAGTGGTCATATAGTAAATAATATTTGATTGATACAAAATTTGACATGTATATTAAGAGCGTAAAAAGCATATAATTCAACGGTTAGATTTTCAAAATATGTAGTAATATTTATTTAATCGAGTAAGGCTATAGCCTTAGGCTACAACTAATTTTGTTGCTAAATTTTGTCATTTCATAAAGTAAATCAAATAAATTAAGAACATTAATGGATTTGGCCTTAAACCCAATTGTTAGTAGTCTATATTCCTAAGGCAAGTGGTTGGGCCATCTTCTTCTTGTGTGTTGTCCATACTCCAGAGTATGAGTAATTGGGAGCATATATCTTGTGTTGGCACCAGCTAAACTAGGTAGGAGCTGGTTGGGATCTTATGCATACTTAGAAGATGGCTAGTGATTGGGCTAAGGCTAGTTCTGATATAATGCTTCATTTGATTTCATTAAATATTCTTGCCTAGGGCTTTCCCAGTAGTCTTTTTGGTTGTTAAATATGAGCTTATTGGACTAGCCATCATCTACCGTACGTTAGCGGGAATTACGGTAAAGAGTGTCTGCAAGTACATGTTCATATAAACTCTATTGCAACTATCTTATGTAATAGTTAGACTGTGATTGATCATCTATCACTTTCATATAAACTTATTATTTTTTCTCCATCATCTACCTTTAGCGAGAATTATGGTAAAGAGTGTTTGCAAGTACATGTTTCCAACCATGAATTAGAATTGTGGTAATCGAGTGCTCTTGTGAGCCAAGTAACGAGGCTATGACAATTATTAAAGGGTTACTTTATGTATAGACTTATTATTTTTTCTCCATCATCTACCGTTAGCGATAATTATGGTAAATAGTGCCTGTAAGTACATGTTTCTAACCATGAATTAGAATTGTGATAATCGTGCGCTTTTGTGAGCTAAGTACCGAGGCTATGAAAATTATTAAAGGGTTTCTCCACGTGAATTATAACTCTCAACCAGTTGTATTCCTGTTTTGTAATATTGATTGGCAGATACGAATGACATCTAAACTTCAATATGCACATGACTCCACACCCAATAAAACATATATTGCCCATATTCTTTTGTCTCTCCTCACTCTTCACTACACAGTTCTTGCACACGTCCAACTTTCCAAGGGAGAGAATATCCACAACCAATAATGTGGGCTGTTAATTTGCAAGTAACGTTAGTGGTGGGTTTATTGGTTATGTTACAGGTTCAACAACCTTTGCAATTGAGATCTAGTCATCCAATGCATGGGCTTATGGATAAGATCTATAGAGTTGTCTTTTACAACTATGTTTTATATTGGCTTTATTCCATTACAAAAAGTGTTGTAATTGCATTAATTTTGTTTCTTGTATTTTGTGGGATTTTATTGTATTAGGTTTAGTATTAAGTTGGTGAAGAATCAAACATGAAATGAAGAATCAGTTCAATTTCGCTAGTGTCTCACCAGAAGCTTACCTGCAAGAAAGACATGTGAGAAGCACATGCTGGAAGCTGAAGAGTTATGACAGGCTGTCAGTTTCGCTAGTGTCTCGCGAGAAGGTCCTACCCGCGAGATACCTGCGAAACATTCTACTTGGTGATTTTTAAGTGTGACTTTCTTACTTTTCATCCATACTATATATACCCTTATTACTCACAAATGTATGAGAGGCTATTCAGAAAGAAAAATCCTAGATAGGTTTTCTACAACACAACACACCCATCTTTTAGAGAGAGAGCTACTCATCCTTAGTAAGAAATCACTCTAGTCTCTTCTCCTTCCCTCTCCCATTGTCATACATTGAGAGGAGATTTGTACACAAACAGAACCCACACCTTTTTAGAGGGTAGAGAGTGTTTTGGAGCTTTAGAAGCTTTGGGATTTGCCAAAAGAAGCCGGTGAGGCTTGGCGGATGCAATTAGGCGTATTGTGGGATTCGGAAAGCTAGAGAAGACATGACTCCGAGAAGTCCGTTGGTAGCAGGTGCTTAGAGGGCTTAAGTACATTGGGTAGACTAGGCTTGGAGGGTCTTTTGTTATTTGTGTACTCTAACTTATTCTCTAGTGGATCGATTTTGACTTGGAGGGTTGTGGAGAGGTTTTTTGTCGAGTTCTTCGGTTTTCTCTTTGATAACACGTCTTGGTATTATCTTGTGTTTTCATCTCTCTTCCCTTGTCTTTAAGCTTATCTTTTATTGTTGATATTGGTTGATTATGGCTTAGAGTAGTTTTATCGGTTGTTTGCCCTCATTTACTCTTATTCTGCACTTAGTTTAAGTTAGAGTAAAAGCAATCTAGCCGTAACTTTTTTTTGGGTTTCTAAACAAGCTCTTGTGTTTCACACAAATCCGACCTTTCAAGATCAATGAGAATGTAGGACCTTATATTGGGCTAGTGATGACTTTTCCTACCAAAGAACTTGCACTTATAGACTTTACTTTCTTTGTTCCCAACTTGGAGATCCCATGGGTTGACTTAGTTAGTACTCTTTCTCTCTATCTCTCTCATTGTCTTTAGGGATATTTGGGGACTAGCATAGTAAGGGGATAGAATATAGTAAATTAACACACGTTTGAAAAGTTTTAGCAAACTAGCATCTCGAGTTTTAGAAACTCGAGTTCTATATAAAACTCGAGGCTTAAAGACTCGCTTCGTACTTAATGAGTTGGACACTATTATGCCACATAGATCTTGAGTCTTAAAGACTTGAGTTCTACAAAGCCAAACCAAGTCTTTAAGACTCGATTTTCTTTGGGAAATATGGTTATGCCACATAGATCTCGAGTCTATAAGACTCAAAATTTAATTAAAATATACTTGGGTCTCGAGTCTTATAGACTCGATTTTTGTTGGGCAAAATTCTATAATACACAGATACGCATCAGTAAGTCACTCGCCCATAACACTCAGCCTCTAATACTCAGCCTCACACTTCTCAGTAACTCACTGCCTCACTCACCCATAACACTCACACTTCTCACATCACATTGCCTCTGATCTCACACTACATTGCCTCTCTCTATCACTGCTTCTCCCTCTCAACAAATTTACATCTCAGGTAAGGGTTTTGATTTGATTGTCATTGTAGTTGGGTATTATTTGTTATTGGGTGTGGGTTAAAGAGTTTGACTATTTATTTGGTATATAGTTAACATAACTTACTTAAGATACCAATATTGTAAATTATAGAACTTTGTTTTGTTAGTTTATTTTTTGAGTATTTATTTGTTATCAAAATTTATTCATCATTTATAGGCTCTTATCTTTATCATGATCTTACAAGGATTTTGACTTTATTCATCATTGCATTGGGGTAAAAAATAGGTAGTGAACTTCATGCCCTTCGAATGAATTGTAATGAAATAGGTATGTAATTCATGCCCTTTGAATGTGTAATGCAATGACTTTTTTTTTTTTTTTTTTTTTTTTTTTTTTTTTTTTTTTTTGTAATGGGTATGAAATGGATATGTAAATGTTATGGGTATGTAATTAGATAAAATGTTGTATACTTTTACAAGGATTTTGACTTTTTTTATTTTATTTTATTTTTTTATTGGGTATGAAATGGGCAGTCTTAGCATGATCGAAAAAGGATTTGGGCTTGAAATGTGTTATAAATGTGTAATGAAATTCATGCCCTTTGAATGAATTAGGATTTGTACTTTGTGTAGTTTGACTAGATAAAATGTTTTTTAAACTAACATGATAACTTGACTCTAACAGGTTTACAATGACTGTAATTGATATAATCCTATATCACGGTGGTCTGCATAAGAATGCCAATGCGAACAAGGGATTGCCCTTTGAAGGGTCGGGTATAAAGTGCTATTATACCCAAATTGATCGTAGGTTGAAGAGCCTTGGTGAACTGAAGAGGATACTTGTGGAAGAATTTTTTGTGAATCTTGTTGTGCATAACATCAAATTACTTATCGTATGCCACATGAAGTCCTGAAACATCAAATTAATTACAATTATATGGCGATAGAAGCAGACAAACATGTAAAGATCATGTTTGACAAGTTGGAGAGAATACCTGAAGTAAGTGTTATTGAGTTGTACATACAGTTGGAGTCATGTGTAGAAGTTGGTATCGAGGAAATCCAACAAACAAACACAAGTTTACAGGTTACAGTTCCGGATGCTCAATATGAGTATTCTACGCATATAGAGGATGATGATGTTTATGATGATGATGATGATGATGATGATGAGATTGCCATTAATGGTGAAGATTTTGTCGATAGAGATGAGTATGAAGAGAGGATTGAATGAGGAGACTTTGAGAGGGACATTGAGAGAGACATTGATGACGATGAGACATTTGATCGTAGTGAACTTGATGCAAACAATGTTATTAGTGTCCAAAACATTACGAACACAATGCCTGCCTATGCACCTCCTGCCTTGTCATTTTCTGCAAATCCTTGGGCAAATATGGTTGATCCTTCAAATATTGAGATACCATTTGTGTCTATTTGGAGAGAGGGGATGAATTTGTGCAAAGGGTTGACTTTTGCCAATAAAATGGAGGTGAAGCGTGCATTAACAATTTGTGCCCTCAAAGAAAATAAACATTTTATGATCAGTAGGTCAACGAACGTCAAACTTTGTGCAAAATGCGTGGATTAGTCTTGCAAGTGTTATGTCGCGGCAGTCATGAAGCCCAATCTCCACAAATTATGGATGGTCACTGAATGTTCAAAATGTGTGTAAAACACCCTTGAACGTTTAGACCCCAAATTACAAATTATCAATTCAAGCTTATAATCAAACAAATAATGTACGGAACATGAACATAAGCCAAACACAGAATTGATAAACAATCTAAGCCAATTATAACCACATCCACAACAGAAAATAGAAGGCAAAGATAAAGGAAGAGAGATGCAAACACAAGGACAACACGTGATGTGTTATCGAAGAGGAAACCGAAGTCCTCGGCATAAAACCTCTCCGCCGCCCTTCAAGGGGTCAATAATCCACTAGAAAATGTAGTTGGGATACATGAACAGCAATAGACCCTCCAAGCCTAATCTACCTAGGTACCTAAGCCCTCCAAGCTTCTTGCTCCAACGAGGTTGCGCCAAACCTTTTTCTTTTCTAGCTTACTGGATTCCGCTATAACCCATAGCATCACCCAATAACCATTGCTCCCTTCCAAACTGCTTCTCTTAGCACCAAAATGCCTTCTCACAGACTTGGATGTGATGAGAAAAGGATTTGGTTAAGAACCTCTCATGGATGTATCAATGGAGAGGAAGAGAGTAGAGGAATTTGAGCAGTCTCTTAGTAAAGATTGGGGATGAGGCAATCTTGTTTTTCTCTAGGGTTTCTCTCACAAAATTCTCTCTAGAAGCTCTCTACATTTCATGCGTATAAGGGTCTATATATAGTGGTGTGTGTTTGGAATACGAAGAGTCAGTTTTTCCCAAATAAGGCTGGTTGGCGGCTTGGCCTCGCGACTGGTCTAAGTCGAGAGTTCAAGTCGTGAGCTAACGGCCTAGCCAGCCTGGGACTTTGTCCTGTAGTGCGATAGTTGACGTGACCCTTCACCTCTCCGCATGCTTCTCACGTGTGCAGCAGTTGGTGGCTTGCAAGTCGCAAGTCAGCTGTGAGTCCTAGCCGCGAGTCCCTGCTTTTTTGCATATTGTTGAGTAATTCTTCACTCTCTTCACACTCTACCCTTACATGAATCCCACCTAAATACAGGGTTATTAAGTGCTAAATTACAAGCAAATTGACAAGGAATAAAGCCATCAAGATGGTTGATAAAATTCAACCTTACAATCTCCCCCTTTGGCTATTCCATGACAAAACCCTATAACAAACTCTAGACTTAACGCGTGAGTTGGGAACAGTTGGAAAACTTACTCACACCTAACTCCAGAATCTATGAAGTTTTTGAACCATAAGAAGTAACTCCTGAAACACAACAACACAATAAGTTCATTGTATGCAGAAAACTTGTAATGCATATGGAGCAAGTACAATGTGATCAAGCAAAATGGAATATAGCAATAAACCATAGCAAGACCTAATCAAGCAATCACTATAAACAAGTGATCACAATGCTCATTCTCACTTGGAATAAACATCTGGACATTCAAGCTGACAAACGTAAGGCAAATCACTTGAATGACCAACACTCAACCAATGTACAGTACATGAAGTATATGCATCTAGGAATAAAATCCTACAAGGGCACAAGAGTGACAACACTTAAAATGAAATGCATAACATTTAGTTAGAAGTACTAATTTAACAAAGCATAAAGGCTGCAGAAAGCAAGGTACAAACCATAAAGCCTACAAAATGCAAATAAACAAACCCTAAAAGCTTACAAAAGCAACATGGGTACAAATCATAAATAGAAACCTTAAAAACCTACAAAGGTACCAGGTACAAACAAAAACACATAGAGTAAAATATGCTGAATAACATCATAGTATGTATTGAATAACTTCTGAAATAAATAACTATACCAGTGAACCACAAGTTTTCCAAAAGTATAAAAACCATATCAACACAGGATAAAAACTAAAAAAAAAACACATCAGACAAAACAAGAGTATATAACAACTATAAAAGCTCCCCCTTTTAGTATACACACTCCTTTTCATTCTTATGCTTCTCTCCCCCTTACTCTATGCTGCTCTCCCCCTTTTTGGCACAAATAGCTAAAGGCTTTCTTCCAGCTTCTGTTGAATGGTATCTAGTTGTAACTCAATGGTTCTGAGGTGCATTTGAGTTTGACTGTGAAAGGAGTTAAGGAGCCGTTCCAAATCAGAAATCCAATGAAGCACATTTTCAATAAAGTAACTTTGCCTGGGAGTTTGGAATCCAGGGGGAACAGATGGGGTGCCAGTTGATTATGCAGGAGTAATTGTAGCATGAGTAGATGGAGATGCATGTGTGGATGGCTCACTCTTAGGTTTCTTGGAGGAGTGACTCTTACTTGCTTGGAGAGTGTATATTGATATTGGTCGAGGACGAGGCAGAATTTTCTCATTTGAAGAAGGACTAACACCTTCACCAAGGATAATCTTCATGATTAGACTACAGAACGGAAGAATTGTTCGTGTTGCTAATCGAGCTGCTGTTTTCCCAATGATCTGGAATATGTGAGCACAAATGTCAATTGGGGCACTAGAAATGAGGTCACATAGGAATTTAGCCCTTCCAAGACTGATGAAGGCAGTATTTGACAGTGGGTGGAGGTTGGAGAACATGATCAACTTTAGAGTTGTCAGTTTAGGCAAAAACAATGCAGTGCTTATAGATGATCCTGTGCTTCCCACTTCATGTTCATTCCCAAGAACTTCAAGGATGTCTTATGCCTGAAGTACTCTGTCATCATATGGAGTTCGATCCATATTTTTGGGTCTGGTGATGCGAAGTACCTGAGCAATGTAGTCTGCATTCATGGTAAATTATGTTTCTCGTACCCAGCATTTCAACTCTACCCCTGTGTATCTGGCATTAGAGAAGAATTCCTTAACCAATTCTTCAATTGGATCCTCAAAATTCCCAAAAAGGTTAGCCCAATCTCTTTCTTCAAAAATCTTAGGGATAAATGTTGTCCCTAGGGTATCAAACTTGACAATTCTTTCCACAATGGGAGAAGCCTCTTTAAAAGTGTATGTGTAGGTCTTTGAGTCAATAGGTGTCCTGAATCTCTTAATGGAAGAATCTCTGGATGACTTAGATGATAGTCGTGTCCGTTTAGCAACCGGGGTTGACGGGTCATCGGTTACAATGTCTTTGCCTTTGAAGGAACAACAAGTCAACTGAAAATAAATCAAACACACAGCAGAGAGCTAAATGCAATACCACAGGGTACACACATTAGTTTGATTAGATTCAGATATAAGAGTGTGAAACAGAGAGATTTCACTGAAACACAAAAACATGAACCAGGATAACACCCAGAAGACATAAGCAAAACAGATAAAAGAAATAGGCAAACAAATAAGATGAAGAACACTAACAACTCAAAGTCAATAGGGCAATGTGCATCACAAAGTCACAAGTGACAAAATACAAAGGACATGATATGAATGGAGCAACACATTCATGAAACACATCACAGAGCACATTCTTTCTATAGACAGAAACATGATAACACACATGTATAGTATAAGAAACAAAGTAAAGCCAAGACTAGAATATCAAATCTCAACAATCATAAACCCAAACTATGTTCGAACCCATTAAATCTCAAGAACTCAAAAACACTTCACAAAACAAGAAAAAAAATACTGAAATCAAGTACAATGAAGTGAGATAGAGATAACCCATACCTTTTTCTTGATGTTTGATGAAGACATTATGCAGAAATGGAAGTTTTTTCAGAGACATGGAGTGTTTGAGTGAGACAAATGAGGGAGATAATGAACAGTCACAAAAATTCGAAGGAAAAACTGAAAAACAATTTTAAAAGCTGTCTTTAAAACGCAAAATGTACTTTTTTCGCGACTGGATTAAGTCTCCAGGGTAAGCCGCGAAACACTATGAAACCAAGATTTTCAAAAAAATCTTCTAAGTGTTTTTCTCGACTGGAAGGTCTACCCGCGATACAATCGCCAGGTGAGCCACGAAAATCTCTGTGTACCCCTCGCGACTGGACCTTCCACCCGCGAACAAGTCGCCACACTAAGCCGCGAAAATCATAAAAACTCAAATTTTGATAAATTTCTTAGTATTTTTCGCGACTGAGACCTTGACTTGCCAGTGAGCCGCGAAAAATCTCAGAGTGAGCTCGCGACTGGGGCATGCGACTAGACCAACCCGCGACTGAGTTGCCAAAATAAGGCAACACTGTTTTTGAAATTTTTGACATTTTTGAAAAAAAAAATACTTTCCAAAAACAAACTAAAACACTCAAAAATCTTTTTGTGTTTGATCACCAAGGATTGAGCTTGTGAAAACACATTTAAACAAGTACAATTACATAAATGAATATGGCATTAATTGAACATAGACTTGTGTGTTGTGTGTGGATATCAAAAATGAGATAGTCCTTAGTCTAATGTGAAGCTTCAATGATCAATTCAATCAAGGCATACACAACTACCACTAGATAATGTGACCCATCTCAATTATAGAAGTATGCATATATGACCTCCCACATAAACTTGAGTACATTTCATTTAAGCTTTTCATTTGGCTCCATTTCCAACATATCAATTGATCTTTTTGAATCAACATATCTCACTGTGAGATCGATGCCTGAAATTTTTAATATTTCAATTTGATGAGTTAGCCTTTGGCTTTTTGGCGCATCATATATTTTATTTTGATCGCTTTCCCTTTTTCCTAGTCAAATACTAGTATGTGTGACAGGCTTTTGTAGCTCAATATCTCTTTTCATTTGAAGATTTACATTTGGTGAGCTCTTTGAGTAAAGCAAAAAAAAAAAAAAAGAAAAAAAAAAAAGAAAAAGTGGGAAGATATATAGGCACAAGTTTATGCATGTCTCAAGATCAACAAAACCATTCACTAATCATTCATGACAAGGTTGAAGATCTATTTACAATAATCACATAGATTTCAGAATTTCTTCCACAATGATATGAGTGCATAAGAGACAAGCTAAGCTCGTTAAATGCACAAAGCCATTAGTACAAAGGTACAAGGCAAAATATGCTTTGAGACAAAACTCAACAAAGCCGATCAAACTTTTTAGGATTTTCTATTTTTTATGTGTTTTTGGATTTTTGACACAAAAGCAGTAAAAGATTGATAAAAAACAACTTAAATAACAATGTAAAAACATTTGAACCAAAGACAAACACACAAACACTATAACGACCTAAAAACTTGCAAGAAGCACACAACCAAGCATATTCACAAACGTGGGAAATATTATTGCATGGACATGTTGTAATGCTTATGCATGAGTACCTTTCGTCATCCACACGTCACGTGCGTTTGGGGTGATATTCTTGACGGATTGGGTATGAAAATTAGGACTTTCAAACCTTCTTGTGAAGCTTTCCAAGCAATTTGTGAAGGCATCGATCATCTTCATTATGTCTATCATTCTTGGATCACGATTCTGACTTCTTGGTTGCTCACCACCCCAAGACCTCTCATCATTTCTCCTTCCTTGTGATCGAAGAGCACTAGCATTGTTCAATGCTCTCAGCTTGTGACAGTTGGGTTTTGTACGTCCTTGCAATCTGCAGAAGTGACAGAAATAACTCGTTCTAGGACCCTGCTGTGATCTTGGAAGTGATCTTCCTCTAGCTCCAAATCTGGCTTCTGATTGATTACGGGATTTGTTAGACACCCGTTGATTAGCCACATTCTTCTTCTTCTTAGCCTTAATTTTCTCAGGAATAGACTTATCCATATTCGTCTCTTTGGCCTTCACAAACTTCACTTCTTTGGTGACATTGGCTAATGAGCTACTCCCTCTGGTATATCCCAACCCGGACTTGTCTGGGCATGTTTTTAAAATGAGATAACATCATTTAGCTTCTTAGAGGAGACCCTATCTATCTTGGTGTTAGGACATATACGTTTTAACTTGTTTAAGAACATATGTCACTTAGTTATGTAAATTGGCTAATCCTTTGACAAAACGCACTCTGCTTGTAATTGGGTAGTTCTAGGTGTTTTTAATACTTCAAGAAACAATGTTTCAAGGTCAAGTGTTGAAGTCATCAAGTCTGTCCAAGAGAAAGCAAGCTGAAGTGCAAAGTTTTTAAAGCTCGACACCTCTCGACAGCTACCTCGACACCTGCTATCTGTCGAGATTTAAAAAGTCAGATTTCCAATATGATTTTCTTGGAATCCGTGAATATGTTTTTGGGCCTTCTTTTCTTCTAACCCTAAACATATAAAAGGATTATTTTAAGAGCCGTTTTGGGTGACACAAGTTGCATTATCATTGAGCAATCTCTGTTTAAGCAAATTATGATCAATAGACGAAATTCTTGACCTAGTTCATCTTCCATCAAGAAGTTGCTGTGTATTTGCACCATAGGGTTTTGTAACCAAGCATCTTCCTGCTATTCATCAAGTGGATGAACTGAAGAACTTTGCAGCCAACCATTCTTCCTCAGTTGGTGTTCTGAAGTCGCGTACTTGGATCCGCGCATTGGTTAGTCACGTACTTGGGAGCCGTGCATCAAAGGTGGAGACTGTCACTACAGATCAAGTCCAATTGGGTATTGGGGTAAGGGTTCAACTGTAGGTTGGTAAGGTACTTGGGATTCCTTTACTTGTAACCGCTTGATTTGATAATAGTGGAGTTTCGGGAGTGGTGACCTGAAAATCACCCGGTGGGGTTTTTGCCATTAGGGTTTTCCCCATTCGTAAACAAATCACCGTGTTATTTATTTTTCACTGCATATTTAGTTGATTGGTGATTTGTTTGTGCTTCCATAAAATTGCATGATTAATTGATTAATTAATTACTTGGCTAAATTAATTAATTAGGGTTAATCACAAGGGGTCATACAGATTGTGACCTATCAAGTGGTATCAGAGCAGGCACACTCTGATTAGGTTTTAATCTTCGCTGTGTTGATCCATTGACCCCTGTTTGTCATGGATAGAGGACAATCGTTAATCATACCTCCTTTATTTGATGGCACTAACTATGCATACTGGAAAGTACGCATGAGAGCTTTCTTGTAGTCTTTAGATGAGAAGGTGTGGCAAGCTGTAGAGATTGGCTGGACTAAGCCAAAAGAAGAACCGGCCGATTGGAATGATGCTAAGATCAAGGCGGCTAACTTCAATAGCAGAGCGCTAAATGCCCTATTTAGCGCAGTCACCAATGAGGAGTTCAAGAAGATATCCTCAACTGAAACTGCTAAGGAGGCTTGGACCATCCTCCAGACAACCTATGAAGGAACAAAGGCTGTCAAAGATTCAAAGCTTCAGAGGCTCACCACAAGCTTTGAAGAAATTAAGATGGAGGAGGATGAGTCGTTTGATGAGTTCTATGCCAAGCTCAAGGACATAGTGAACTTAGCCTTCAATCTTAGAGAAACCATCCCTGAACCCAAGATTGTAAGGAAGGTGCTCAGATCTCTACCTGAGAGATTTCATGCCAAGATTACGGCAATTGAGGAATCAAAGGATATAGACAAGATTCCTTTGACTGAGCTGGTTGGAAACTTGCAGACCTATGAGATAGGGTTATCTAGGATTGGCAAGTCTAATGAAGGCAAAAGCATGGCCCTGAAGGCGAAGAGCAGTGATACAGATGAGTCTTCTGATGATGAAGCTTCCAAGATGAAGTCCTACATTACTCGGCAGTTCAAAAAGTTTATGAAGAATACCAATGGAAGGAGCTTCGACAAGGACCGCAGGCAATTCAGTTCTTTTCAGTTTAAAAGCCAAGACAAAGGGAAGAAGGATGCTAAGGAGGGCGGTCAGTATACTGTTCCTGCAGGACCAAAGTGCTTTGGGTGTCATGGGTTCAGACACATGAAACATGAGTGTCCTACATATCTGAAGAGCATTGGGAAAAGCAAGGCCCTTGCTGTAACCCTAAGTGACACTGAGCCTGAATATGATTCCGACAATGAGGATGACGGAATCCTAAATGCCTTCATTGCCACAGTCAATCCTACTGAAGGGATTGTTGAAGAAGTGGATGAAGAAGAAGAATTGGTGGAGTCCAAATTTGAGAAGATGGATGATCAAGATGATATCCATTCAGCCTATGAGAAGCTTTACAAGCTCTCTGAAAAACATGAGAAATTATATAGGCTGGCCACCAAGAAGCTCAGTGATGTGGAACTTGATCGTTAAGAGTTGTCCACGAAGTTTGATGAGGTGAATCAAACTATTGGAGCACTGAGATTTGAGAACAACTTTTTGCCTGAGAAGACCAAGACGCTTGAAGCGGAGCTGTTTCAAGTCAGAGCTCAACTGGAAAGGACCTCAAGTGCAAAGCTTGATGATATACTTAGCAACCAGAAATCTGCTTCAGATCGAACTGGTTTGGGGTATGGTATTTCTTTCTCTAATACTGCTTCTACTAGCAATACTGTTTTTGTTCCACCTGCTAATAACATTGAAATTGAGAACATTGATGTTAAGACTAAATTAGCTAGTGAGAACTTAGACAAGGGAAAATCTATCTTAGGAGCACCCCCTAAGCTAGATAAGAAAGATGCTAAAAACCCTAGGGCTAAAAAGGCTAACTCTCAAAAGCCTAAACAAAAGAAGTAGCATCTCTGTCATTATTGTGGGGCTACTGGTCACACTCGACCAAATTGCTATAAGTGGTTAGCCACTCAAAAGAGCAATGGCATGATAGCATCTGGAAGCCAAAATCAGCTTCAATCCTCTCTTGCTCCTCTTGGAGATCTTCTGAAAGCCCTCATGTTCCTTTCGAACTTGAACGGTTTAAATTCTTCCCCCTCACCACCTGTTCAAGGATTCAATCAAAGGAAAGGTTCTTCCAAGGAGTGGAAGAAAAAGGATTCTAAGTGATTTCATCACTTTCTTCTCCCTTCTTTTTTTTTTGTATGTTGCATTGCTTGTGTGTTTTTCTTTTCTGCTGAGTCAGTCTAGTTTTTGCTTTGCTTTGATAACATGTTTTTGTTTGTTTATTTTCAGTTTTGCTTATTTTGTTTTTGATATTAAAAAAAAAAATTTTTGAAAAATTGAAAAATACAAAAACAGTGTGTGTTGTGTGTACTTTGGTACTTGTGTACCTTGGATGGCCAATGAAACAAAGTTTTCTAAACTTTGTATCTCTTGTAGCTTAGATGAGCATCTCTATGCACAACTAAGCAAGTGAGCTTTGTGGCTTTTGTTTGTGATGAGTAAGATTAGGTTATCTTTTAAAACTTAACACTCATATCACTCTTTTTTACGAGTAGGACTAGAAAATCCTAAGAGAAAGGCATAAATAACCATCTCACCACTGTTACCCGCCAATCATAATATGACACCTGTATGCTTCGGCATAGCAAAAGTGTAGTGTCAAAGACATTCGTATGCTTCGGCATAGTAAAAGTGCGATGTCAAATGCTTAACTTGTTGGGTATTTCTTTTCTCTCTTTTATATACCCATGTATGATATGCTAAAATAAAAGAAAATATGCAAAGAAAATAAAAAGCAAAAAGATTAAAAATGCTTAAATATGGTTGCAAGCGTGTATTCTAGGAGATGTGGGAGTTATAGGATGTACCTCGAAGGTGATAGTCCCCATCAAACAGTTATGATTGTGTGTGAGTTAAAAGTTATTTTCTCATATCTCAGATCGTCATAACATCTATACACATATGCAATCTTGCGATGTTTTTTCACACACAACACGTAATATTCTTTGCTACTTTTGATACATGTGCAGGTACAATGTGATTTGGCCATCACAAAGGTTTTACATGTGCTAATGTATGCTCACTAAATTGTCATAACTTGTTTTTAAAATATAAAATTGGTTAGACTTGTTTAGTGTGTGTGTGTGTGTTTTGCATGATCCTTGTGCTTATTTTCTTGTTGAGAGATGTTTTTGAGAGGTTTAAATGTTGAGTGGATCTTTGGTAGAGATGTGTGTTGGATTGCATTCATGTCTGTGTTTTTCCCTTCTTGAAAAACTGCCTTTTTCTGCTGGCTCGACACCTCCCTCGACACCTCCTCGATACCTGGTCATCTGTCGAGCTTCTCAAGTTGTTTCTTATCGCAATCTCGACACCTCCTCGACACCTGATGGATCGATCGAGAAAGTCTCTGTCCTCTCGATAGATTCTCGACACCTGTTGGATCGATCGAGATTCACTTATGCTGTTTGAGTCTTCTTTCTCGACACCTGTCTCGATACCTTGTGGATCGATCGAGATTTCTTCTGTCTCCTCGATACCTTCTCGACACCTTCGCAATTGATCGAGCTTCTCGTATCTGAATCTCTCTTTGCATCTCGATACCTTTCGATACCTTCATCTGTCGAAGGCATTTTCCTTGATACCTTCCTCGACAGATTCCTCGATACCTCTCGACACCTCAGCTGTCGAGAATTACTGAGGTGCCTATTTAAGGGCAGATCGCGATTTTCACTCATTTCTCTCGTTTTCTCTCTATCTGTCCGTGGCTTTTCATCTTCCAAACTTGATTTTCTCACTCAAATCTTCAACCCCACTTGGATCTTGCTTATTCCTTGCTTCAATCACTTGGTGAGATCTCTTGTCTCTTCCTTTTCATGCATTTCATGTTTTGAAAACCTAGTTTTTTGGGATTTTTCATAAAAATTTGGGGTTTTTCAAAATTGTTGAGTTTTTATTGAAATTTTGGGTTAGGTTTGTACTTAGATGATTTCAAAATGTCATACATTGCATTTCATTTGCATTATAATGATATTTACATGCATTTAGATGTGTGCTTTATGTTTGTGTGTTGCTAGGATTGGATTGGGCTGAGCCCATGAAGTTTTTTCCTTTGCATGTCACATGCTCATGCATTCCCATGCATACATACTTGTTGTTCAACATATTTGATATATTTGAACTGTGATGGGACTTTTCTGAGTGTCTCTCTCTCTCTTTCTCTCATTTTTTTACGTTAGTAGTGTCTATGGCACCTAAATGTAAATCCACTCCTGCTCGGAACCCTCTGCGTTCTGGAGCTTCTACTTCTTTAGATACTACTCCCTTTAATATTCGGTTCCGTGATGGAGATGCCCATAAGGCATTTTCGGAGAACTTTTCTAAACGAGGTGTTCATTCGGAACGCCAAGTTATTCTGGCGGACTTCGCCGATATTGACCTTCCCTCTATCATTAACAGTAGGGGATGGGGGTCACTGTGTGACATCCCGGTCACTTGCCCTCTCGTGCTGATATAGGAGTTCTACTCCAACATGCATGAGATTGATCTTTCAGTACCTCATTTTGTCACTCGCGTTCGAGGTATACGCATTCCTGTCACACCTCTTGTGAGCGTCTGAGGACTGTGTCCAAAGATGAGCTCATTTCTACTTTTTGTGAGCGCCCTGCTGATTGGGGTGAGCATCAGTTCACATCATGTAGGCCTTTTGCTAAAGGTCCTAGATTCATTAACATGGTGATGACTTTTGTTCTCCATCCTCTTTCTCACTATAACTCTATCACAGAGCCTCGTGCTCGATTTTTGCTTTCTCTACTTGAGCATCTTACCATAGACTTCCCTTCTCACTTCATCCGGTCTATCATAGAGGTTTATCTTGATTCAGCGTCCTGTGATAAGCTCATCTTTCCTTCTGCTATCACGCGGATTCTACGCCATTTTTCCGTTCCCTTTCCTGTGTCCGACCACTTCACACACATATCTGCCATAGATGCCGCTACCGTAAAACGTAGTGAGGCGCAGTTCAGGTCGAGACAGCCAGGTGCCACTCCTCCCTCCCGTTCAGCGCCATCCAGATCAGCTACATCTACATCTGCTCCTTCTTCCTCTTCGAGCGATGTATCCCTTGGTGATATCATGGCGCAGCTGCAGCGCATGGATACTCGTCTTGATACACTCTCTGTTGAGTTGTATCAGGTGAATGTTCGTGTGGGTCGTATTGCACGACAGCAGGCGATCATGGGTGGATTTGCTCTAGAGGCTACTCCTTCACCATCTACTCCAGCAGCGTCAGTTTCTGAGGATGATGAGGATGATGATGATGGGGATGCTAGCTCTGCCGATGAGATGTCTACATGACACTCTACCCTTTGTCACTCGTGACAAAAAGGGGGAGTAGTTTTGGGCTATGAGAGTAGTCATCTTAGGGGGAGAGTTAGTATAGGACATTTTTGATAGGGGGAGTGTTGTCATTTTTTTGAGGGATGTAGTGAGGCTATATGTATTTTTTTCTTATCTCTTAGATACATTGGTCTTGTATATAAGGTCCTTTGACCATTTTTACATACATTGTACTTATCTTATCTCTTATATATGTTGATGTATGTTTCTTTCACCTCTCTCTTCATGTGTTGTTTCTTTTCTATCTTTATACACATATTCTTTATATTTGTATGCAATCTATTTATTTTTGTTTCACACAAGATGCCTTGATGAGTTTTGTTTAAAGTGTTTCAGAAATACAGGTTGTCAAAGTCTACTTATCATAAGCTCTCTTCTTGCAAAGTTTTTCAAGAGTTTGTGTTAGGATAGATTTTATTGTAATCAACAAGTGAATATGAGTTGAGTGATTTATGACTTCTCTCATATGCTCATTTGTTTGTTGTGGTTTTGTCACGGATTGCCAAAGGGGGAGATTGTTAGGACATATATGTTTTAACTTGTTTAAGAACATATGTCACTTAGTTATGTAAATTGGCTAATCCTTTGACAAAACGCACTCTGCTTGTAATTGGGTAGTTCTAGGTGTTTTTAATACTTCAAGACACAATGTTTCAAGGTCAAGTGTTGAAGTCATCAAGTCTGTCCAAGAGAAAGCAAGCTGAAGTGCAAAGTTTTTAAAGCTCGACACCTCTCGACAGCTAGCTCGACACCTGCTATCTGTTGAGATTTAAAAAGTCAGATTTCCAATATGATTTTCTTGGGATCCGTGAATATGTTTTTGGGCCTTCTTTTCTTCTAACCCTAAACATATAAAAGGATTATTTTAAGAGCCGTTTTGGGTGACACAAGTTGCATTATCATTGAGCAATCTCTGTTTAAGCAAATTATGATCAACAGACGGAGTTCTTGACCTAGTTCATCTTCCATCAAGAAGTTGCTGTGTATTTGCACCATAGGGTTTTGTAACCAAGCATCTTCCTGCTATTCATCAAGTGGATGAACTGAAGAACTTTGCAGCCAACCATTCTTCCTCAGTTGGTGTTCTGAAGTCGTGTACTTGGATCCGCGCATTGGTTAGTCACGTACTTGGGAGCCGTGCATCAAAGGTGGAGACTGTCACTACAGATCAAGTCCAATTGGGTATTGGGGTAAGGGTTCAACTGTAGGTTGGTAAGGTACTTGGGATTCCTTTACTTGTAACCGCTTGATTTGATAATAGTAGAGTTTTGGGAGTGGTGACCTGAAAATCACCCGGTGGGGTTTTTGCCATTAGGGTTTTCCCCATTCGTAAACAAATCACCGTGTTATTTATTTTTCGCTGCATATTTAGTTGATTGATGATTTGTTTGTGCTTCCATAAAATTGCATGATTAATTGATTAATTAATTACTTGGCTAAATTAATTAATTAGGGTTAATCACAAGGGGTCATTCAGATTGTGACCTATCACTTGGCATGAGCTTGCACTACTTCTTTATCAAGAAATCTCACTTTTGTGTAAGCTTCTGATAGCTCACCATTAAGTATTTCAATCTTACACTTTGCCTCCTTGTAACGTACCAACAGACTTTTGTAATCTTTTTCATCTTTCTTCATCTTCTTCACAGCCGCCTTTGCCACCTTTGCATACTCATCTGATTTCTCAAGAAGTAAGGCATAATTCTCTTGAAGACCAGATGTATCTTCATCTTCTTCAGCCTCCGATTCTTCAACAACCCCAATAGATTTCAAATCAGAATGCTCACCAAGTTCTTTCACAAGTGAGCCCAAATCATCTGAGGGTTCCACATGTGCAATGGTCATGAATGCAGAGTAATTTCCTTCTTCGTCACAGCTCTCTTCAGAGTCAGAGTTTAATGAATCTGAATCACTTAAAGTGGTAGCATAGACCTTTCCTTTTAACTTCAAATAGTTGGGACATTCCTTTTTGAAGTGTCCATGTCCATTACACTCGAAGCAAGTAATTTCTTGAGAAGATTGGGAATCTTTACCATCTTTTCTTTGGAATTCTTTCTTCTCCTTCCCAGAACTTTGAAATTTTCCTTTGTCACCAAATTTCCCATCGTTCTTGAGTTTCAAAAGCTTCCGAAAGTTCTTTACAAGGTACGCCACATCTTTATCAACTACATTCTCTTCTGGAGTGTCATGAGATACCATTCTCTCATCAATTGTTTTAAGAGCTAGAGATTTGATCTTCTTCTGCGTGGGCAGTGACAATTCATACGTTTGCAATGAACCGACCAGTTCTTGGACTTTAATGTCGTCAAGATCCTTGCTCTCTTCAATGGCTGTTACTTTGGCATGAAAGCTTTCCGGCAGTGATCGAAGGATCTTTCTTACAACTTTAGAATCCTATGTCTTTTCCCCCAAATTAAATTTGCCAATGACCACCTCATTCCGCTTCCTGTAAAAAGAGTCAAAGGACTCATCCTCACTCATCTTTAGCTCCTCAAAGCAAGTGGTCAACATCTGGAGTTTGGTGTCTTTCACCTTCTTAGTCCCTTCATAAGTTGTCTCCAGAATTTCCCATGCTTCCTTAGCAATGGTGATATGTGAAATCCTGTGAAATTCTTCTGGAGAGACACCGCAGAAAATGGCATTCAAAGCATTGCTATTAGCATTAGCCACCGCGAGAGCTGCCTTATCCCAAGTGGACTTGGTAGCCTCCGGTCTAGTCCAACCAACTTCAACTGCATCCCACACAGCATCATCAATAGAACGTAAAAATGCTCTCATTCGGAATTTCCAAAATGCATAATTATTACCATAAAAAAATGGTGGCACAATTAGAGATCGAGACCTATCCATCTCAAAATGGGGTCAAGGATTGCACTAAGGTATTTAAACCGCAATAAGTGCACCCGCTCTGATACCAATTGAATGTTCAAAATGTGTGTAAAACACCTTTGAGCGTTTAGACCCCAAATTACAAATTATCAATTCAAGCTTATAATCAAACAAATAATGTGCAGAACATGAACATAAGCTAAACACATAATTGATAAACAATCTAAGCCAATTATAATCACATCCACAGCAGAAAATAAAAGGCAAAGATAAAGGAAGAGAGATGCAAACACAAGGACAACACGTGATGTGTTATCGAAGAGGAAACTGAAGCCCTCGGCGTAAAACCTCTCCGCCACCCTCCAAGTGATCAATAATCCACTAGAAAATGTAGTTGGGATACAAGACCAACAATAGACCCTCCAAGCCTAATCTACCCAGGTACCTAAGCCTTCAAGCTTCCTGCTCTAACGAGGTTGCGCCGAACCTTTTTCTTTTCTAGCTCATTAGATTCTGCTATAACCCATAGCATCAACCAATAACCATTGGTCCCTTCCAAACTGCTTCTTTTAGCACCAAAATGCCTTCTCACAGATGTGGGTGTGATGATAAAAGGATTTGGTCAAGAACCTCTCAAGGATTTACCAATGGAGAGGAAGAGAGTAGAGGAATTTGAAGAGTCTCTTAGTGAAGATTGGGGATGAGGCAATCTTATTTTTCTCTAAGGTTTCTCTCACAAAATTCTCTCTGGAAGCTCTCTACATTTCGTGGGTATAAGGGTCTATATATAGTGGTGTGTGTTTGGAATACGAAGAGTCAGTTTTTCCCAAACAAGGCTAGTTGGCGGCTTGGCCTCGCGACTGGTCTAAGTCGTGAGTTCAAGTCGTGAGCTAACGTCCTAGCCAGCCTAGGACTTTTGTCCTATATTGCGACAGCTGGCATGACTCTTCACCTCCCCGCATGATTCTCACGTGTGCAGAAGTTGTCGGCTTGCAAGTCGTGAGTCAACCATGAGTTTTAGCCGCGAGTCCCTGCTTCTTTGCATATTGTTGAGTAATTCTTCACACTCTCTTCACACACTACCCTTACATGAATCCCACCTAAATACAGGGTTACTAAGTGCTAAATTACAAGCAAAGTGGCACGAAATAAAGCCAACAAGATTGTTGATAAAATTCAACCTTACAGTCACCATGTATGTGGATCCTCACACATGTATACCGATTGGGTTGTGAAATGGTGGTAGAATGATGAATTGTAATTTTATTGCATCAGACCTCCTTAAGAAGTTATGTAAGGATCACATTACCCCAATTAAGCATCTCAGATCTATGATAGAGTCGAAATATGATGGCCATAAGCCTTCTTACTATAAGGTATGGGATGCGAAACAAAAGGCGATTGGGAAGATATTTAGGAATTGGGAAGAGTCTTACCAAAGGTTGCAAAAGTTGCTAACGGCATATATTAATCAGGATCTGAATACCTAGGTGTCCTATCGTACCACACCCACTAGTGTAGATGACACTGTATTTTCGCATTATGTGTTTTGGTCATTCGGTCCATGCGTTGATGGATTCAAATATTGCAAGCTGGTTATCAGTATTAATGGGACCCATCTGTGTCGTAAATATCAAGGAAAGTTGTTGGTCGCAATGGCAACTGACGCTAATGTTAGGACATATGTGGAACTTGTTAGAAAATATGTCATGTAGAATTGGCTAATCTTTTGACAAAATGCACTTTACTTGTAATTGGGTAGATCTAGGATGGTTTAAGTCTTCAAACAACATATTGTTCAAGTCAAGATTTAAAGCCATGCAAATTTGTTCAAGAAACAAGTGAAGAAGTGCTGTATTTTAAAACTTGACAGATAGCTCGATAGATTGCATCTATCAATGTTTAAAAGGGAACTTTAGCCCAATGCTCGACAGCAGCTCGACAGATAACCTATCTATCGAGGATTACAAAATTCAGATTTCTAGATCTGTTTTCACAGATATCCAAGTTATTTGTATAGGGTTTCTTTCCTCACAATCTTAGACATATATAAGGATTATTTTAAGAGCAGTCTAAGGTGATGCAACTTGATGCAAAGTGATTATTCACTCAAATTATGATCGGAGACAATTTTTCCTAGTTCATATTTCTCATAAAGAAGTTGTTGTGTTTTGTATGCCAAGGGTTTTGTAACCAAGGAGCTTCTTAATCTTCATCATGTGGATGAACTAAAGAATTTTATAGCCAGTATCTTTCTCAAGTTGGTATGTTAGTCACATACTAGGATCCGTACATCGATTGCTTAGTCACGTATTTGGAGCCGTGCATTGAAAATGAGAGATTGTCACTACATTACAAGTTCAATTGGGTTTTAGGGTAAAGTTTCAACCGTAGGTTGGTATAAGGTACTGTGATTCCATTACTTGTAACCGCTTGTTTTGATAATAGTGGATTCTCGGGAGTGGTGACCTTAAATTCACCCAGTGAGATTTTGCTTCAGTAGTTTTCCTCATTCGTAAACTAATCACCTATGTCAAATTTATTTTCTGCTACATTTACTTTAGTTGGTGATTTATTAGTGCTACCACACTCATTACATGTAATTGAATCTAATTAATTCACTTAGTTAATTAATTGATTATTTTTACCAAAGAGGTTAATACATTTTTGGCTTATCAAGTGGTATCAAAGCAGACACACTCTGATTAGGGATAATCTTTGTTGTGTGATCCATTGACCCCTGTTTATCATGGATGGAAGATAATCTCTTATTATACCTCCTTTATTTGATGGCACTAACTATGCACACTGGAAAGTACGCTTGACAGCTTTCTTGTAGTCCTTAGATGAGAAGGTGTGGCAAGTTGTGGAAATTGGCTAGACCAAGCCAAAGGAAGCGCCGGCAGATTGGGATGATGCCAAGATCAAAGCGGTGAACTTCAACAGCAGAGCATTGAATGCGTTATTCAGTGTGGTCACAAATAAGGAATTCAAGAGTATATCCTCTACTGAAACTACTAAGGAAGCATGAACTATCCTCCAAACAACCTATGGAAGGACTAAGGCTGTCAATGATCAAACCTTCAAAAGCTTACCATGAGCTTTGAAGAAATTAAGATGGAGGAGGATGAGTCATTTGATGAGTTCTATGCTAAGCTGAAGGACATAGTGAACTCTGCATTTAATCTTGGGGAAACCATTCCAGAACCCAAGATTGTAAGAAAGGTGCTCAGATCCCTTCTGGGGAGATTTCATGCCAAGATAACCGCCAATAAGGAGTTAAAGGACATTGACAAAATTCCTTTGACAGAGCTGGTTGGCAACTTACAGACCTATGAGTTGGGTTTGACCAGGGTCGGGAAATCGAGCAAGAGCAAGATCATGGCATTGAAGGCCAAAAGCAGTGATACTGATGAATCTTCTGATGATGAAGATTCTAAGATGAAATCCTACATTACAAGTCAGTTCAAAAAGTTCATGAAGAATGCTAATGTAAAAGGATTTGATAAAGACCGTAAGCAATCCAGTTCGTCTCAGTTCAAGAGCTAGGACAAAGGAAAGAAGGATGCTAAAGACGGTGGTCAGTACACTATTCCCTCTGGACCAAAAAGCTTCGGATGTCAAGGGTTTGGACACATGAAACAAGAATGTCGAACTTACCTCAAGACTGTTGGGAAAAGCAAGGCCTTTGTTGCTACCTTGAGTGACCCCGAACCTGACACTAAGTCAGATAATATTGATGATGAGGGAATCTTGAATGCCTTCACTACCACAGTGAATCCTACTAAGGGGATTGTTAAAGAGGTTGATGAAGAAGAGGACTTGGTGGAGTCTAAATTTGAGAAAATGGATGAATAGGCATCCATACTATTAGGACAAATGTGATTCAATGTATGTCACTATTTTATATAATTGACTAATCTTTTAACAAAATGCACTTTACTTGTAATTCGGTAGATCTAGGATGTGTTTAATGGTTCAAGAAACAAGGTTTCAAGTTTAAGTGTTAAAGTCATGCAAGTCTATCCAAGAATCAAGTGAGAAAGTGTTGTCCATTAAAGCTCGATGGCTTGCTAGACAGTTAGCATCTATCCAGGCTTAAAGAGCTATTCTAGCCCGTCCCTCGATAGCAGCTCGACAGATAGGGTGTCTGTCGAGGTTTATGAAGTACAGTTTTTCAAGCTAATTTTCATCCAATCTATGAGTGTATGTTTGGGGTTTTTTTTCTCACAACCCTAAACATATATAAGGATTATTTTAAAGTCCGTCAAGGGTGACACAAGTTGCACAAGTATTGAGCAAAGTTTTGTTCATGCAAATTGTGACGGAGATAGAATTTGCCCTAGTTCATCTATCTCTTAAAAAATTTGCTGTGCTTGTACACCTTAGGGTTTTGTGACCAAAGAGCTTCTTGATCTTCATCATGTGATGAACTGAAGAACTTTGCAGCCAACATCTTTCTTAAGTTGGTGATTAAGTCGCGAACTAGGATTTGCGCAATTGGTTAGTCACGTACTGAGAGCTATGCATTAAAAATGAGAGATTGTCACTACAGAACAAGTCTAATTGGGTATTGGGGTAAGGATTCAATTGTAGGTTGGTATAAGGTACTAGGATTCCTTTACTTGTAACCGCTTGTTGTGATAATAGTGAATTCTCGGGAGTGGTGACCTTAAAATACCCGGTGGGGTTTTGCTATGTTGGTTTTCCCTATTCAAAAACAAATCACCGTGTCAAATTTAATTTCTGCTGCATTTAGTTATTTGGTAATTTTTTTGTGCTACCACGCTATTGCATTTTAAATTGACTTAATTAATTCACTCGGCTAATTAATTGGTTAATTTATCACAATGGGTCAATACATTCTTGGCCTATCACATACAACCTATGTAAAGTTGTACAAGGTCTCTGAAAAGTATGAGAAATTGTATAGGCTGGCCACTAAGAAGCTAAGTGAAGTGGAACTTGATCGAGAAGTGCTCTCCACAAAATTTGATGAAGCTAATAAGACCTTTGGAGCTTTGCGGTTTGAGAACAATTTCTTGGCTAAAAAGACCAAGAAGCTTGAAGTAGAGTTGTTTCAAGTTAGACCTCAATTGGAGAGGACTTCTAGTGCAAAGCTTGATGAGATGCTTAGCCTTCAGAAATTTGCTTTTGATAGAACCTGTTTGGGGTATGATTTATCTTCTCCTAATATTGCTTCTTCTAGTACTACTGTATTTGTCTCACTTGCTGATAATGTTAATTCTAAGAACAATGATGTTAAAACTATTTTAGCTAGTGAGAACATAAACAAGGGAAAATCTATTTTAGGAGTACCCCCTAAACTAGACTAGAAAGAGACTAGAAACCCTAGGACTAAGAAGGGAAATAACTAAAAGTCTAAACAAAAGAAGTAGCATCTCTGTCACCGGTATGGAGCTATAGGGCATACTCATCCTAATTGCTACAAGTGGTTAGCCACTCAACAGAGCAACAACATGATCTCGTCTGGAAACTAGAATTAGTTTCCATCCTCTTTTACTCCTCTTGGAGATCTTCTTAAGGCCCTCATATTCTTTTTGAACTTGAACGGTTTCAATTCTCCTCCTTCACCATCAGATCAAGAGTTTGCCAAATGGAAAGCTTCTTCCAAGGTGTGGAAAGAAAAAGGCTTAAAGTGATTTAGTTAGTTTTTCTCTCTCTCCCTCTTTTTGTTTATGCATTACAAGTGTGTTTTGCTTTCTTGTTCCTTGAGCCAGTCTAGTTTTATGCTATGCTTTATTTAACATGTTTTTGTTTGTTTGTTTTCAATTTTTGCTTTATTTTGTTTTTCATAAAAATAAAAAACAAAAAAAATTGAAAAATCAGAAAAATACAAAAACAGCGTGTGTTTTGTGTACATTGGTACTTGTGTACCTTGGATGGCCATTGAAACAAAGTTTTCTAAACTTTGTATCCTTTGTAACTTAGATAAACATCTTAATGCACAACTAAGCAAGTGAGCTTTGTGGCTCGTGTGTGTGATGAGTAAGATTAAGTAATCTCCTGTACTTAACACTCATATCACTCTTTTTGACGGGAAAGACTAAAAAATCCTAAGAGAAAGACAGAAATAACTGATGAGAATGCAAAATGTCATATTTTTATCCCTTACTGTTTAGTCTTTTATATTTATTTGGTGCCTAAATGTACTCATTATTCTTATATTTTGATTTAGGATGCAAATGGAGGCATAAAGTGCAAAACGTAGTTAATTGGGTGATTCTGGACAGCTTTGACATTGCTTCGTAATCTGAGTATAACTCTCTCATCAGAGCTCCGATTGGGATGATTCAAGATGCTATGGAACTCCAAGACAAAGCTCTACAACTTTCATGTTTTGAGTTTTGAGAGATACAGGCCGCATCAAGGCTGAAATCGGGCTTGAAGTTGCTACACCTATACTGTTGACGTTCTGGAATGTTCCTTTGTTTGAAATTCTAATATGCAGATCTGATGTGGTTTATTTTTGGAAGGTTCCAGATGTGATGCACGAAATTTCCAGTTGAAAAAC